>OY759218.1:15924479-16257882 GCA_963662175.1 Aradus depressus | reverse complement strand
GGGGTTTTCGAGAGCCTCCTCTGATCTCCTATCCTTCACTTGATTCCGCTGAAAGTTAATGTGTCTTATGGAGTTTTGAATTTACATATGAAATTTTGTGTTAACTGCAGCCTCTAATCCACCCCCCCCCCCCCCTTTCTATTGACCGATTTGGCTGAAAATCAATAGGTGTTGTCCTTATGGGGTTCTGAATTCACTTGTAACATTTCGTGTCGATACATTCCTTCTATCGTGTTTACAGACATACAAACAATTTTTTGTCTCTGAGAAGTGATTGTATTAATAATATTATATATTCTGACTTCAGCTTTCAATAAGTAGAGAAAATGTATAATAATTAATAAGACAAACATTGAATAAATTCATAAATGATATAAATGTGTAAGAGGAGATATATCAAATGAAATAAGAGGTTGCCCCCTGTTTATTCTAAAAAACAGAACCCCTTTTTGTACATTACAGTAACACCCTCAGTATCTATTAATAAATTCATAGTATTCAATGAAATAGTTAAATAAAGGAAAAAAATATAAAAAGTATTTATACTCTTTCTTTGTCTCTGCTCTGATACTTTAATTTTAATAATTATATATATATATATATATATGTACAGATATCAGATATGCCACTATACGGATCAGTGGCGGATACAGGGGAGTGGGGGGGGGGGGGGGGGGGAAGCAGAATTATCTCCGCTAGCGCAGCAGAGGCTCATAAGTCAGTTTCGTTAAAGGTAAAGAAATATGCACGTCAAATTGGGAAAGACGTCCTAGTGATGCGCAAAGGACCTCTTGCGGTCTTGCGCACAGACTTTAATGACGTCATTCGTTAACAGACTCAGACTGTTTCTCAACCTGTTACTATTATAATAATATTTCATTAGTAATTCATTCGCTTCGTCGTACCAACCAAAATATTAGGCCCCTTTTCCTTCATCCTTCCAAATGTTGTGAATAGGGTGAACCATCCAAATCTAATAGGGTATAACATCCAACCCCCCACCCCCCTGATGAACATCCTAGATCCGCCCTTGCTAAGGATGACACCATGTGTAGAAAACTCAGTTCTGGCTTAAAAAATAAACAGTGGGAGGACCAATTCCCTTTTTATTTGATTGATTAAATTAGTAATTTAAGTGAATAACTAAAGAAAATGTCAAATTGGGAAGAAAAAAAAAATACCCCGAAATGATTAACAGTGTACCTTCATTACTTCTAATGAGTTGTTATGGTGCAAGAAAAATGATTAAATAAGAAATTCTGATTACTTCTGCATAATGTATGTATTCTTGATTGTTACAGAAACATTGTCGTCAACTGAGCCTTAACAATGAGTCGCCTAACAACGGAATGCCTGGGACATTGTCAGCTCTTCTCATTGTTGCTTCGATACCTGTCTCTCTCCAATTTGTCATTCGATTCTAAAAACTTTTTCACAAACAGAAAAAAAAAAAAAAAAAAAAATGTCAAATTGTTTAATGTAGCTTATGTATTACTTACACTATTGATGTAAATGTGTAAGAATTGTATGTATAAAAAATCTCTAAGACCCTTTTTTAAAGCCTTCAGCTACAGATTTAATTTATTTATTTTTTGAAGTAACTTTTGATTATAGAATTACTCTTAAAAGAAAAGAAATTTTATACTGCGCAGAATCTTTGATTAGGATCTGTGGGCGGGGGGAGTACAGTCCCTTCAATAATAAATACAAAAACATGCCTTCAGAGTTGCGGAGCAGGCTACTGATGTGAGATAGTAGGTAAAGATTGTAAAACAGAAGCACTTGGTGAAAAAATTTCTTTTTTTATGGTAATTCCAGGGCTCGTAGGCACCTTTTCCGCAAAATCGGTCGAAGAGAAGGGGGGATCAGGGTAGAGAAAGTACATATCCGGTGATTCTCCAACGATTTTTTTTTTTTTTTTTTCTGTGATTTTTACTCTATTTCCAACTTTTACCTAATTATTTGTCTATTTGTGGTTAGCATAACATGCAACTGCAATGTACAATTTTTCTAAATATTTTTATAATTAAATATTTGTGTTTAATTTTTTTTACTGAATCAATTTTCAGTTTGTTCACTATTTTCAATTTATTCCTATTAGTTTTTACTTGTTGTGATACTTGTGATTAGCTTAAAATGCAATTGCAATGTGAAATTTTTCAAAGCATTATTTTAAATAAATTGTGTTTATTTTATTTTATTTTATTTTTTTTTTCATAGAGAACTTACCTTAATATTACAGTTAAACCTCTACTTAACAGACACCCCCTTGGGTGGACACCTCTTTTACCGGAGAATATTCTTAGGTCCCGAATCGAGGTGCTGGTTACCTCTTAAGCCACATGAAAAACAAAAAATAACGATAATTAAAAATTTACGTAAGAATTAACAATGAATGTAAAAATGTTGACTTTGAATAGAACTCTATATACGTGCATACACCTTTCTGTTCCAATAATATACATGAAATAATCCTAAAATATATTTTTCGAACACTTTCCATGTATTTGCAGAGCACGATTAGAGATGTAAAGTTAAAAAGCTCTTTATTTGCATTCAATACAAATAAAGAACTTGTTTAATTTTTATATTGTCCTAACTCCACAAAAATATATACAGGGTGTGTCAGCAACCTCTGACAATACTTCGGGATATCATTCTTCACTTCATTTGTAACAAAAAAAGTTCTAATAAACCAGGGTTCCGATTCGTTCACCTTCAAAATTTATTCTTGATTTCGTAAAATTTTCAATTTTCCTACTTTTTCTCATAAAATTGATCATATCTCAAAACGAATTTGTCATCAATCAAATTCAATTACACCATTGGAAAAAGCATTAAATTTCTTACAAGGGACAGAAGTTTTATTTAAATTTAATTTATTATAGGTTTTTACGGCGACTTTAAGCTCAACTCTCTTTGAATGGTGTTTTCTTACAATTTCATTAAGGGTAGTGTACGGTCCGATTACGGAAAAAATATTTACATATCACCAGATGTCCAATAAATATAAATATCATGAGGTTTCTTTTTTGTTTTGTCAAAGAAAATGCGAAAGAAATTTAAAAAACTACGAAATGCAAAATTGAGAACTGTGAGGAAAATACCCTATAGGAAATTTAATGATGTTTCCAATGGTGTAATTGAATTTGATTTATGACAAATACGTTTTGAGATATGATCAATATTATGCGCAAAAGTAGGAAAATTGAAAATTTTACGAAATCAAGAATAACTTTTGAAGGTGAAATTGGACCATGGTTTATTAGAACGTTTTTTTTACAAATGAAGTGAAGAACCTTATCCCGAAGTATTGCCAGAGGCTGCTGACATACCCTGTGTATAAAGTGTACCGGTTTCGGCTTACGCCATCGTCAGCACAAAGTTCAAAAGTGACATTTAAGTTTCCTAGGTTGTCACATTTATACAATCCTCAGGTTACCTGAGATTACCTAAGGCTGTGACACTCTGCCCCTTAGGTAAGTCCAGGGGGGGGGGGGGGGGGGGGGGGGGGGCAAAATCAGGAGATGGATGCGAAGCCTAGGAGACGGAGAAAAAAACGAGAAGACGAAGAGAGGGAGAGGGAGAGAAAAAGACGAAATGGAGCCGAAGAGAAGGAGGGAAAACAAGGAGATGAAGACGATGAGACGTCGTTCAAAAAGTCTTTCGTCATCTTATGACCCATTCCTTCTAAACGTTTGGGTGAGTTGGCATTTTTTAGACCGCGGAACAAATAAAACCCATTGGAGATAACAAAACCGCATACAATAAAACAGTTTTTTTAGAAATAAAACCTATATTTTAAAAAATCTCCTAGTATGAGGGTATGCAGGCAATTGAAACCATCTTAATTCTTTAAAACTTTGATCGAAGAAATTTTGCTTGAAAAAAGCTCAATAAGATCATCTTTTGAATGTGAAAGGTGTTCACAGACAGACAGACAGACTTTTTTTTTTAATCTAAAAGAGAATCTAAAAGTCGGAAAACATGAAATTCCGTTGAAAACTCCGCATCGAAGTTTTAACCGATTACTTAACTTCTTCTATGCTTAGTTAGCTGGAGAAGTAAAAGTAAGAAAATACACTTTCAACTAAATGATTTAGACGAATTTTCTGTAAGACGAATTTGTTTTAAATGAATTTCCCTAGCTAGACCTAGACTGGAGGGGCACCTCAAGCCTAGAGTCTAGGCAGGGCCTGGGGGGCAGCCGGTCAACACTACCTAGATTATAAAACAATAGTTTACATTTCACAATTATATTGTTAATTATTAAATTTAATTAAACTTAATAATTAACAATCAGGTATCATGCACAAAATATTAGTATGTTATAACAAAATTATCAGCACAAATTTAAATCATCCCTTGAAATTTTCCTCAGTCTAGTCATCCAGTCTTATACAATAAGTAGTAATAGTAAGTATCCTCAATTAAATAAGCCTTATTTTTTTTTTTTACAGCAAATCAGTCCAATACTTTTTCAGCTGAAATTAATTTTTTACAATTTAATTCTCGTTCAGCTGATAGCACTAAATGTACTATAAAAAACAATTTTCCCTTTTTATGGCTTTCATTGAATACATTCTAAAATATGCAGTTAGTCTTAATAGTATTTTTATTTTAGGTAAACATTTCACCGCCGAGCGGAGTTTTTGGGAGCGATTTTAAAATTGCCGCGCGTTTTGTTTTGACACGCATGTTCGGTAAACTCTCATACTTCGCCGATTGGCAGCATTCGTTGAAGTCCAAACTTTAAAAAAGCGTATTTTGAATCCGAATAACGTTTGACTGGGAACTGAAGCTTTCTATATTCTTGTCTTGATTGTAATGTTTGTCTGTGGTGAAGTTGTCGTTATATATTATATTATAATTTTTTTTAATTAGGTACATCAGATTACAATTTTGCGCGGGGGGGGGGGGGGGGTGCACCCCGTGCCCTCCCCCCTAGGTACGCCAACGGTGTCACGTCATCCATAATATTGTCAAGTCACTTGTTGAGAATCCAACCTCGGAATGACAAATGAGTGGACATAAATGAGATTACGTTAGTAGGAAATTTAGCTAAATTAATTATACATAATCATACATCCTCCGGATTAACCGGGGTGATAGGGGCGGGCACTGCATTTAAAGGAAAATCACGGTTAACCCAAAGATAAACTAATGGATGTTTTTCTTTAGAAATGTAAGTTAATGAGTTTAAATTATGACGAGAAGAACTCTTAGAATCCAGTGCTGAGAAATATCCATTCATAATAGAACCTTACTCTTACTGGAATTTTACTCCACTTTTTTTCTCCTCACGAATTCTTTTCTTCCTCTGAGATGTAAAGTACGGTCTGGCTAATCTTTATCGGATAATTACGCCGTTCATTCTTTCATTTCTCGTTATGGTAATTTTATACACTTTAACTTTTTTTATTCGCATAAAGCCGTTTCCCTTCATCTATTTTATTGATTTTAAAATTTTTTATCGGCACGCATGTTAAGCCGCAACATGCCCCCCCCCCCCCCCCACCCATTTTTTTCATAACTAAAATAATATTTAGAGCCAACAAAATGTACTTTTTCTGAACATGTTTACCTATAATACAAAATTGTTAAAAAATAATTATTTTTTTTCTTCCTTATTCCCCCTCCAAGAAAAAAGGAAGAGACAGCTCAGCATGTTTATGAGCGCTAAAGGGGACAACAATTTATTGGTGAAAGAAGGTAAATAGGGACATACTTTTCCAGTCGCTAGCGCTAACATGTGTTGACACACAATTTAGTATGAGGATTCAGAAGACGCTGTGTAAGTCCAAATGGTAGATTGGTTTTGGAGGGAGAGCAAAAATGTACTTGATTTAGTAGTGCTGGAGAAGTACATTGCCTGAGTTTTACTGACACTTTTTTTTTTTCTTTTTTCGCAAGGGCCTTATTCAATGTAATATTTTGGGAAGGGGAGGGGGGATTGATTACTAAAAAAGCATTCGATTTTTATTCGCGTTATTATTTTTTATGTTTTATGTTTACAAATTTTTTAAAGAATTTAACGATGATTATTTATTCTGTTCATTTATTTAATAAGCTAATATTTTTTGTTCTTCATTATCAAATATCTGTAATGCCAACTCCGACTGACGGCCTAAATGGCTGTAGTCTAAGTGTTTTTTCTTTGTATATTTCTTGGATTGATGTTATTTTTCTTTTTTTAATAAAAACCATTCTATTCTATTCTACCTACCATCCAAGGACCTCTCCTTCCTAGACCGGACGCTACCACTGGAGAGTGTCTGATACTTCTTGTCATACTTTTCCAGTCGCTCGCGCTAATCGTAGTAATAATTCATTAAGCTGGATCAGCGAGGAATATAATTAAATACATCCCAAACACGGACAGAGCTTCTCGCTACGCTGTACGCCGTTTGATAAGTAGAATCAAATTATTTGTAAAAATAATAATAATTAATAATTTTTGAAACAGTCGATTGGTTTTAGAGAGAGCGAACATTTAGTTGATTAATTCGTGTTGGGGAAGTATATTACCGGTGAAATTTGCCCAGCTATTCGTAGTAAAGATGAAGTTATGTAATCGCCCAGAAATTCGTTGCCGAGTTTTCATTGGAATTTCTTCAGGTTTTCCGTGTACTCGATAACTCCCGATAGAATGAATGTATCGACACGAAATTTGATATGTTTTTTCACAACCCTCTAAGAACAACACCTATTGATTTTTAGCCAATTTGGCCAAAGGGAATGGGTGGTTTAGGCGGACAGCTTAGCACAAAAACTCTAATAACTGCCGGTGTATTGTTACGAAATTTCATATGTGAATTCAAACCCCTATAAGTACGACACCTAATTTTCGGCGGAATCAGCCGAAGAGGAAAGGGAATCAGAGGGGGCCCAACACAAAAATCTTAATAACAGCCTATAATAATAATAACAATCTATATAAATAAAAATGAATGGCTAAATGTGTTGCTAAGCGTAAAATTTGAGAACGGCTGGACCAATTCGGCTAATTTTTTTTTCAAATATTCGTTGATGTCCGAGGAAGGTTTTTATGAAGAGAGTTCCTGCCACAGTCCAATAGCTTTTGAGAGAACGACGTCTGTCGGGTCAGCTAGAATGAACAGCTGGCCAACGTTGCTAGCTGACCCGACAGTTATGTCCTCATTGGATTTTAATTTTAAATACGAAATTTGATGTTGAGATTTTAATTTTAAATACGAAATTTGATGTTGATACATTCATTACATCGGCAGTTATTGAGAATTTTGAATTGAACGGGAGGGTGGTTGTGGGTGTAGGTCTTAGCAAAAAGATAGTGTTGGCTCATTAACGAATGGTCGGATTATCAAGGAATTTCACATGTAGTAGTAGTATAGTCCTAACTACGTACAAGCTGTGGGGTCCGCCGTTTCAAGGCACATACTAGCCGTGATGCCCAGGGGTCCTAAAAACTTACTAGCTGTTGTGTCCGCCGCTGATGGACTATAAGCCTTATTCCATATGAATAATTGAAAATTATAACATCATGAATGTACTGTCGAAGAATTGAATAGGTTTCGAACGAGAGATATTAGGAGAAAAGGGCAACGCCGAGTATTACTGCTAGTAATAATAATAATAATAAACGTCTTTATTTCTTTTTCTTTTTACAGATGTACATTATAACAATAATAATAATAATAATAAACGTCTTTATTTCTTTTTCTTTTTACAGATGTACATTATAACAATAATAATAATAATAATAAACGTCTTTATTTCTTTTTCTTTTTACAGATGTACATTATAACAATAATAATAATAATAATAAACGTCTTTATTTCTTTTTCTTTTTACAGACGTACATTATAACAATAATAATAATAATGTTGACAGACAATACTTATGGTCAAATTGACCGTCTGAGGGGTTATCTCTTCTATTTCTACTCGATAATACACATATACAAAAGTGACAAAATAAAAATAAAATAATTCAAATACAAATGCAGTAATTTACAAAATTAACTTAAATGATCCATTAAAAAAACTAACAAAAAATAAAAATAAAAAACATCTTCCTGTTTATATATTATTAATAATTAAATTCTGAAACTAGCTCAAATCTATAATTCCAGGCGGCTTTGCAATAGTTAATTAATTAAACTTTTGTAATTTCGTCTATTTACATATTCAATAAACTGAACGTAGCTTAACTCATTGTCTCTCGCTAACTCAGTTGTATCTTTAATTATAACAGAAAACGCAACTCATTTCAAGAAACTTTCATGAATAATAACAGCCTATATAATGTATGTATTGACATAAAATTTAGTATGAAAATTTAGAAGCCATTATATGAAAGTCAAATATATATATATTTTTTTTTAGTTCTTTATTTTGGAAATTTACAATCGGTATACACCATGAGTAAATTTGATGAAAGACAAAACATTAAAAGAAAGAGAAAAAAAAAAAATATATATATACATCGAAAGAATTATGTACAAAATAATAATAGAAAAAAAAAAAAAAAAAACTAAGAACTATGCAAATAATATAATATGTACAAAACAAAGATAAAATATTAAATTTAAATAATAATAAACATAAACATAAAAATAAAATAATAATAAAGATAGAATAAAATGAACATGAAAACCCTTCAACTCAAAACCCCCGGTTCTCTGCTATCCCCATCCCTCCAACTTAATGGAGGCAGGGGAGGCCGCGGGGGCTCGAGGGCTCCTGTAAGTCAAATATTGAGTTGATTGATTGTTTAATTCATACTAAAGAAGTACAAAGCCGGTGACTCACCGATTTTTTTTCCCGACATTTTTATGATTTTTAGACTTACAGGATTACAGCATGAAGTTACGACCCACCTGACGAACCATTGTTCTGTAAGATCGTAGGCATATCTGGGTTAATAAAATTTCATTCCCCATGCAAAACATAATTGGCAGACCGCTATTAGGAAATTGTAAAATTTAGATGGTCTTTGTTGGAAATATTTAAAACAGGCTAATGAGTTGCGGGAAGTAGATGTCAACAAATTGACCACCAAACTCTGAATAATTAACAACAGATTTTAAGTAATTAATTTTAGTCCAATTTAATTCTTTATGTTAATATTTAATTACGTTGATCGTTAATAAAATAAAAAAGAGCGTCGGGAATCGCAGGCGATGTACTTCCCCAGAAAATTAATCAAATTCTTGCTCTCCCTCCGAAACCAATCGACGGAAAATCGACGGATTGCTTTAAAAATCAATGAACATATGAACATATCCTCATATTAAATTGTGTGTCGATACATTCATTACATCAGTAGTTATTAGGGTTTTTGAGTCGAGCCCTCCTCCTCCCCCTTTTCTCTTCGGTCCATATTACGGAAAATGAATAGGTGTCGTCCTTATACGGTTTTGAATTCACATATGAAATTTTGTATCGATACATTATACAGTTTATTTTATTTATTTATTTATTACTACATTGAAGCCTATTAAGGCTTATTGTAGAGAGTTGGGTTACAATTTGAATATACATTTTATATAATAATAAAGTAAGAATTTCACACTTAATACATTTTCTAAATATTAAAAAATAAATGCGCACATTTACTTATATATGCAAAACAGAAAAATATATACTTTTATATACATACATACACATATGATAATAACTTTAAATAAAAAACCAAACTAATAAACATTAAGTCAAACCACTTTGAATTTAAACTGTAAATAACAAATATTTAACAAAAACTCAATATGAGAATCTCAACTTTAATTCATTTCCCATTATATATTTTTTTATTTATTTTTTTTATTGTAAGTTAGATTTTTTTAAAAAATAATCTTTGTTTTTTTAAATTAATAGCATTTAGAATATAGTAATAGACATCATTAATTTGCTCCATAGAAACAATCTCTAATATTCTAATAATATTACTTTCGTCTTCATCAGAGTTTTTAATATATTTAGATAAATATCTTTCTCTAATAATATTATACAAAGGACAGTTTAATAAAAAATGAACAATACCTTCTTTGAGTTCTCTAGAACAACAACTACATTGATCCTTTTCAAAAATAATTTATTTTTTATTTATATACAAACTGATATGGTGTTTAGAAGCCAAACGTAACTGACCTACTGCTCTAATTTTATTGATATGACAATTAAATAACATGGCAACTCACAGAACCAAAAGAGCATATATTTCTATAATATAGGTTATACTTGGAGTTGAGGATTTTTTCAACATCTTTACTGATTAGATTATTTTGGAATGAAGTGATTAAATTATTAAATTCATTTTCTACAATTTTGGCATTTTGAGATTTCCAGACGTCATAAGCTCCTATAGAAGGCAGGCTATTTCTTTTTAAGTTTTAAGTTTCTTAAAAAAGCTCTTATGTCTACCATTAACTACCCCTGATGCGTATGTCTGAATGGAGACCGGTAGGGTTCACACGAGTAGTAAAATCTTTAAAAAAATGATCAAATGGTGGACCAGTCTACTTAATCTAAGTGATGAAACAATCCCTAAAATGTGCTACAATAGACTAATAGAGCTTTCAGATTCTTCTAATATGCCTTTTAATTTGACCCTTGAACTAAGAAATAGCCTGTCGATACATTATACATGCAACGGCAGTTATTACAGTTTTTGCGTTAAGTCTCCCCCATAATCCCCCATTTCCCATTGACTGATTTGACCGAAAATCAATAGGTTTTATCATTATTGGGATTTGGATAAACATATTAAATTTCATGTTGATTTATTCATTTCGATAGAATGAGTTATTGTGTTCACAGACACACAAACAAATTTTTTTTTTTCATTTTTTGAATCAATCGGTGAGTGGTAGCAAGTTTTAAGTTGCTCTGGTCTGAAAGGTAGCAAGATGCAAATTGCCGGTTGCTCTGGTGTGTGAGCCACCTTAGCCGTAATACAAAATTAACACTATTGAGCTATTAAGGACGTATGTGGCCACGTTCAGATTATAAATCCTAGTTTTGTTTCACATTTCTACAGAATGTCTCTCTAACATGAACCTTTTATGATCTAAATCCTTTCCCTACAATAACTTACTTTTTAAGTCATCCGTTTTTTTTTTTTTTGCTCTAACTGAAATCATCAGACACGCTATCCTATTTTTTTTTTTTTTTGTTTAAATATATATAGAGAATTAAGTGTTGTAGCTCATGCAAAGAAAAATAAAATTACTGACTCGGCACGTAACAATTATTCTTGTTACACTGACCAGGTTTTCACGAACTTTGATTATAAAAAAGGTTTAAAACAAGCGTTTGACTCACGCAGATGGTAGTCAGTGTCACCGGCCACTCAATTAGGCTGAGGATCTCGTGGAACAGTTACTTATTGTGACTCATGCCCGGGCTTTAACTACGCGGTCATATCGCCGAATACCAAAGCGCTCTTTCGTCGCGCTGGTGGACATCAGCCTCACTTTACTGTGGGAGTCCTACAATTTGCCTAGTCTAAATTTTTATTCACCTAGGATTCGGGTCATTAACGAGTACCTAACATCGTACTATCACTTAACGTCTCATCCGAAGGATGGGGTTCTCAAGGTGCTTTCCCCTCCCAGATAACAAACCTAAGGGTCACGACTGGGTTTCGAACCCGCGATCTTGAGCTCAGTAGGAAAGCACGCTACCTCTTATGAAGGCTATCTGTTATAGATTTTACTTTTTTGTAGAATTTTTTATTGCCAACAGTTCCTCCCATACATAATTTTAATATATCTTCAATGTTTTAGGCAGCGTATGCTATACATGGCGCCTGTACCTCCGTTTCTCCTCCGTCTTGCTTCACTTTTACCATGACTGCTCAACTCCCCTTTGTATGATGTACCCGTCATATATTCTACTTGGTATGGCCGGGGAAGTAACAAATAAAGAGCAGGTACAACTCAAGTCAAGATAGAGGACAAAAGACAGGAAAGTAGGATATACAATTAATCCATTCCCACATTTTTATTTTTCTCATAACTTTCTTCTCCAACTGCACCAAGTATACGGGAAATAATGTAGTTGATCAGAAATTGGATGTTACTTATTATTATTCATGCCCGGGCTTTAACTACGAGGACATATTACCTTCTACCAGAGCGCTCTATCGACGCTCTGGTGTATATGAACCCAACTCTACATTGGAATTCCCAAATTTTGTCTTTTGAGTAGAACATGGGTTGAAACTCTTAAGTAGGTCATGAGGCAGAAATTTCCATTTATGCTGAGAGGGAGGGGGGTAAGTCACAATTCCAACATCTTTTTTTTTTTTTTTATTAACGGGTGCTCCGACAAATCACCCGGCCCGATATCGTCGGGAGAGAGGTACATATGTTATATTATATTTAGACATTTACATTTTATATACAATTAACATTTTTGTTGCTATGGATGTCTGGAGGCGACTGCCTCTGGTCCCTTGCGGGACAGACTGGCGCTCCCAGACCCCCTTCTATTGCGGTTGCCTGGTGGCGCTGAGAGCTCAAGATCAGTGGAGTGGGGCTGCTTCAACATCGCGGTACCCGGGGGTAAAACTCGGGTCTGGCCCGTCAATCACCCCCGGCGCCGGGTCAAAAGGCCTTTTTTTTGTTCCCGCCAGGAGGTGACAAACCGGCCGAACGCCGGGTAGTTCGACTCCATCATCAACTCCGGCAGGGTCAATCCCAGGTACGATCCTGTCGCGCGGATCAACTCCGCCCTAGCCCTGTCGTACAGCGGACAATCAAGAACCACATGTTCTGCAGTCTCGATGCCGCCACACGAACAGTTCGGGCTTTCCTTCCTATTGAAGAAATTCCAACATCATTTAAAATGCGAACTTATTTCTAAAATCATGTAACTTAAGGTAATTAACCTGCTTAAAGTTACTCAGAATTCTAAATTATATTCTGACCCTCTTCTCTCACTGCGGTTAGAGCGGGTCTTTGGGTGATGGGCGCACCGCGGTGTTTGATGCCGAATTCCATTTGTGCTCTTCAACCAGTGATCAACCCCAGGGCGATAGGGTGGGCTCTAGGTGACCAGTATGTCCCACCTCCCCCCACCCCTCTATCCTCTCGAGGACACAATGAGGTCGGAGCATTTGTGCTCTTCAACCAGTGATCAACCCTCGGGCGATAGGGTGGGCTCTAGGTGACCAGTATGTCCCAACTCACCCCACCCCTCTATCCTCTCGAGGACACAATGAGGTCAGAGCATTTGTGCTCTTCAACCAGTGATCAACCCCAGGGCGATAGGGTGGGCTCTAGGTGACCAGTATGTCCCAACTCCACCTTCCCTTCCGCATGGAAAGAAGCCTTTGTACTCCCTCTCAACAAGGTCCCTAATGCTGAAGCCCTGAAAGATTTTCCCCCAATCTCTCTCCTGTGCTCCTCACCCAAACCTTCAGAACGCATAGTTCACTCCCAACATTCAGAATTCCTTCTTGCCAAAAAACTCCTGGACCTTTTCTAATCTGGTTTTCGATCCGGATATGGGACTTAAACAAAAACCTGGGTATCATCCTAGACCAATCCCTTTCCTGGAAAGACCACGTATCATACATTTCCCGTAAATCCTTCCAATCCCTAGCACAATTTAAACGTTCCCGTCACTCTCTATCACAAAGTACCCGGCAACTCCTCGTATCCTTTCTCATTTTTCCCCATTTCGATTACGGGTGCCTCGTCTATTATGATCTGAGCAAGGGACTCGATAACAAACTCTAACGAACCCTAAATGCTCACATCAGGTTTGTTTTCGATGTCCATCGAGATGCTCACATCTCACCCTGGTACTCCGAGTTGAAATGGCTCAAATCCTCCTACTTCCGTGATTACCTCCTAGGTTCCTTCCTCTTCCAAATGATAAAATCCAAAGAACCCTACTTACTACCTTTACCAAATGTTCCAATTCAAGTCCTTTGTCCACCAAAGACACACCAGATCCCGTCCTTCGGACCTCTTCATCCCTTCCCATCGCTCCTCTGCCTTCCACAACTCTTTCCTTGTCCAAGCCCAGGGACGTAGCCAGGGGGAGGGGGCACGTGCCCCCTCTGGTCAGAGCAAAAAAAAGATAAAAATTAAATAAACTAAAAAAGTTTTTATTTAATAAAATGGATTGCTTGCAAGTTACCAATAGGGTCTTCAAATTTCCCGTGCGTCTGATTCCTAAATGAGCAATCAGCTGTTGCAAGTGCGGGGCAGGCGCCAGAATTTTTAAATATTAAAGATATAAGATTCTATCATTTCATTTCCTCGCTCAAAATCTTCATTTATGTTATAATTTATTCTCTTAAAGCTGATTTTACATGCGCAGTAAAAATGCAAAGCGCAGCAGCAGCAGATGCACGCTATTGGCTGTAAGTCATTTAATTCTAAAAGGACAGAAACCACAGCGTGCATTTGCTGCTGCTGCGCTTTGCATTTTTGCTGCTCATGTAAAGTCAGTTAAGTATTACAGTCAGTGGTTACCTCAGGGGGAGCTTCTAGGGGTACGAGCCTCCCAAATTAATAACAAAAAGTCTACGACGCTAACCACGGAAACTGCGGACTGTGCCCCCGGGAGTCTATACCCCCCACCCTTGTAGCCTAACTTTGCACCCCCCCCTCCCCCCCCCCCCCCCTGCTCAAAATCATGGCTACGCCCCTGTCCAAGCCTCCTCCCTCTGGAACTCCCTGCCTCCCCTCATCCGTCTCTCTCCTTCCGTGGTCTCCTTCAAATCCTCGCTATTCCAATTCCTCCTCAATAAACAATCTTCTCCCTCTGATTAGCCTCTTATTCCCCTTCCTCCATACTTTCCCTCTTCTTAACATCAATTTCTTGTTTCTTTGTCTTTTTCTTATTCATTTTATTTTTCTTTTCATCTTCATCTTTTTATTTTATTTATTTATTTTTATTTTTTCATTAGTTTTTCCTAAATTAATTTTATAGCAAGCCTGGGCTAGATTCCCTCCTCCATAAACTTGATTTTTATATACATATTGTTTTTTCTTTTTATTTTATTTTATCTTCTGCATATTTATTTAGACACATTTATCTTCTTTTGATTTCTTCTTAATGAGTTAATTTAACTCCTTTTTACTATTATTTTTTTAAGTTTATTTATTTATTTTTTAATTTTATCATTATCTATTTTATTTTTATTTAATGGTTTTCTTATTTAGTTTTATTTATTTTGCTCTTGGTTTTATCCACTGTACCACCTTTATCTCATCACTGATATTTCATTTTATTTGTCTAGGTGAATAAAAAATTTAGGGTAGGCAAAATTTAGGACTCCCACACTAGAGTCGGGCTCATGTCCACCAGAGTGACGAAAGAGCGCTCTGGTAGTAGGCGATATGACCTCGTAGTTAAAGCCCGGGCATGAGTCATAAAACCTAACCTAACCATTTTATTTGTTACTCTGTCCAGTGACTGTCATGTATTTATTCTTAGGGGACCTCCGGTCCCAGAATAAAACTTATTGTCATTTCATTTCATTTTCAAGAAAAGAAGTTAGCTCCACCAACGCTTAACACGTTTTTCAAACAAAATTGTTGATCTATGATATTTTAAGGGGGAAAAAAAACAAAAAAAAAACATATATACAGGGTGTATCGCAAGCAGATGACAATACTCTGGGGGGAGGGGGTTGAATGGGGGCATTCTAGTACACTAAGAAACCGGGGTAATAAAAATCCGTTTCAACTTAGTGTAGAAAAAAATGAGATTTGAACATTGGCCAAATTTTGCATTTTCTTTTACACGACAGAATCTCGATTTCCTTCTACATCGAAAAGATACTGTCGACTCTATGAATCATTATCCACTTATCGATTTACGTCCCGATCAGCAGTTTCTTATCAACAAATGTAAATAAATATGGTAGTGTCTATTCGTTTGCATTGGACTTAGTGTAAACAGTGTTTTAAATTTAGTTATTCAATACTTTCTATACCCAAAGTTGGACGCTCTTCAATTTTCATTGAGTTAACATTCAGTCAATGATTCCTAGGTTTTAAGAATAATATATTATCAAGGTAATTCCTTTTTCTGTTTTTTTTTCTTCAGAACATAATTTATTCATCCAGTTTTCATATATTTTGCAATATATCACCTAAATATTTACTGGATGTTTGTTTTCTCTTTCAGATTTTATCGTGCATCTTCCACATATAAGAAGACTTCTCTATGTTTTTTTATCTACGCTTTTATTTCTCCAATCTATGTCTTCAAAATGTCTTGGATGCAGACTTTTAATATATCCGAAAGTTTGAAAAAAAGAGCATGTCGTTACTTACTCAATCGTTATTTAGGAGAATATTTAGACGAAAAATTAAATTTAGACCAACTATCTGTCAACTTTTGTAATGGGACTGGATCGGTGTGCAATGTCAGTTTGGATGTTCAGGTAACCATTTTGATTTTCAATTTCAAAAACAGAATGTATGTAGAGAATTTTTGAATAGGATTCTGAATTAGCATAAAAATGAATTATCAGTACATCGCCATACTGCAAA
The DNA here is from genome assembly GCA_963662175.1 of Aradus depressus. Classification (NCBI taxonomy): domain Eukaryota; kingdom Metazoa; phylum Arthropoda; class Insecta; order Hemiptera; family Aradidae; genus Aradus; species Aradus depressus. The sequence goes on along the minus strand of OY759218.1, from coordinate 16,241,381 downwards.
AATAAAAATAATAATGAGCCAGCTCGCATAAGCTGCGTAAAGTTAACGGCTTTTTAGTATTCATTTATTTTCTTTTTTTAATCAAGTCATTGATCAGAAGCAATTACGGATAATGCGAAACTCTGCAGTATTTACTACTTAATGATAGCTGTTCGTATGGGATTACTATTCCGAGAGGGCATACCTCTAAGGGACTTAGACAAACAGACGTTGTGACTGATGCCCGGGCTTCAACTGCAAGGTTGATTCGTCTACTATGAGAGAGAGTTTCGTCACTTTGGTGGACATTTTGCCTACCCCTTGGTTTAATTAGTGTTGGAGTCTTTAAAGAGTACCTGACAGGCCCTGGCCATCCGGAAGACGGCGCAACATTCAGAGGCCGGATTCTTATCTAATTAATGAATGAATGAAAATAAATTGTATCCTGGGTCTGAGGTCCCCTAAGAGTCAAAAAGAAAAGAAACAATTAAATAAAGTATCAGAAATAAATACAACAATTAATAAATTTGTGCTACAGTGCAAAAAAAAACTAGACAACGATAAATATAGATAAATAAAAAAATTAAAATAAACAGCTTAATTAGGAAGAAATTGCCGAAAATAAATGTATCTATATAATAAAGAATCTATATAAATATTTAAAAAAATACGTTCAACCCAGTAGTGCCCAGATTAATTCTTTTGTTTACAATTTCAAACTTTTCAGTGATTGTTATTCGTAAGCAACCCTATAACCGTGGAAAAATCAGTAAAGAAATATAGCTTCATTTTTATGGCTTTTATGATACGTGTCCATATGGACACACTAGGTACTTGAGGCATCCAAATTTTTCGCAAGTGTTTCAAAGTAAAATACAAATGGGTTGGTAAAATTTGTTTAGTTGTTTAAATAAATGTATGATATAAACATAAGTAAATATTATAATAGAGTAAATAATTAATTAAAAAAAACAGTGTGGTAACCTTCAAAACATGAACCACTTAGTCCAACATTACACATTCCGCACTGTGTAGTTCAAGTCTTTTTCAAGTTCTTGCAAAGCTTACCTACACATCTTCTTTTCTTATTATTTTTGACTTTTTGTATCAAATGATTTATTCGGTCAAGTCTTGTCTGTGCGAGCCCAGCAGATGGTCTTCCTATTTTTTTTTGGTGGATATTGGAATTTTTTTAGGTAGCTCTGAACAAGCTCTCTTCTGAAACCTAGCTGCTGGCTTACTTTTTTTCCATTTTGCTTTTGTAATTGCCATGCATTTTGCACACACACGTCCAACAACCACTAAAAAGAGTGGCCAGTACCACTTTCTATTTCTGATAGAAATCCGGTAGAGGTTAACATTTTGACCCATTCTGTCTACACCCCCCACGTTCATATTATATTTAGCAAAAACGTTCGGGCAAGGGATTTGCACTTTTTTTTTTTTTTTCAGTCTGAGAATATCGTTTTACAGTAGAAATGGGATGGGTCCCAAAAGTATTAGAAGCTATAGATACGACTGAGTTGTCTCTCCAGTATAACCGCTCAAAATAAGAATGGCAATGAAACAACGCATTTCGTCAGACAAGATTTCGGGGTTTGGACAGTTTTTAAAAACGGCGTATTTATTGGTTTCTTGAATGAGTAAGTCGATTACTTTATATACTACGTCAAAAAATAATTCGAAAAAGTCAGCAGCAGATTTATTGGTCGACCTGAATTTGGTGTAATGACTGAAATGGCCGCAAATTTGGCTGAATATTTATTAATAGTTTTTTTCTCTTTCGGAGGTGCGTAAGGTTTCTCGTATTTGTAGAAACATGTCAAGGGAGTCTTGTAGGAACAAGTCAGGTCCTAAGATGGCCTGTAAACGCCTAGATTCAAGAAATAACAAGTTATAAAAATTGTGCACCATTATATAGATATATTATGTGGACCGAAATGAATATTTATTCGTAATATTTATGATTGAATCGAAAAAAATAAGCGGGAATAATTGGTGAGGCAAATTATGTCTATACGGACACACCAAATTTTGTAAGCAACAACTTTTGTCCAGATTTGAAAATTCGCGTTCTAGTCTGTATAATAGTAAGAATAGGTCCTAAACAGACGGTGGACATCCATTCCGGTATAAAATTTTAATTAGAACTAATAAAAAATACTCACTCTATGTCTACGTTCATGCTGAAAAAGAAGTAGTGTTCTCAGTAGGGTAGCACAAAACATACTGATAAAAATCTAGTTGCTCAGAACAGGCAATAATGGGAGAGGGGGGAGGTTCTGAGAACCACCTTACCACATGTCGAAATAACTTTAATTGAATTACCGGAATCAGTTTCCCAATAAGGAAGGTTGGGGCAGCCTTCCTTATTGGGAAACTGATTCCAGTAATTCAATTAAAGTTATTTCGACATGTGGTAGGGTGGTTCTCAGAACCTCCCCCCTCTCCCATTATTGCCTGTTTTCAATACTTATCGGGGCAATAAGTATTGAAAAAAAATTAATTTTAGAAAACAGGGGCTAAACAAAAAAAGTGAGAAGAGAAAGAAAAAAAAAAAAGTAGAAATATTCAAAAAATAAATGAATAATAATTCAAAATTTTATGATTATTCAAATTTTTGTGGAAGTAATTATTTTTTTATTTCAGAAAATTAACGAATTGTGTGAACAGAAGCATTTACCTGTGGAATTCGTAGACGGTTTTATCTCAGAAATTTCTGTTTCTTTACCGTGGAGTACTCTGTTGAAGGAATCTGTTTTTGTGGAAGTTACCGGGTTGCAACTTACTATACAGCCAAAGCAACGAGACAGTAATGGTGAGTTATGTACCTGTTATCTTGACTATTTTGCTAAAGTACTGAATAAATTTACCCGAAAAATGAGTCTAGTGAAGATTCCTCAAAAAATACAGCTAGATAACATATTTTTCGGGGCCCTTGGCAAAATATTTCGATGAGTATTCATCAAAAACAAAAAATTGCTAAGAGCATTAAGTAAGTTATGAAAAAAAAATGAGTGTTCTGTGAAGTCTTTTGTCCAAATATTGCTGTCTCTACACTCCAGTTGGGAGACTGTAAATGGAGATATGTAGAAAACCATTAACTGTATTCCTTCCCCAGACTGAAGAGATTTTGTGCCACCTTACCCATATAATTTTATTTCTAGGAGAGTCCATGCTTCAGTCCATGTGGAGTTCCATGGCCAGTAGTATCCAGATAGCGACAGAATGTCTAAAACAGGAACCATTTTTAGAAGAGGGAAAAAATATCAATGATGATAGTAATATGGAGGGGTTAGAAGCCTTTGCACGCGGAATTGAGTCTAGTGAGTAAAATTCATTATTTTATTTTATGATTTATTATAGATAATTATGTTTTAATTTTTCTAAAAATATTTCTATTATATTTTCCAGTTTTATCTCGTGTAAAAATCAAATTCCTGGACATAACTCTTCGATTAGAACATCTACCAAAAGGGGGGAAGAATGGAATAGCAGTTGAAGTCAAAATTAAGAAGTAAATAATTTATGTTTTCCAGATTTACTTTGTGAAGCTCCATTCTAGGAATAGAAGATAATTAAAATAAACAATTTCTTTGTCAAACTTCACTATATATTCTCAAATACTCAACTAGTTTCGCCGTGTTAAGGCATTATCAAGAATCACTTATAGTAGTAATAACGTGTAGTAAAGTGTAGTTTATAAGTGATTCTTGATAATGCGAAACTAGTTGAGTATTTGAGAATATATAGTGAAGTTTGACAAAGAAATTGTTTATTTTAATTATCTATTCCTTTTAATTTTAATTATCTATTAAGAAGTAAATTTAAGATATATTTTTCTTAATTTATTTAAAGCATTTTCTTCTACATAGACGTTTCATCTTCAGTTTCTATAAAATTTAAACAGCATTGATGCAATTAGAGTCTTAAATAATAATGTATTAAATAATAAAAAAAAAAAACTTATTTTTTGAAATATTGTCTATTCCACTAAAGATTAATCTTTATTGTCTATTCCACTAAAGATTAATCTTGATCAATCTTTAGTGGAATGGACAATATTTCAAAAAATAAGTTTGTTTTATTTATTTATTACAAATTCCACATAATGTCCGCGTTCCTCAACTTGAAAGTTGTTAATAATGTATTACATTTATGCTGAGCGACCTGTTTTATGGTCATTTATTGATTATTCTATCATTTTTTGTTGGTTATGTACTATCTGTTCCTGTCCCCTCCATTTTTGCACACTTCTTAACGGGACCTAAGAATCATTATCATATAATATTTCGGCACTGATAGTAAGAACAATATTAGCAAAGACACACTCAAACTAACAGCGGACTTTATTATTATGTTTTCAGAATCGAATACTGCGATGAAACGAACTGTGAGGACTGTAATGAGAAAGAAAGCGAAGAAGATTTGACTACTCCTTCATTTTCTATTAAAAAAGTGCATTGTGAAGGAATTTCATTCTACACTGACGAATTCCCCGTTGAGAAACGTACCTATTCTCGAACCTTGCTTGAAGAAACGGTAACAATAACTTATTTATTTAATTTTTCAATTATTTATTTAGTTTTTTTAAACACTTAAGCAAGAGAAGTCGAGAACTCTAGAATGTCGCTATAGAGCAGCATTTACTCGCTAGGGGTTTGCTAAGAGTCCAAGTAATGCTATGTAGACCACCCCATGTTGTCCTAAATACACCCCATTTATCACTAATGTATCTTGCAATAGACGTTACTGCTACCACAACAGTCTGTATTTTATTCTTGACATATTTTGTTTGAACATAATTAAATATGGGGCTTCTACAAATAAGTAAAGAGTGGTGAACATTGGAGAACACATGTGCAGATAAGTTTGAAAAAGAAGCTTAGAGTTCATTCATAAATTACGTAAGGCATTTAAGGGGGGGGGGGGGGGGGGGATCAGCTCAATATTACTAATTCTTACTATAGGGGAGGGGGGTAAAGAATTTGATCTTATGTAAGTTTTTGAATTTAAAATCTACTACTTTCGCGCTAAGAAATGGCGCTATTGGATAGCGCCATCTGTACTTAGTCTCGCTGACTAGGGATTTCCCTATTGCTTGAATTTTGAAAAATAATTGTCATTTTAGTATCATTTATTTATTATACCTGGCATGTCTGGATATTTACATCCACTATTATTTAAAGCTCGGGTACAAGCTTTTCCACGTAAAACTTCAAAGATTTGACAAGAGTCAAACACGTTTTGGAAAACTAATAAAGAAACTTTTAAAAATAACTCCAGTGCTTTTGAGACCTGTGTTTCTCAAAAAATTAATGAATTAAAACAACTTGCTGATGAGAAAAAAACAAGTATGTTTGGTTATTTCGTTAAACAGGTTAGTTTGTACTTTTCTCTATACAGTCTTTTTAAAACGTTATTATCAATAGCTTAATCATTTTTGTGGTTTATTCTATTCATTAATATTCTACGTAGCTAAACTTATGAATTATATTTACAGTTGCTTGTATAATGAATTATAATTGATATCACCTTTACAGCAAAATGTGTCTGATGGTGGACCCAGACCTGTGAATGACAACATACTTAACAATAACTTAAAAGATTCTTCTATGGCATTATGTATTAAAGAAGTAGACCATTTGTATTTACTTCTCCCAATAGATTATTTTATTAATACGATCATTTCTTACGAAAATTTCTTATCAAGGGGTAGGGGGGGTAGTTGAAATCTTATGATATCTTACAATGGGGGGGGGGGGGGGGGGGGGGGGGTGTCAAATTAGCTTTCAAAAAACCTTACGTAATTTATGAATGGCCCCTTATACAACTGGACGGTTCAAAACACGGGGAAGGGTTGGAGAAATAGTAAAAACTGGAGTATGAGAACATGGTTTGAATGTTAAACGCTGCAACATGAGTCTCCAGCTTACGCAATGGTATATTGAGTTGAGCATTAGTTTACAGTTGTTATTGAATAAATTAAGGGATATCAGGAGTGTTTCAGAGTCAATAAAATTACTTAAATATATAATCCACAAAGGAAGTAATGGGGACATTACACTTAAACGAATTAAACCCTCTTCCATCGGTGCTCAGAGGTAGCTTGCTTGCTGAGCTCAAGATCGCGGGTTTGACCGTCTTGAGCCTGTACGATGTCAGATACTCGTTGAAGACTCCTACCCTAGGTGTGAATATTTACGTTAGGCGTTCTGGTAGTAGGCGATATGAACTCGTAGTTAAAGCCCGAGTATGAGTCACAATAGCTAACTAATAACAAATTTGCGATTTTATTTATCAAGAACCATTTGGTTTATATGCACGTATAATGTTTTTTTTGAAAGCTCATATATTGTTAATTTATTTTGAAATGTTATGCCATATGTATAGAACCTAGAAAAGTGATGACTGATATGTGGAGAGAGCCTTGACACTTATAAGGCTCCGAAAGAAGACCAAACCTGAGTGGTCTCTCTTGAGAATATATTTATTAATTTTGGTTTCATTTTTTAGCCTCCAAAACAGAAGAAAACAATAGACCTTCAAGGTAACGAAGAGACTACATCAATTTTGATTGGGAAACTTTCAGGAGTTCAAGAAATTAGAATTAAACTGAAGAAGCTTGAATCGCAAAAAATAAGTCCTAAGGTATGAAAAGAATGTTTATTTTTTATTTGTTTTTTTCATTTATTTATTTTATATTGAGAAGAAGGCAACTACTTTCACGATGTGAGGTAAGAGTGTTGATAGATTGTGAAACAGAATGTACCTAGCCCCAACCCAACACGGACATCATGCCTACAGAGAGAGTTTGCCTCCATAACTCATTGAGTTCTCCTTGTCCTAGCCTATGCTGGAATTGTCTCTCTTCGCAATCATACTATTTTATTTTTTTTAATTTTTTTTTCAGGTGGACATAGAATTCAGTCTTGGGTTCTTTTCGTTATTTTTGTCTCCCCGTCAGCTGTATTTATTGTTTGAAGTATTCCATAGTCTTGCTGCTCCCCATACACAAGATACTAGGTAAGCTGATTAACTATCCATTTTTTATGTTTTTAGCTTATTTTCGGTGAAATCAATAGGTGTCGTTCTTGAAGAGTTCTGACTACACAGATAAAATTTCGTGTCAAATCATTCTTTGTATCTGGAGGTACCGTATTCATAGGCAGACAGCATTTTTTTTTATTATTTTTAGAATCGGGGGTCGCTAAACATGTAATTCCATTGAAAACTCCGCATCGAATTTTTGACCGATTACATAAATTCCCCCATACTTCGTATAGCTGTCTGTGAACACGATAACTCCCGATATATGGAATGTATCAAAATGATATTTTCTATGTGTATCCAGAACCCTCTAAAGACGACTCCTACTGATTTTGTACCAAATCAGTCGTAGAGGGGATTAGTGGGGAAGATTAACACAATAATTCTAATAACTGTCATTGTTATGATTGTATTGACACGAAATTTGATGTATATACGAAGCCTTATAAGGACGACATCTAGTTTTCGGAGGAATGAGCCGAAGAGGGGATCAGGTAGAACTAAAAAATGCCAATAACTTCCGATGTAATGAATGTACCGGCATGGAATTTTATATTTAAATTCAAACCCCCATAAGGATGACACCTATTCATTTTCCGCGAAATATGTCTTAGGGAAGGGGGAGGACTATAGTGATAAAGGATTACCTAGTATACTTAACTAAATTATCTGCCCAACATTAATTCTATGTATGTTGAATCAGTGAGATTTATGATCTCATAGTATCTCTTATTTATGAGATCCCATTTATTAATTTCAATTTTTTTTTTTCAACAAGATACTCTAAGAGGAAACAGCTGTCTTCTGTATAAAACATATGTATTGTGATTGTCCTTGTATGTGAATTGGAGTTGATAATCTGAAATAAATGAAAACTAAGTTTGTTTGTTGAGAAATAATTCATGTGTTAGCTAGAATCTTCATATTACAGAAATTTCTAATTTATAACTTAGATATATCTATAAATATACAGATATATATTTTTTAAAGATTTTCGAAACCATGGAATCGTTGAATGATCACGGCCTAATCTAAATATATTATAGAACTATGTATTTATTAAATGTATTAGTACACGACGGAACCCTTCAGTTTGTGTTCTCATCACACTTTGCGGTATTTTCTAATTATTTATTCATTTTACTTTTTTCAGCAATATAAAATACAAGAAGCCGTCCACTGAAAAAGGTATAAACACGAATGATTATAGAAAAATAGAACAAGACCTGAATGAAACACTCACATTTCCCACTTCAGAAAATCGAATGAAAAATAATCCTTCAGTGAAAGGATGGTCCTCGACCTCTGTTGGTATGTAAATTTCATTTCATTATTATGTTTACCGAAGGCCATATTTTCAAGATAAGGTTAGGTTTGGTTAGGTTTTATGACTCATGCCCGGGCTTTAACAACGAGGTCATATCGCCTACTACCAGAGCGCTCTTTCGTCACTCTGGTGGACATGAGCCCGACTCGACTGTGGGAGTCCTAAATTTTGCCTACCCTAAATTTTTATTCATCTAGGTTAGGGGTCTTTAACGAGTACCTGACATCGTACAGGCTCGGGACCATCGCTTAACGTGCCATCCGAAGGACGGCGTGCTTAAGTTTATTTTACCTCCCAGACAAAATAAACTAAGGGCCTCGGTCGGGTTACGAACCCACGACCTTGAGCTCAGAAGTCAAGCACGCATACCACTGAGCTACCGGCGCCTTCTTTTCAAGATAATATTAGCTACTTGATGAAAACAGAAAGTTAGGCTCACATTTTAGAACTCACAGGCATAATATATACGAGTTTGCGAAGATTGGCTCGTGTTTGAACGGGGCTTATAAGGAATCTTACCTGTGAAATTTCTTGAAAATCCTGTCAACTGTTAAAGAGCCTAGTATTCATTTTATGTTTTTGCTCCGCCCACAACTCCTTCTCCTGGTCAAAGTTTTGAGATGCCACACATCCCCCGTCATGTATAATGCACATTTATGCCAATTTTGGTGTACAAAGGACGAACGGTGAAAACTTACAGCGTGCAGACAGACACAGATTTCTGCTTTGTATATTAAATAGTATATGTTTTTAAATATATATATATATATATTTTTTTTTTCTTTTATTATTAAGATGAAAGTGATGACGAATTTTTGCCCTTTGGAGCACGTTCGTTCTGTGGGAGCCATATCAGTACTGATAGCAACGCTTTATGGGAATCAAACGCTTCTACTATCCTAAGCAGGTAAGAATTTAACATACGTTGTGTTTTAGTATATATATATATATGGGAATTTTGAGGTTATAGATTCGTTATTAGGAGACATTAAGGTCTAGAACACACGACCTACTTTAATCGGTCCGATTTTAATCCGAAGTAGTCGGAAGAGAATGGGAACTGTACTTTTAAATGCGTCCATACATACGTCCGACAAAACTTCTCACCGACTAAAAATCGGTGGAAAAGATGGAATCCATCCTATTTTCCTTCCGATTTTTGTAGGTGGGGGGGATAGAACGTAGCTGTCCAAGTGGGGTGACTCACATGGCGGACATTTAATCGCTCTTGTCAACCTCGTGGCTCCATACCCTTCTTTTGATTTTAATTTTTCCTAAAACTCTCTCTGGTAGCGAAACAAGTTTGGTTTCGTTATAAGAAATTTAGTAATGTAAATTAATTAGTTATAAGTAAATTCGCATTTGAATCTTAAGTTGTGTTTAAATGAATCTAATCCAACTTTTTTCTTCTTCTTTCTTTATTAAGTCTATTAACCGTTAAAAAACAGGAAATTTGAAGAATGGGATATATGAATTTGGCTCGACTTTTTTTTTTTTAAACATACATTTTCATTTCAATTTTTGTGTAGGATTCAGATAATCCTGTCGTTCTCTAACAGTTTTAACAAATATTAAGAAATAGGTACGGAAAACTAATACAATACGTAGGTAGTCGAAGGAAAGTAGGAAACTTAAATCAACTTAACTACCTCAATGTCACTGACAAACTTTCTTCTGGTTGGATCTCATTGCACTCTCAGTATGTTTTAAAGCACTATACAAAATTGATAAGAGCTCATCGAACGATTGCACTGGCATCCTATAAAAGTTTAAAAAAACTCCTGTGGATGTTCCTTCAAGTCACCGTGCAATTTATGAAATTGTCCCTTCAGCAGCCGTTGACTGGTGATAGGAAGAACGCACCACTGTCTTCGGTAAGCTGTATTTTTCTACTTACTCAGATAAACCACCATGGATCACAATCTATGAAAGTGAAAGTGATCTTCCATTGAGAAACAGAAAGCGTTCTAGCTATGTTATTATTCGGAGGTTTTTGTAAAGGAGGGGTGGAAAACTCAGAAAATGCGTCAAAGCTTGTCTCGGAAAAAATAAATCGGTCGAAAGTCGGACGTTAGTATGTTTTAGTCAGTGTAATGAGAATAGGCGCCTGCCGACTAATAGTCGGTCGTGTGTTCTAGTCCTAGAACTGATAGAAACATTTGGATATTTAGGAAAACTGTAGGATTTGAGGTAAAAAAGTTGATATTTTTTTGGAATAAATGAGAAGTATGAATGTGAAAAGAATTTTATGATGACAAACTAGTTTCAGATGACATTACAAACAAACTCTATTTGAAATTAATTAAAGTAAAAACATTTGAAAAGTATAATCGCGAAAACGCAAACTACAAAACATCATATATATATATATATATAATCCCCGCACAAGTTTTGTAGTTTGCGTTTTCGCGATTTTATACTTTTCAAAGGTTTTCACTTTAATTTCAAATACGCGGAAATTTTCTCAAGCTTGTTAGACATAATGTTTAAAATAAATACTGCCAGTTCGCTTATTATGATTACTGATTTTAATATATATATATTAAATATATATATTATATATATATATTATATATATATATATATATATATATATATATATATATATATATATTATTTTTGAAATTCAAGGGAAAACATTTGAAAAGTATAAAATCGCGAAAACGCAAACTACAAAAGTAGTGTTATATATATATATATATATATATATATATATATATATATATATATATACATATAAAGAATATATACATTATAGTAATAAATATATATTAAATTAATAAAGTACCAATACAAATACCATTTATTATACATATATTTTTTCTTAAGAGCAACTCAAACATCAAAAATCGCATCCAAATGATGAATAATCTACTAAGTATGTACACATTTATTTTATTTTTATTTTTTTCTCAGTAAATTGGATGAACTATACTCACATTCAACTTCGTTGGCAAACATAACGGAAGAAAGAATTGAAAAAGGTATTATTTTAAATGTTTTTCAATGTTAAGTATAGAACTGCCCTGCCTCTTGGTTTTACAAATACTGTTTAGGAGAGTACTAAGAAAAAAAAATTGTTGTACTATCTGGGCTGTTAGCAAAAACGTTTTAAAATGTTTGATTCACATTGGTTTTAATTGTTGTAAGTTATCTGGACAAAATTAGTAAACATCATAGTGCCATGGAACCTCTCCTTCAGAAGAAACGAAATAATCTCTGTACGATAATCACTGATAACAATTTTTAGTACTTCCGTTAACTGAATGTTCGTACAATTTTTGTTTATTTATATTTACTTTTATTTAGACCTTTTAATTAGGTTAATTTATTTTTAATTAGGAACAGGACACTACAACCTTGAAAACTGTGAAGAGCTCTGTGCTTTTCATTTATCTGTGTCCAATATTGTCATTACAATACTTCATGAAGATATTCTAACATTCGGCGTTGATACGTACTCCCTAACTCCTTCGTCAGTTTGCACTATGGACAACGTTTCCCACTGTTTTTTTGAACAGTTTGAAAAAAATATTGAACGAAATTTTGGCGCTAAAGATTGGGAAATAACTAAAGATGTAATTCGCAATGCTTGCAATCGTGATCATATAAGGTTTGTACTTTTATTTATTTATCTTTGTCTTTTATGTGTACAAGGTTCACCAACTGTTTGGGACATCTAAACATTTTAGAAAATCTCTAGCCTCAGTTTTATTTTTATTTTTTAATTTCTGATTCCTCTGGAGGTAACATCCATGGTCCACTTACGAGGAGACCATACACCTAAAAAGAATTGTAATTAGAGGAAAAAATATTAATATCATATTTGATCGACTTCTTTAGTCGATAAAAATGTGAAGATTTGTCGTTTTTAATATTTTGTTTATCCCTCCTTGGAATGAATGACGACTTGGATTCATTCATCTTGGCACACTCTACGAGTGCACGATTTCGTAGCGATTTCATCCCAATCAGCAATCACAAGGCTTGTAAAACCGTTCTTGGTGGGTTTACTGCAGCGGTATAGGCCCCTGAGAAATTGCCACCTATAAAGCTTTTGGGTCAATTGAGCGGTGCTTGCATCATAATCTAAGTGGAATATAATGCCTCTAACTTTAACAACTTCTAGTTCCTTTGTGATTTCTTATAAGAGACCTCGTTTAAAATATCTCCCTAGCCATAGGCAGTCAGAACCCAGAAATGGGTTCATGGGCAAGGATTGGTTGAGTGTTGATCTGCCTCCACCATCCCTTACAAGCATGTAGAATTTCTCAGGCGCCTATTAAAAATACCTGCTAAGGTGTAAGCGTGTATGTTTAAGTATACCCTGAATCTTTTCTTGAGTTGAATCAGAAATTGAAAAAATAAAACTGCTAGAATGTTGAAATGTCATAAACCCTTTGAGGGTGTTGGGATCAAACCCCCACTATCCCCAGAAAGGTTCATTTTTCAGAAGGGCAAATAAATGTTACGGTCATGAAGGAGTCTTCCTATAGTAACGATTTTTACTGACAATAGTCCAAAAGGAGGAAAATTCATATCTACTTTTGTGCAAGTCTTGTTTACTATTGTTAATTCAATTTAAAAAATGAAGATATTCTGTTTGACGTGAACAAATGGAGATAGTTATCCTCGATCCCAACTTCGTTAATTAAAATGGTTCTTTCTGTTTTTATTTCCCCAGCTATACGAAGAACGGGAAGTTATGTATTCGGTCAAACATTCGATGCACGGATTTTCATGTTTTCCGACCTCCTGATTCCAAAAATTAAAAAAAAAACATTTCTGTATCTGTGAACACGATAACTCCCGATAGAAAGAATGTATCGCAATTTTATATGTATATCCAGAATCCTCTAAGGTCGACACCTATTGATTTTCAGCCAAATCTGCCGAAGGAAAGGAGAGGATTAGGGGGTAGGTTTAACACAAACACTCTTATCACTGCCGTTGTAATGAATTTATTGTCACGAAATCCATTTGTAAATTCAAAGCCCTATTAATAAATGAGGGACAGGGGAGACGTCATTGATTAATTCGTGCTGAGGAAGTACATAACCGTTGATTCACCGATGTTTTTTTTTCTCGTATATTCTCAAAACTTGGAGGTTATCTCACTGATTGGCCATTAGTTGTTTGGATATAGCCATTTCTCTTCTGAACATTAGTGTGAACATTGCTGACATTGATCTGAACACTATTTCTCAACTGAATGTAGAGGCTTTGGTTTATATTAACCAAACTAATCGACAGCAACTTCAATTTGGAATGCAACGATGTTTGCAACGCCTTTGATTCGAACAACCTCAATCAAATATATATTTATTTTAATTGATATTACTTATTTATGAAGGACCAACTGCAAAAAAGTCGTAGGTGAATCACTGGCTATGTACTTCCCCAGCATGAATTAATCAATTACGTTTTCGCTTTTGATATAATATGTGACTAGTATTGTGGTTCTGAATCCTCATACTAAATTTTGTGTTGATACACTCATTACATCGGCAGTTATTGGAATTTTTGAGTTGATTTCCCCTCAAATCCTCCCCTTCCGTTTGACTTATTCCGTTGAAAATTAATAGGTGTCGTCCTTAGAGAGAGATACATTCATTCTATGGGGAGTTATCGTGTATACACAGACAGAGATGAATTATTTTTTTCATTTTTGGAATCAGGACGTCGGAAAACATGAAATGTCTTTGAAAAATCAGCATCGAATTTCTGACCGATTACATAACTTTCCTTTTACTCCGTATTGCTGGGGAAGTAAAAAAATGGAGTTGTATTCATACACTATGTAACCCTTTTTCGACAGGATTTTGGGTTCTTCTATCATAATCAGTGGTAAAGATGGTGGAAGCGGTTCAAGTAGGTTTTGTTCAACCAATGTGTCTGCAGCCAATTTTGAAATTCTGGAATTCTTGTTTGAAGATGATTCAACTGAACCTCAGTGTGTAGAGGTATGTATATTATGACTACTTTTAAAATATAAAAATGACATACTGTGCATGTTGGAGGAGAAACCGTATGTAAACATATGTATTATTAATGTAAAATTTCGAAATTTCTTCAATTCCAGCTGCTGAAATTCATCAAAGACTGCAACTCTCTTCCTTTTATTGTAAATTTGCCTACAACCAGTCAGCCTGTCGTGAGAATTCACATTGAGCAAAAAAAGAGGATTAAACCATCCCACTTTATAACAAAATCGGAGATTACGTGAGTAATTATTTTTTATTTCATTACATTTCAGAATTGCTCATTTTTACTTTCACTTAGAGAAAGTTATACAAACATAAAAAAATTAGAAGTTCGATTTTTTTTTTTTTTCTCTTCAGACAGGATCAAAATAGACCATTTCACTAAAAATCTATTTTTTTGCAATTTTATTAATTTTTTAACAACAATTATCAAGTAGAAATGTGTGTTAATTTTCATTTTTTTGCTTATTTTAGGGTCAATATTCAGCATTGTCAGAGTGAAATGGATTTGTCTCTTTACGACCGATTATCCGCCATTTTGAATATTCAGTCACTTTGTGTTACTACTCAATCACCAAGAGAATATTCAGTAATTTATTTATTCAGTTTTTAATTTGTTTAACTAAACTTTTTTTTTTTTATATGTAAATTATAATTTACATATTTAAAAAAAAAAATTAATAATAATTATTTTCAGAAACTTTCTCCATTTGTGGAAGCTGTTGAGAATTCTAGTGTAAATGACGAAAGGATAAAAATCCGTCTCATTTCTCCATACTTGGTTATAAAATTTAGGTAAGCTAATGTTTCTTTATTATGTATTCCTAATTTGAAATTCTCATTTTTAAATTAAGCACCCATTTCGATTATGAAATTGTGTTCCACTGGATGAGTGGAGCGACACCTTGTTTTAAAGTTTTTTTTTTTTTTTTTTTTTTTTTTCAGATTCCCTATTCCTGACCATAGTAGTTTCAATAGCCAAAATATACGTTCCTGGTCAAAACGTTCGATAAGAAAAGACATTTTGTTTCTGAGCCTAGAAGATGTCACATTTCTTACCGAAATAAACGTTCTCCGAAATTATCAAGATTATTTTCTTCAATCGTCAAAAATCACTGCATTATTTCAGGTATGAAAATTTAATTTATTCATTCATTAGAACCTCATGAAGTTAGTGGCATCTAAGCCACTAACTTCATGAGGCGCAACCATCTAAGGTCGCTTCTTGATAAATTCCCAGGATTATAGGTTTTTCTCTATATTTGTTCACTTTAATTTGGATAAATTAAGAAACAGTTTCTTTGCGGTAGAGCCAATTTTGTGCTAAAAATGGACAGCAGAGAAACCTATAGAGAGCTTTATTTATTTTAGGAAGGTGAATCAGATGTAGCAGTCCCATTTCTTGTTGCGAAATGCATTTTTCCTCATGACTTCTCAGGGAGAAGTTCACAAGCCGATATGCCCAAGTATGTCTTTTTACATTCATCTTGTAATTACTTAAAATTATTCTGAAATTGATCCTAAGCTTTCTACAATACAGCTTGACTCATGATGTATGCACCAAAGTTTAGCAATATATTTGGGAGGTCTCAGTAAGAGAGAAAAACCGGCAATCTACTTCCCCAACTCGAATTATTTGTAATATAAGTTTCTTCTCTCCTTTTAAATTTCCCTCTTTCCTTTCCTTTTTTCTGAAAATCAGTAGTTTTCCATACGTTCCTCTGAATCCACGTATACAATTTCATTACGATATGTTAATGTTATTTCGCGTTATTAGAGTTTTGGAGTTAATTAAATTATTTTTACACAATTTTTAACAATAATGTTTGGCTGTGATTTTTAAGGACTCGTTCAGGTCCCATATTTTACTCTTTTTTTTGACATTATAGGCTTTTGGTGTATAGTGCATACATCGTGGGTTTCCCTGTACAAAACATTTTTTAAAGTCTTGAAATTTTCTCTTACAGGTTGTCATTTCGAATTTGCCCAGTGAAGGACATTGTTGATATTGAAATAAATAACGAAAAAGAAGAAAATTCTGGTCTTAGCTATTCTTCGTACATAGAAAGTCCAGTGAAAGAGTCATCACCTTTTAAATCGAAAAGATTTTTCTACAAAAATGATAATCAACATTGTTCTGCTCGTAAATATATATTTTTTTAAATTTCTATTATTATTTTTATTAATGTTGAAATAGACATGAGGTATAACTTTTGCACGCATTGGCTAAGGCAGAGAGAGTGCAAAATACTTACAAATATACATTGATGCTCACAAATTTTATGTTTTAATAAATTCTAGGGGAAGGGGAAGAAATTATTATTCCTGCAGCAAAGGAAGACCTTGACTATTTTATAAAAGAAGCTTTTGATAGTTGTAAATTTCAAATGGATATTATTTTGCCATATGTCCACCTTGACTTGTCGTCAAAGCATCTCTACGAAGTCATGTATAACAGGTACGTTGAAAATAATAATAAATTAGTAGATGTATGAAACAATGTTCTATGAGCCACGCTTTGAAACAGTGAGATTTCTTCGGGAAATTGCTTTAGGGCCACCCTCCATCTTTGTGAACTGAGAAAAGTTGCATTTTTCTAATCAAAAAGAGGGGGGGGGGGGATGTCGCGTTTCCAACAGTTTTCCAGGTAATTGATAATTTCCAACCACGTATGGCAACTATGAATTTATTGTTTTATTTAGTTATTCAGAAGAAAAAGTATCAAAAAAACGTCCTCGGTTAATTTTACATCTGTTGTAGAGAAAACTAAAGGCACATTTTATATTTTAAATTAATTATACACTCTTCTAAAGCGCTCTAAGCGTGTGTTTGAACTTATCTAAAATCAGAGGGCATATTGATGCTTGGAAATTTAATGAGGAACATTTTTCGAGGACCAACTTTTCAACATGACTAATCCTTTTCGCATAAATCAAGTAAACATTTAAAAAATAAAATCCAATATCGGGGTTCCTACAGAATTTCACGTTTGAACGTCCCTGAATACGTTCGCCATAAATATGACAAATATTTTCGCTTTTGAGATGAAGGTATCACATGTGCTAACATAGATTGATTAGATTTTGGCCGAAATCGGATGGAAATTAAGGCCACTTTACTTTCGGGTCTAATGATTAGATTTTGGCCGAAATCGGATGGAAATTAAGGCCACTTTACTTTCGGGTCTAAGTACATTTAAAAAAAATCGCTTCAGAGACAACTGAAAACTGAGGCGTGTGTTATATGAAATACGATTTTTCGAGGCAAAAACTTTATAACTGCCGATGTAGTGAATGTATCGACACAAAAATTGATATGTGCATTCAAAACCACATTAAGACACCAACTACTGATTGGCATATCGGTCGATAGGAAAGGCGGGATGAGAGGAAGGTGGCTCAACTCAAATACCCAAATAACTCCATAATGAATGAATCGACATCATTTGATTATGAGGTTTCAGAAGTCCTTGTTTAAGTCGACTATTTTTAGCCAAAACGTAATTGATTAATTTGTGCTGGGAAAGTACATAGCCGGTGAATTACCGACGATTTTTTAGAATATGCATCTGTTTCACTTTCTAGATTTAACTCGGATATATCTTTGTGGCAATCAGCGAATTACAAACGAAGTTCACAATCTGAAACTAACTATAGAAATATCAACGATTATGTGACGTATTCTTCTTTCTCTTTGTGCAAATCTGGTCTTCATATTGGTAAGAATCTGTTTATATACTCTTAAAAATGGTTGACTCACAATTTTTTTCGATTGCCTATGTTACTGCCTAAAAATAATGCACACTATTTTCCTGTGCCAATGGAATTTATTGTAGTTTTTTTCTGTTCTGCTTAATATTTTTGTTTATTTTTCTTTAGATTCTGATATTGAAAGTGACAATGGAGACGATGAAGAAGAAAATTTCGATTTTTCCAAAAAAACAAATTGTGGCCAAAGCCATCTAGGCATTAATATGTTTGTTTCATCAGCGAATTTGAATATGTTCACTAATGTAAAGGTAATTTTTCTTTAACTTGAATGGGTACAATGCGCTTATTTGTTTTTGTTTTATTATGTACGTATATGTTTTAGGATTCGAGTGGTGGCACTATTCCAGAAAAGCATGGACAAATCCATTTTATTTTAGACAAAGCTCACATGTTTACTGTAACCAATTATAAAAGTCTTAATCAAAGAAACTACTTCTGTTTTCAAATTGAGAAAATGTCTTTGCTTCATAAACGTAAGTGTTATTTTTATACCAGATGCTCCCGGTCCCACTGCTATGCTCACACTTTCCTGCAAAGGTTTTAGCTTCTATATTGAATTGAGAGAGCTATATTAAATTGAGAATGTGCAGATGCTGCCATTTCCTGCTACCATTTTCAACATTTAAAATATCAATTCATGTTGTCAGCATCAGTACATTTCACATTAGTGGGAGGCATTGATTTGAATCAAAATTCCGCCTCAAGTTGATGAGATTGAAAACTACTCACCGGAGCAGTTAGAGATGGTATTGCACAAAACGAGGGGAAGAAAAAATATGTCGGTGAATCCCTGGTTAAGTACTTCCCCACCATGAATCAATCAATTACTTTTTTGCTCTTCCTATAGAATCGATGGACCATTTGGGGTAAACATCTATAGTTGACATAAGGGCTTCTAAATCCTCATACTAAATTTCATGTCGATATATTCATTACATCACCAGTTACTGTGGTCTTTGAGTTGAGCTCCCTCCTCTAATCTCCCCTACACTTTGGCCGATTTTAAGGAAAATTAATAGTTGACATCCTTACAGGGGTTTTGAATTTAAACAAAAAAATTTCATGTCGATATATTCATTACATCACCAGTTACTGTGGTCTTTGAGTTGAGCGCCCTCTTCTGATCTCTTCTTCCCTTTGGCTGATTCCGCTGAAAATTAATAGGTGTTGTTTTTATAGGGCATTGGCTTAAAAATGAAATTTCGTGTCAATACGTACATTACAACGGCAGTTATTAGAGTTTTTGAGCCTCCCCCTAATGCCCCCGCCCTTCGCTTTGTCCGATTAGGTTGGAAATCAATAGGTGCTCGACCTCAGAGGTTTCTGGATACACATATTGAATTTTATGTCGTTACATTCGTTTTATCGGGAGTTATCGTGTTCACAGACAGACATACATTTTTTTCCTTTTTGGAAAACATGAAATTTCCGCATCAAATTTCGTACCGTTACATAACTTCCTTTATACTTCGTACAGCTCAGCTCTGTAAAAGAATTATTTTTATTGAATTTGAGCCAAGCTAAAGTAACAGTAATGCTAGTCAACATTTCATGTTGGTATATTCATTAAATCAGCAGGGCTTTTGAATTGAGCCTCCCTTCTGATCCCCTTTCCTTTCGGCTGATTCTTCTGAAAATTAATGGGTATACCCTTTCCCTTCATTTTGTGAAATTTATAAACCACCTTCAGTCGTGTTTCTGGGCTTAATTTTCAAAGTTTGCCTTAAAATATTGTACAGATTTATTTTTTACTTTATTTTTTTAGCCATTATCATTACTGGAGCTGAAGGGATTTTGAGAAATGCCTTTTTTGAAAAACCACCGAGCTATATGAATGAAATTGTATACAAGAGACCTCAAGGATTAGTTGTGCAGATGTCTCAGAATTCAAGAATTACAGAAGGGACCATGTTTACTACCATAATCAGTACTGCCATGGACAAAAGAAGAGTTAAGGTAATTATTAAGTACATTCAGTAATTAATATACATTTTGAGAAAATCCGAAATGATTATTGTTTTATATTATTATGTTCATGAATGTGAAAAATTGAATTCATTCTCAAACCATCATCCATCCAGCTTGTTGATCATACATCCAACAAAAAATTTGATTTTTCATATAATAATAATAATGTGTTTCCCAAACGGTGTGGTGGATACATCTAAAGGTACCCATACACGAAGCAATTGATCGTCAGATGAATCTGACGATCGACAATCGTTCGATGAATCGTTTAATGTATGTCGTCATCGGGTTCGATTGGTTGGTGTTCAGATCTATTTTTGATCTGAAGAAATTTTCATGCAATCATCGCACAGATTAATTGCTTGTACAATTGATTGTATGGTGTATGTGGTTATCGTGGCGATAATCAAGGAGGTTATAATAAGTTTATCTATAATAATAACCTTTTAAACACAAAAGTGAAGTGGAAGAGATTAGGTATTTTAACTTTCTTGTTTTTATAATTTTTCTTTATTAAATTGTTGATATGTGTACCTGGTCTAGAGATAATTTAGAACATTTTATAAATCTGATGTGCGAAAATTGTTTTCTTTTTAATTAACCACCCTATTGTCCAAACTATTCTGTTTTTTTTTGCGTTTAATTTTATTACATAACAAAACAGCCGCAGATAACAATAAAAGATCGTCCTGTTCCATTACGTCGACTGAGATATATCGAACTGTGTGTGCGCTCCTAACATCGTCAGATTTATCGTCACATCAATCTGAAGATAAATCTGACGATAGATTTGCTTCGTGTATGGGTACCTTAAGTGAATGTTCATAATTAATCCGTCTTGGTCTCCGCAATGTTTGTTTTATTCATGCTTTTTTACATCATATTTGTATATACTTGTGAGGGCTGCAATAAATTTGCTATATTTGTTATGTAGGGGTTAGGGAGATAATCACGCTTGCTACTCACGCTAGTTGCGACCATATTTTCTGGTCTCCAGCATGTCCATTTTGACTTTAAAAGAGGAAGTTCATTGCAGCCCTCACTGAAGACGGCAAGATGCTGAAACGTATGGTGTAAAGTAGCGTAAATAAAACATTGTGGAGACCAAGTCGGATTAATTATCAACTATTAAAATAATTTATTAAATTTCACAATAAAGTCATCTTTAAAAATGAAAAAAAATCATGAATAATCGTTATTGTATTTCCAATAAATCCTATAAGTTTGAAAATTTGCACTCTAATAGTGGCTGCATGAAAATTAGAAGCATTGGCAGAACCTCGGTGTTCAAGTCAATTCCTCGTAGGCTTGAATATTGCGTTGTATATACGTCGTTCTATTTTCAAAATGCATTTAGATCTTTTGTCTAGTAGTCTTAGTAAAGGGTTTTAGCGTATATTCATTTCTTGTCTTTTCCGTTTGTGAGGATTCGAAGTTAGTCGCTTGTCAAGTCAAGTAGGAGGCCTGGATAGCCGACTTCGTTTTTTGAAGGGGTTATTGATAAGGGACACTGGAGGGTAGGTATATTTGCGACAGAGAGTGAAGACGATGTGAACTGACTTCGTGTCGTTCACCTTCACTCTCCACTTTTTGTACTAGAAATAAATGATAGAAAGAAAAAAAGAACCAACTTCATTATGTTACTTTGGCTCAGGATTGTACACTCCACTACCGCCATGCACATATGAACTTTGAGGACGCCTGTAGCATGCTCTTCTACTGAGCTCAAGATCGCGGGTTCGAAACCGGGGCGAGGTCCTTAGTTTTTTTATCTGGGAGAAAACGTTGAGCATGCCGTCCTTTGGATGGAACGTTAAACGATGGTGTCGAGCCTGTACCACGTCAGGTACTCGTTAAAGGCATTTATCTTAGTTAAATAAACCTGGCTAGGCAAAATTTAGGACTCCCGCAGTAGAGTCGGGCTCATGTCCACCAGATTGATTATAGAGAGCGCTGGTAGTAGACGATAAGACCTCATAGTTAAGGCCCGAGCATGAGTCACAATAACTAACTATCTTATGAACTTTGAACCTTTCTTCCATAGCTGCTATTCCAGACTCCGACATTTCATATTTACAGGATTATTTGGAAATAATATAAGCATCATAGATGCATTTTTTGAACATTTTTAGGAAGGAGTCTGTTTTTTGTATTTTACTAACTAAATAAAACTGCAGAAATACTAATAAGACACCAGGAGTAACTAAATCAAATGATTTAATATAGAGGAAAACTTGGTATATGAAGAGAGTATAACGTTTAGCCCGGCTGGGAGCATGACAAGAACTGTCTGCAGCTAGAACTGAAAAAAAAAAATATTTATATATATATATTGCAATATTTTTATCATTTTTATTTTTATTTTTTGTTTATTTAGTTTTTTTTTTTTTTACT
Organism: Aradus depressus; assembly: GCA_963662175.1. Lineage (NCBI taxonomy): Eukaryota > Metazoa > Arthropoda > Insecta > Hemiptera > Aradidae > Aradus > Aradus depressus. The sequence continues at coordinate 16,218,909 of OY759218.1, read as the reverse complement.
TTTTCAGACAGTACGTATTGCTTGTAGCCTAAATGGGGTAACGCTACGACATTACCCTTCTTCGTCTGAACATAGCTGGTTCACTCAACTTATGGATTTTTTTGACGTTGTCGACTATCCGATAAAAGGTTACGATTCGCCTCAAGTTATTACTGAGCTGTATTTGCATTTAAACGATTCAGCGATTGATTACAGGTATGCCTTCATTTTAATTTTTAATTAGATAGCAACTATACATAGTATAGGGGAAGTTATGTAATTGATCAACAATTCTATTTTGAGTTTTCCCAAATTTTGTTTTTATTTTTTCAAACCCTCTGAAATTAAAAAAGTTCAAGTCTGTGTCTGTGGACACGATATTTCACCAAATCGTTCAAAGAAATGAGGGGTAGAGGGTAGCTTAACTCATAAACGCTAATCACTTTTATGTGGTTTTGAAGTTCCAACTTTAGGGAGAAAAAAATAAAATAATAGTATAAATATATTTTTTTTAAAATTCAAATGGAACAAATTATTGTTTTAAATTCAAATGGAACAAATTATGCCTTCATTTTAATTTTTAATTAGATAACAACTATACGTAGTATAGGGGAAGTTATGTAATTGATCAACAATTCTATTTTGAGTTTTCCCAAATTTTGTTTTTATTTTTTCAAACCCTCTGAAATTAAAAAAGTTCAAGTCTGTGTCTGTGGACACGATATTTCCCGCTCGACACGAACTTTTGTATGCTGGTCCAAACCCCATAAAAACGTATTGATTTTCACCAAATCGTTCAAAGAAATGAGGGGTAGAGGGTAGCTTAACTCATAAACGCTAATCACTTTTATGAGGTTTCGAAGTTCCAACTTTAGGAAGAAAAAAATAAAATAATAGTATAAATATATTTTTTTTTAAATTCAAATGGATCAAATTATTCGTTCATTTTTACGACTGTCAGTTCTACCGTCAGTTCTACCGTTGAAATGTCCAGTTTTTTCTAGGTTCTACCTCTCTTCACTTTTCTTTTTCTTTATTATTAATTTTTTTAATTAGAAATAAAATGTTAATTATAAATGTTATTATATTTTATATTTGTTATTCTTTATTTTAGGCCGATTCATCTTAGAACGCGTTGTGTTATTTATTTTGGCAGTTTAAGTATTTCAAGTAACATAGCAGCTAAAACCAAAACATCTACTTTACGTTTTATTGCAGAGGATGGTAATATTTTTATCTCAGAATCTACATCGAAAAATTCAAAGGAGGTTCATTTAAAGGATGATTATGTGTCTGTTGTGGAACTTGGACTTTTTGAACTTTCATTAAGACTTAGCGAACAGACAAATTTGCCCCGTGTTGATTTACGAGCATCAAGTGATGTCTTACATATTCGAACTTGTGCGGATTCGGCTTGTTCTTTGGCCCAGTTGATTTCTTATTATGCATCGGATGGGGATTTATATAGTTCAAAAAATGAAACTGAAAAAATTCCACTCCCTGAACCGTATTTAGAAAAAAAAATGTCAGCCAAAATTGATGAAACTTCTTCAGAAATTTCGGGAGCAGGGACTGGTGATGTTTATGACATCATGGAAGATGCAATGAAAGAAATTACTAATAGTAATTTCGATTGGACCGGTATGTGTTACGCATTATTTATATTTACTATTTTTAGTTCGCCGCATATTAGGTAATAGATGAATTCCCGATTCTCCAGAAAGTTTTTGACTAAAATTTGAAATTGATTAACATTGAAATATTTTTATGTATAATATAATGAAAGTGAAATGAAAGTTATGGTTTATGTTTAGAAAGCAATGAAGTCAAAATAGATGATGAAGTCAAAATATTTTACTTCCCTGATGAAACTGTGTCAAATAACGAACAAACTCCAACTTTTGACTGGGCTTCTGACGGCTTCGATTCGGATCAGGATTTCTGTTTTCTTGAACAGGATGACTTTTCGAAACATGTGGTATGCACATTTTTTTAAATTAGATTTCCGAAAGTCAGAGCTTGTCAGATTTTTTAATGCAATTGTTGATGCTATGTATCTTTCCTGACAGGACTAAAATAAATAGCAAAGAACAAAATGTTGATGTAACGTTAGTTAGTTATTACGACTCATGCCCGGGCTTTAGCAAGGTCATATCGCCTATTACCAGAGAGCTCTTTCGTCACTCTGCTGGTCTAGGATGCCTGTCGTTCACCGTGGTTATACTTGTCCGATTTGAGTAAAACAAAATTTGTCGTGATCGTCTCGTTGAAGAGTTTTCTTTATTGTAAAGAATACGTCTAAAAGAAATCTACAAAGATCTTGATAAGCGAAAGATACATAGCATAATAAGAATATTTATTTCCCTTAAACCACAACTTGGTAATAGGATACGTCATAAAAATGAGATAGCTTATAAATTAGATACATAAACAGTTCTTAACTCTTAGAGTCGGGCACACATGCGAGTAAAAACAATAATAGTAAAAAATAAATTAAATACTAGAAAATAAAATATTTAAAAAATAATTAATTCCTTTATTGAAACTAAAAACTCATCAGATTTTCATCTACCATACAATTTTCTGTAATAATGTATTTTATTATTATTATTACTTTATTGCAGTCAGAGGAAGCCCACCCGGAAATAAAACTACTCAGCGAAAGACCAATACAGATAATTGAAAATCATTTTAATATTTCGCTGGATAAAACTGATTTACTTCATCCGCCTAAGTTCTACCCAGCTCCACTGTACAAATATGCCCTTTCTGACATAACCATCATCTGGGAAATGTTTGGAGGCACTGATTTTTCCTGCAAACTAAATAACAAAAATATAAAATTCAATTTGAGGTACGTAACATTTTGAAATTTACATAAATATAGCTGAAATTTTGTCATCCTTTGTGTCGGTTTGTGTGGCCATGACAGATAACTTATCGTATATTCATGAAACTTGCAGGATATTTCAAATATGGCCTGACTTATCAAAATTGAGGGAAGGGGGCATTCTTTGGCGGAGGTCTCAATGTTTTTATTAATACAATGTTTGGCATATCATTTTATATCTGATGAAAGCAGTTCAAATATATATATATATATATATATATCTTTTTTTCGAGATGGAAGGAGGGGAGGTTGAAAAAACGTTTTATTATTTTTTCGGCCATTTCCATGTTATCTCAAGGATGGCCGAACTTAGAATTAGAACTATGTGGCATCAAAACAAAAAATTGATGAGGGGAAGGCCCCCCCCCCCTTTTTTTTTATAACAACAATGTGTGGCATATCATTTCAGAGGATTCGAGGAGACGAGGTCAAAAATATGTATTTTTTTGAAGAGGACTGAGTAACGTTAGCTTAGAAGTGCACCCTGTATAATTGTTTGCGCTTTATTATTATTTTCAGTGACTCACCAGGGAGGAGAAAAGGGTCTTCTTGTTCAGATATGGAAATGTTCAACGTTCCTGGAAAATTGGTATGATCGCCGTCATTTTAAACCCCTTTTTAAAGAAGTTTTAATTTGTTATCGTAATATTGTATTTATTTTATCCTTTTTATTTATTCCCCTTGTATATATTAATACAGGATGATTATAAGGAGAACATATGTACTACACCGAGTATCAGTCCCCTAAATCAAAAACGGAAGTACAAGTCGCAAAATTGGTACGAAAAAGGAGGTGCTGGAAGGAACCATGACATCTTGTTAGAACTTCAGTTGAACAAGGTATTTATTTGTATGGTTTTCTCTTTGTTGTTTATTAACTTGGGCCAGCGGTAGCCAACCCGAACCACACACTTCTTCCGGAGTTGTATACAAAAACAACAACAAACAAATATGTATTTCTTATTATTTTTTTATTTTATTTTTTTAATTTATTTATTCGCAATCTATATACAATTAATATAATGAGCAAATTTGTTAACTATATGCATGAGTGTCTATGACACATGTTGGGAGAGGCCAGCCAGCGCTGACACTCCCTAGAAACTAATACAATGTTTAGATTTCACTTAGAAGATCTCGAGGCCACCTCCTATTCAGACGGTATGGAGGATTGTCAGGATGGGATTGAGAGGATAGGACTTGTGCGAATGGGTTAGGATGCATCCTGGAGTAATTTATTGGTGACGTAGAAGGGAGCATTTACAATTCGACGAAGGACTTTGGACTGGAAAGCTTGGATGCGGTTTATATTGGATTGTTTGGCTGTACCACATAGTTCGAGGCCGTATGTCCATATTGGACGTATTATAGTCTTGTAAATGGTCAGTTTGTTGGCAGTAGAAAGTTTTGATTTTGGTCCAAGTAGTCTACGTAGTAGTCCGTAACGTCGATTCAACTCTTCTCGTTTAAGTCGTGTGTGTGGGTTCCACGTCAGTCGGCTGTCTAAGTAGAACCCGAGGTAACGCACCTGGTTAGAGGAAGGAATTAGAACGTTGTTGATGGTGACGGGAGGGCACGTTTGATGGCGAAGTGTGAATGTAACCTGTACACATTTCTCTTCATTTAATTTCATCCGCCAGAGGTCACACCATTTCTCGATTTCATCGAGATGTTCCTGGAGAAGGAGAGAGGCTACGTTGGGATCAAGATTTGTAGACAAGATAGAAGTGTCGTCTGCGTAGGTGGTTATTAAGGTGTTTGGGTGGATAGGAATGTCGGCAGTATAAATGTTGTAGAGGATAATGCCAAGGAAGATCCCTTGGGGGACACCGGCCCGAACAGGCACGAGTTCAGAGTACTCCGAGCCTATGCGGACTTTGAAGTGACGATCATAAAGATAGGATTGGAGGATGAGGTAGTAGGTACTGGGAAGAAAGTGTTTCAGTTTGAAGAGCAGCCCGGGGTGCCAGACTCGATCAAATGCTTGCGCCACGTCAAGAAAGGCACCTACGCAATACTGTTTGCATTCTAGAGCATTAGAAATGCAATCGACAACCCGAAAACACTGTTGGACATAAATATATCTAAATGAATATAGTTATGATAAATTATAGATACTGATGATGGGAGTCTTATCGAAACGTCTGTAATTGCTATTTTTTTTAAGTAAAAAAATGAATGGGGGAATGCTGTGATAAATATATGTATTATATATGAATTCAAAATTTTTCAGAGTCTCTTTACACAACTCAAAAGTTATTTATTTATTTTTAAATACCTTTTGAACATAATAAAAGGAAAATTACACTAATATTAACCATCCTAACAGTAACAAGGAGAGATTATGGTCCATTTGACACATAAAACTTGTATTAGTATTATAGGGTCGACAACGTCCAGTAATCCTGGTACTTAAATAAATAAACTAAATTAGATAAAAAATTGAGAAAATTAAGTTTATCCATTATTTTCGGACATGATCAATGCATATATCCATTTTTAGTAATTATTTATAGATTATTATTACTAAAAGGTCAGTCATTTATACAATATTTTTGTTTATAGGTCAGATACAAGCATGACATCTACCCAGATCGTGTACAGCATTCTTCTAGGCAGGTGCTTCTCATTCATAGTTTTGAAATAAGAGATAGACTCATAGATTCACAAATTAATAAATTTTTGTATCAACATACTACAGAGTCGAGCCCTCGGCAATCCAACGCTTATATGGTATGTATTTTTTATTTTTTGTTCCATTTTGTTCATGTATTCATCTATAATATGGTAAGCGCGAAAAGATACGACTTACGTCAGAAATTTAGGGTCATGTACAAAACAAAAGGTAGACTGGTATTATTATGTTTTTGTCCCCCGCATCCTTTCTCATTCCTTTTTTTTCATTTGGCGTATTTTTGCATTAGTGGAAAAATGAAAATTCATCTAGCACAAGAAAAAACAAAAGCAAAACAATTTTTGTTGTTTTAATATACCTATATACATAAAAACGGAACTCAAAAAGTGGCTGCTTGGAATTCTCACATAGTTAGATTTATTAGTATCTCTAAAATTCCACAAACCGGAACATTTTGACTCAGAAATGATTTGTTGAACGCATGCGCTCACCAGAGCAGGAGTGGCCGACCTCATTGCACTTACAGGCCGCATTATATCCTATGCTTCTAATTGCGGGCCGCACATCAAATAAAATAAGTATTATGATATGCTTAAAATACTCGTCAATTTTATATACATTTTTGTAGTCAGTTTATGTTCGACGACTTGACCCTGCCAGACTGCATATCCTTATTTTCTTTTGGAGTTATCTAATTTTTTTTTTTTTAAATAATTCCTCAATTCCTTAGCGAGTCGATCAAGAGTGTCTTCTATATTTTTTGTGATATTATTCCAGAGGTAAAAAAAATCCAAAAATATTCTTTATTGTCTAGAGTTTGATTCGTTTATGCGAAACAGGCAATTATATTGATGCATTATCTATTTGAAATGTACTTCCGTAGGGCAAATTAATCAACTAAGATTTCATTCTCCCTCTGAAACCGATCTATTGATTTGGTTGAAACACAGTAGAAATCTTCATTAGGGACTTCTAAATCCTCATACTAAATTTCGTGTCGAGACATTCATTACATCAACATTTATTAAGGTTTTTGATTTGAGTCCTCTCTCCTCTCCCCTTCCTTTCTGCCGATTTTACTGAAAATCGACGGGTGTCGTTCTTATGTGTTTTTGGGCTATTCAGACATTTTCGTGTCGATACTACATTCGTTACATCAGCAGCCTTAGGGTTTTGGTGTTAAGCCCCCTCTAATCCCCCCCCCCCTTCCTTTGGCTGAAAATAGTCTGAAAAGTCCTTATGGGGTTCTGAATACACGTATAAAATGTCGTATCGATGTATTCATTCTAAAGGGAGTTATATTGAGTTTCAGACTGGTTACATAATTTCTCCTATACTTCGTATACCTGGGAAAGTAAAAATGTTCTTTATTAAATTCTGGAGTAACGATTTAAGGTGGAATCAACTACAGCTAGAGCTGTAGGCCGTTAATAACGTCTCGACTAGTTTAATAAAAACATACATATAGAAATAAATGATGCGAATTCGATAAGCTGGGTGCTGAAGGTACGAGGTGAACTTCTTTATTTAAATAAGTTTTCTTACACTAAGGAAATCAAACTTTGCTCCATGTGTAATAACAAGCAAGATGAAGATGTGTTTCACTTTATTGCCATTTGCCCCATCTTAAAAGAATTTCGTTTTATTTATTTTAGCAAAGCAGAGTTAAGCTATGTTCAGTTTATTGAATATGTAAATGGACGAAATTACAAAAGTTTAATTAACTATTGCAAAGCCGTCTGGAATTGTAGATTTGAGCTAGTTTCAGAATTTAATTATTAATAATATATAAACACGATCTCAAAAAATGTTTTGTTAGTTTTTTTTTAAAAGGATAATTTAAGTTAATTTTGAAAATTACTGCATTTGTATTTGAATTATTTAGTTTTTATTTTGTCACTTTTATGTATGTGTATTATCGAATAGAAATAGAAGATCTAACCCCTCAGACGGTCAATTTGACCATGAGTATTGTTTGTCAGTATTATTATTATTATTATTAATGTACATCTGTAAAAAGAAAAAGAAATAAAGACGTTTATTATTATATTATTATTAGAAATAAATACAAACTTTTTATTTTTCAGTTAGTTATCAAAGCTGTTCATTTACGCACTGATGCCAGAAGAAATAATGAAGAAACTTGCTTGAAAATTTCTATGCTTCCATTACGTTTTAATATTGATCAAGATTCACTCCAATTTCTTGTCGATTTTGTGAGCCAGCTTTCAACTTTCAAACCTAGTAAGTAGTAAAGACTGTAATATTCATTTGAACTTGGTAGTTAAGGCCATTACTTCAGTGAGGATATTATACCATTATATTTGTGCGATTCACAAACAAAAAGTAAATAGTGTGGGTATAGTTATAGAGAGATCTTAGGAAGGAAGCTGCACCGGCTCTGCGTGCCTCTCAACTGAAAAGTTAAAAAAATATTTATTTCGACTGATAACAAATTTTTGTTTTAGAAGGTGATGAAATCGTTCTCCTGCCTGCAACTAATGAAAATGACAACGATTTTGAAAAAATTCAGACACTCAAGGATAATAATTTGAAAGACAGTAAAATGCAAGCACAATCTCCAATTTATATTAAGTAATGTTACTTTTTATTATTTATTTTTAGTGTTACTTCTCTCAATTTCGACAAATTTTCAATTACTATTATTTTTTACAAAAAGGGCGAAATATTTATATTGGAATAGACAACCCTATTAACTACCGATGTAATGAATGTATCAACACAAAGTTTAGTTGTTTTGTTAAGCCCCTATGTCTATATAATATTAATTTCCAGCCAAATCGGCCAAAGGGAAGGGAGGAATCACTCAAAAGTCCCAATAACTGCCGAAGTAATGAATGTATCAACATAAAATTTTATATTTAAATTCGAAACCCCATAAACATGGCTCCATTTCCGCAAAATCGGTCGGAAGGAAGAGAGGACCAGGGAAGAGGGGCTTGACTCAAATACCCTAATAAATACCGATGTAATATATCGATTCAAAATTTAGTATGAGAATTCAGAAGCCTCTGTGTAAGTCAAATATTAAGTTTTAACCCAAACATTGGCATTGGAGGAAAGCGAAAACGTAATTGATTAATTCTTGTTGGAAAAGTACATAGCGGGTGATTCACCGACGATATTTTTACTTTTTATCTATTCAATGCTAGGTCTTGCCCCCCTCAAAAAAATAAAAAATAAAATAAATAAAAGAAAAAAAAAATAGAAAGTAAATTGTTATATTTCTTTGGAACCTTAAATATGAGTTGTTGCGCCGATGATGACGATTATTTTATTATTTTCTTAATATTTCGAACAGTCAGTTTGTATGGTCTTTCACTATGATTTTTATTTTTTCAGAAATTTTGTATTTTCTCCCGAAGTTAACATAAGAATTGACTACGTCGGGAAACGAGTGGATTTGAGCCATGGTTCTTTAGCAGGACTTTTTATGGGGCTTGGACAACTGAATTGCCTTCAAATTAAATTGAAAAGATTGACTTGCAAACATGGGTTTGTTAATTTAAAAATTATATAATTATAATTTACTGCTTAAGTTTACTAACATTAGCTTAAATTCACCAGGTCAAGCCACCCGTTCACCACATATTAAATTTAATATATATGTATATTCATTTTGTAGATATTCTTTTCTTAACAATTTAATTTTATTTTATTTTATTTATTTTTATAGTATGGGTTAATATTATTCTTTAACTTTGTGCCACATTTCTGTTTAATAGCTTCTTTAGTTTCCAAAATATCATTAAGGGGACAGACAGACATAGGTCATACTTCATCAGAGCTCCGACCACTTGCGGAACAAAACATTAAAAAGAGGTTATTAGCATAGCCCAAGAAACAAGCAAGAGTCGCTTTTTAGTTCCATGCGGTCTTGGATGGTAGTTATAACACCTGTTATTTATACCCGTTGTGCTTCTGGTCCCTTTCAGTTAAATTGCCCGTGTATGAGCCCCCTTCCCGAGGCTTTGGACCTCCCCCCATCTTGCCCACTTACCGTTTGGGGGCAGGGTGGAGGTAGTACGGCCGGGGTGCGTATTGGCGTTCTACGGTGAAAAGGCAAGGGCGCTGAAAAGAAATGAGGTTTGTACCAATAGTTATGCAAGGTCTGGGCAGACTATACTACTCTACTCGTATACACAGAGTCTATAGTGGGATTCAACATAATTTCTTCAGAGTGCTAAACTCGGGTAGAGAAAGGCTTGCCAAAAAATAATCATATTACTTGGTATCTCAGCGCACTTTTTTTAAAGTTGTAATTATTTGGGAGGGACAGTGCTGGTCTCTCCGTTAGTTGGAGTCCTACTGGTGCTGTCCTCGTAGAATTTCTTGTATTTTCTTTTGATTATTTTTTTATTTTATTTTATTTTTATTCATTTACCACTATTTTTATTTATTATTTTAATATTTTTTATTTATTATTGTTATTGTTTAATTTACAATACTATGTACTATTATTTAGTACATATTCCTTTCTTTATTGCCTCTTACTTCTTGTTATTTGTTTTAAATATTCTGTATTACTTATCATTTTATCATTTATTTCTATTGTCAACCCTTCTAATTATTGTTTTTGTACAAATTGTTGAATAAATAAATAAAACAATTAATTATTTAACATCGCAGCATCTGAAAACTTATTAATTAACTGACGGATTTGATTGTTTTCCTAATTGAGTGTCTTAGCTAAAAGGAAAAAAATAGTTTTTCTTTTTTCCATGAATAGAATTGTTATTTTTCGATTTAAAATTGTGATTTAAAATTGTAAAATATAATTTTATTGCTCTACGTTATAATTTACGTTCAATACTCGTTAATACACTATAATCCTATTCTCTTGTTTACTTGAACATCCTTCTATAATCCTTTCTGTTGATGCTGCTGCTAGGTCTACAATTTGTTTTTCGTCAGTTGTCTGTCAGTTTCATTATTTGTTTTTGCTTTTAATTTAAATTCGAGGAGATAAGTATTTTGTGTGAAAAGCGGGAGAAGATGTTTGTCATTGTACAGGTCTTATATGAACGTGCTTGTAAATTGACTGCAGATAAGTTTTTATCCTCTATATGAAAGGCTTGTGGCTTTGGAATCCCTGTATAGATTCTGTCCGTAACTGTCAGTACAAATTAAACTCCTTTTCAGCTCCAGGTAGTATAGAATGTCAATACGCGGCGGCCATCCGAGGGGAAATGTACTTGAAATGGACTATAGTTGTTGATATTAATTATTGTATATCATTATTATTAACGATGTTACTAAACTGTTATTTTTTATTTTTAAGATTATTAGGCATGGATAGACTTTTATCTTATTGTGTCACTGAATGGACAAGCGACATAAAAAAAACGCAGCTACCTTCACTGATCGGAGGAGTTGGACCTATGCACGCTCTGGTACAGTTGGGTAAGTTAATAATCTGATCCTCCTCTAGGTGGCATGGCACGTAATTTGAAATCGATATTCGATGAGTTTTGTGAAAACTGGAATTGCCGCTTAAAAGTTGTAAAGGGTCTGTCATTATAGCTGGGCAAAGGTGGGCAAAACTATAATGATAAAATTTGAGTTTATTCTCTCGATTTAAAAAAAAAAATATAACAATAGTGTAGTTAGTGCTTTTTGATGTCCGTACACATACACATATATTCTGAACGCCATATCTCGGCTTCTATTGAATATAGACGAACGTTTAATAGCTCTAATTAATGATAACGCTCTATATAATCTATTTCTGGTTGAAAATAACGAATTGGAGAGTGCAGCGCGAAATTACGTTTTGTTTTTTTTATTTCACGCCCCCAGCCATTTCCGAATTTTCTAGTTATAGAAAGAACTTTATCTACATTTTTACAACGATTTTTGTTCAAACCTTGAAAAAAATTTGGATTTACCGTTTAAAAGTTATAGGGGGTCGGGGACAAAATAAAAAAACCCGCGGCGTTCGGTTATTATAACCTGGCAAAAGTTGGCAAAACAAAAAAACAACAACTTTTCATTTATAATTAGAGTGGTACCTTACTAGCTGCATAAAAAAACTGTAAATAATATATTTTTCATTCATTTAGAAATATTAATCGTTGTTTATTAATTGTAATTAACGATAATACCCGTTAACACATATCAGAAATTAATGATCCTTTGTTAGATTGTTTATCACGTATTTTAAACCAATTCTGCATTACAAGGAGGTTATAGGAACGACTAAGTTAGCTGGTATCAAGGCGGAGTGGGGTTCGGAAGTCCATACCCCTCAAGAAGTTTAACTTCTGGTCTCTATCCTTGAACGCCAAAGAAATATTATAAAATGTATTCTAAAATAAAATAATGATGATTTAGAGGCGCTCAATCCGATCATCCATTACTAAAACAGATGTATGATCAGAAAATGTAATTTATTTAGTTCAAGGGATTCGAGATTTATTTTGGCTTCCGATTGAGCAGTATCAAAAGGATGGACGTATTATCCGAGGATTGCAAAGAGGGGCTAACTCTTTTACCACGTCCACTGCAATGGCGTTTTTGGAATTAGCTGGCAGAATTATTCAAGCTGTTCAGGTAAAAATCATTTTTATCATTGGTGGTTTTAAACCTAGTTAATTAAAAAAGGATCTCATTTTTAAAACATTTTTTTTTCTAGAGCATTGCAGAAGCTGCTTTTGATATGGTCTCACCCGGACCGAGTGTACGACGACTCCATGGAAACAGATCAAAGAAGCAAATAAGATATTCGCATCCCACCGACATTAGAGAAGGCATGACGAACGCTTTCACGCTGGTTAAAGAGGTAATATAGAGGCTCCTTGTTATTTTCTCGTTTTCAAACATATCCACAGTTGGTATATACCGTTAGAATCGGGATTTCCACCCCCTAGGGAGGAGGACCCCTCCTACCCCAGGTACTCTTTAAGTTAATATAAATATGTCTGCCTAGCTCATATCTCCATTATTGTTGAACCTTGTGCTGACCATAACGTAAGCCGAAACCGGTACACATTTATGTATATGTTTGTGGAATTAGACAATATAAGTGTTCAATAAAAAAGTGCGTTATTATTTTTCAACAGGGTGTTGGAGAGACTATGGAGACCCTTGTTCGTGTAGCGAGTGCGGAGGCTGAACAAAAAGGTGCAATCGGCGCCGTTGGTGGTGTTTTGCGCCAACTTCCGCCAACACTGGTGGCTCCTATTATTATTTCCAGTGAAGCAACAAAAAACCTTATCGGAGGTATTAAGTGTCAATTGGCTCCGGACGAGAGACGTGAAGCCTCTTGTAAATGGAAGTCAAATTGATGGCTGCTCTTAGTAGAGTAAAATATATGCACATTGTAATATTAAGTTTTGCCTTTCTTAATATATAAAATATTATATATTTTTTGCTGTATATAATATTTTTATATATTATGGTGGATATGTAGCTATAATTAGAGACCGGATTTCTATTGCATGCGGTATTGCATATTCTGCTTGTTTGCTTTTTCGCTTTTTGACTGAATACTTTTATACGCCAATGTGATCGTATACTAAATTTTATAGTGCATATTTGATAAATGCATATAATGGCATATTTGGGCTTTTTTTCTTTCATTATCTATTTATTTTGAGCATTTGAAATCGGAAGTACCGATATCAAAAAAATAAAGGAAAATCTAAAACATAAATATTATCTTTAATTCAGTTAAGTAGATTATCTTTTAGAAAGAAATCTAATATGTTTTTGGAATACATTTAGCGCCGCTTTTTGTTGAAATTAATAATTTATCCAAATAGATATTTGTGGTTAAGAGGCCTTTTTTGATGTCTGGAGGTATATTTGTAATTTCTAAGCATTTTTTGGTGCATATAAATCCGGTCTCTATCTATAATAAATATTATTTTGGGTTTTCTCTAGCTTAATATCAGTTTGTAGTTATAAATATTATCTTTCGATATAATTTCAATGTTTAATCATGTGTCAACAGAAACTATAGGGAATCTACAATCGAAAGAGTCCATATCTAATTCGCGCAACGTGCCCCCATCCTTAACATCTTAGTAGTGAAAATAAAGTCAACTCTTCCTGTTTTTAAAAATTTGAATGATGTGTTACAAGACCACTTTCAGAAAATATTCATCAGAGATTCATAAGTTTTGTGAGCGAAGACCCTGGAGCTGAATCTTCACATCGGTCCAACTCTTGAGTTAAATCATTTGTCCAATGTGTGAATGGATGTTTGGCGTTGGATGCTATCCTAGTCTGTTAGTTTTCGAAATAACTCCAATAACTTTCATTGCCATTATCTTTACTAGGAATTATTATTAGTTAGATATTTATCTTCTTTTCCGCGGAGTCCTGTCTTATGATGAATGTAACATATAATTATATGCTACAATGGACTACCGCGAAGCAACCAACAGCAATTTGTTGTTCCGACATTTTTACACTGGCCCAAACTGGGGCATACTGAGGAATGGCCCAATGTGTGGACGCCATGTACTTGCCTCCACTGTTCAGCCAACCTTGTGTGAAGGTTTATACAACTAATTCTAACTAGTAGATTCGACAAAAAACATAGTTTTCAAGAAAATAGTAGAATGTTCTGGGAAAGCAATTATATACTTTCAATTATGTATGCAGCTGACTCGTTTCCAGATGTCAGAATATCTTGATATATTAGTTGATTATGATTAGTTTTCGTCCCAATTAAAATACCATTAAATTAAGGGGAAGCTAATCCGCAAGAGGACCTCCGAAAGGGGGTCTACTGAATTATTACATTTCTAATGAAAATGGACCAATCATGACCGTTTAATAATTAGATTTAAATATACAAATAGATCATGGGAAGTACGATAAGGGAAGGGGAAAAAATGACTCCCCTCTACCGGCCTTGTATAAAACTCTTTTGATTGTGAACGACCTATCAGTCAGTAGGAGAAATGTAGTATTGTTTACATATAAATTGATTCTAAGTGCAATTACTTCAGTTACAGATTTATTGCTGTTTTAAACAAATTGATTTCCAAGTGCAATTAATTATGTTTCTTAGTACAAACAGGAGGACTCCAGGACTCTTCTCCTCATAGCCTTCAAAAGTAATAATGGGTGACAGTAAGTTTTAAATTCAATTAAATTTGTTCCTGGTTCATAAAATGTAAAATAACATTAAATATTTTAAACTTAAATTAAAAACGAAAAATGAGTCATCGATTTGTTCTTACATGTATACAATTTTTGGGTTCTCGGGGAAAATATTATTTTACTAAGCAATATTTTACCTCTGTACATTTAAAATGTAAATATACTGAATTTTTACTGTTCTGCAGTTGAAATTGTTTTCTATTGAAATATATATTTTTTTTTATTAGAAAAAGTAATAAAATATATTATCTATGATTGTTTTTTTTTTTAATTATTTTTTCCTAACTTTTTTCATTGTGTCCATAGCTCGAAGACCGTATTACATTACGGTCTTCGAGCTACGGATCGGGTTCTTCGAGCTATGGATAGAGTTACATTATCCCCCTATTAACGAACGACGTCAACCTGGATAGGGAATCATACAATGAGTAGGTCTTCAACGGCTGATCGGATTTTCATATTTCACATATAACAGAATCCTTACAAGCCCGGTTCTAATGTAGGCTATATGGACGAACTGAACGGAAGGGGGGTGGGCTGCGTGGAGGCCTAAAACTGTTAATATGTAGCACCGAAACTGTTAATATGTAGCACCGAAACTGTTAATATGTAGCGCACCGAAAATGTATTAAAAAAAATGTTCAACGTTTTTGGCGTATCTATATTTAAGGAGGGATGAAGGGGGTTATGGAGCCCAGACACATATTTTTACAGCTTTCACTGCACATCATTTTAAAGGTCTTACCTAGGTCTATTAAAAAAAAAAAAAAACATTCATTTTGGATTTGACAAACTAAACTCATGTTCCAACTGAAGTGGTCCACTCGAAAAATTGATTTTATTTAGCAAATGTCAACGGAAATGTATATTTCCAAGGATTTTATGCTTAAATAAACCGTATATAGTTATGGTGTAGAAATAATAAATATTATTAAACAGCAGAGCTAGAGGAGAACCCACAAGATATTGAAAATATCTAAAAAAGATAGATCTGCAATAAGCAGTAGGTAGACTAATCCTTATTATATTACTCAATCAGTATGTAAGCTTTCAATTACTCTTTCGCAAAAAAAAAAAAAAAGATTCTACAACTGGGATAATATTTATTTAAAATCCACAAATAATGAGAATATGAGATTCCTCTTATAAATGTTATATGTAAACAAAATTTTACAAGCGGACCACTTCAACTGAACATGAGTGTATCTGAAGGGAAGAGGGGGTTTAATTAAAATGAATAGACTACTAGCATACTTAAATTTACTTATTGGCGGAAGGGAGGGGGGGGGGGGGGGGGGGGTTCTTATGCCTCCTCGAGCAGATACTTCATAGTTGTGCTACCATTTTTATCCCCTCTAAATTAGAGAGAATAAAAATAGTAATTGCACAATCTAGGCTGCATTGTTCCTCTTCTCAACCTCATCTTTACACCATTCACACCATTTCATTTTAGAATGGCCTAGGCGTATATGGCGGGCGGAGCCCTTGATTTGGGTTGCTAACAGGGAGCAGTGCCCCCTAGTCTTCTATATAAATTAAAATACACAATTTCTTTCCACCATTTTTAATTACAAATATGTTCTTCAATTTTAAACTTACAGAGTTCACATATGACATTACAACACCAGACAAAATGACATTTACATTTTTCTTCAACCTCTCTAACGCGGGTTTGATAACCTCGTCCACAACACAACAATTTGCAGCCGTCCAAACCAGGGCTTTCTCGCTTGCAAATCCGTCCATGTGTACCAAGAATGCCGATTCTGTAATAAAAAAAAACAGATTTTGAGTGTACTCTGTGGCATGTCATGAGTGCTTAGAACAGTTGGGAGCAAGGACATGTTTAGCCATCTCAAGATCTCTTTTTCGAACCCAGTTTCAATTAATTATTTAAATTATACAAAAATGAATTTTATGTCGTGTTATATTGCGTCCTTTCCATAACGCTTTTCATTAACCTCGAGATTCTATTTTTTTGCGCACACTATCTCTGGTGCTCAACGGCCCTTACTGGCTGTGGTGGTCAGTGCTTTTTTTTACTATGTCTTATTGGTGAAGAAGGTTCGAAATCGTCGAATTTTCATGACTCAATGCAGCGACTTGAGCGAAAACTATATTTTAGAACATATATATTATTTTAGAACATCAACGCGAATTCGTCTATGGAACCCTTCAGTGCGTGTTCAGATCACACTGATCTGTAATATTTTTTTTCATTTTGTTTATAGTTTTCATTAATTTTTTTATTAGTACCTGAAATGTGCATTAGTTCTCTACTGCCAAATGCTAAAAAATTATATTGAGTTCATAATAAAATAAATTACAAGAGTTATTTCATCATTAGGCGTGACCATGAACAACGAATAACTTGGATTTTCTCTAATTTAATTTATTTATTTAGGCACTAAACATCAGAATTACTTCTATTCAACCCTAGAGAACTAATGCCAGTCTTACGTGCGAAAATATAAATGTATGTATGAATAAATCGAAAGAACATGTTCGTGGATTTATTTATACCTTTCACTGAACCACTACTGCTAACCTTAAAATTAATAAGTATCTTACGTATCATTTTTTTCGCAGTAGTCCGGTGATTCTTCCAAATAAACCAATTCAGTTTTGTTCGGCTTTTTAAGTTCTCTTAATTTCGCTCTCAATTTTTTCACTCGGTGTTTTTTCCTTTCGACCAATCTAACAGACGATGCTCCTTCAAATCTTGAGACAAGAACATCACCAACTTTTCTGAAGGCGGGAAGTTTCTTCCAACAAACCCTCACACTGCAAGATCCAGACATTCCGTGACATTTGCAAACTTTTTCCATCTGAGATCTGATTATCTTGAAAAGGCAAAAAAAATAAGAAATTAGTATAATTATTCAGATTTGTCTGAGGTATGCCCTTATCCAGAGTTGGGCAAAACAACTAAAAAATATTCATCGGTGAATCACATGCTATGTACTTCCCCAGCATGAATTAACATAAATACAGTTTTGCTCTCTCTCCAATGCCAATCGACCGTAAAAAGCCTTCAATCAATGCCTGAACACTTAAAATAGGTTGACTGATAAACTCACATAAAGGCTCGAGCATTTACAATTTGATAATATAGATTTTTGGACCGGATTCACCGAGAGGAAACCAGATAAGGACTTATATATAAAAAATCAGGTAGGTTAATTTCATTTCGCTAGCACTAATAGCTTCGACAATATTTTGTTATGACAAAGGAAATAACGAAAACAATAGGAACTCTTTGTGTACGATGAAAGAAGGCGTTCTGAAGAAACCTGCAAGGCACAACTGTAATGCAGGTTTTATTTCAGGCGCTAGTGGATAAAGCAACTACATATTTTGTTTTCATTTAGGGTATAAGACGCTATTATTCAGAGCTGCAGATCCCACAGTCTAATGGACATAGACGAACGTTTTATGGTTAAAAAAAAAGAAACACTTTATATATTATATATTTTCGCCCAAACATTACGAATTCAGAAGTGTTACGCGGGTTTACGATTTGTTGATGTGTATATACATTTTTCAACGTTGATTTAATTTTATTGAATATCATAACAATTATAATACATCTTGCTAGTAATTAAAATTTGTTAGAAAATTGAAATAAATGTGCATTAAAAGTAGTAAGAATCTAAGAAACGCTAAGTTATTTTTGGCTTGATTCCAGAAATTCCCCCCTCAAAAGTTGATTTTTGATCATATTTACCGTTGTAGTGAATTTAACTAAAATATCAATATCACGAACTATAAAATGATCTTTCGGTAAGATACTTTTAGGTTAAGATGCTTCGATTTGTAACAATAAATAAAATTTGTGGTAAAAGAAAATAATATAGCATTGTAAATCTGAAAAAATAATATATAATATTTCAATATATTATTATATGATATTATATAATATTGTTATTAATATATTATAATAAAAATAACTGCTGAAAATATCGATCAATAAATAATATATTTGTTATCATATTGTCACAACAAATAATATAATGTTTTTACCCATTTCAGGAGATACCGAACAGCTTGTTTCATTTTTAAATGACAAACGTTAGCTACAAATGAATACGAATCGAAGCATTTCAACAAATTCGAAAACTAACATCGACGCTGTATTCTTGCGGTAGACACTACAATCACAGTTGTATATATCTTACTTTAGCTATCATAAACCTATAATTTCATGTATGAAAGAAATTGAAGAACAGTTTTGAAAGCTTAAATCCTCAAACTACTTTTCTTATTGTATTATCATTATAAAACAAATTTTAATTAAAATCAGTGCACGACAGAAAGTTTTTGAAACTAAAGCAGATGTTTACACATAAATTCTCGTGAGTACCGCGTCACTTACACATTTGCTTTTTTTTTAAATTCGCCCCCATTTCCTCTCCTTTTGGTAGCTCCTCGAACTTGATCTTTGGTTGCTTACCGAACTTGATCTTCTTTTTAGAAGAACGATTTCTGCTGTTCAAAGTTAGAAGAAATATATATTTTAAAAGTAAAAAAAAAAAAAGAGACTCACTCTTCTTCCAGCTTCGTTATTATGTAAATTCATTAATCCTTCAGCTGTATTGTCGTCCTCATAGCAATCAACGAAGTCCCTACTGAATTTTTCGCCATAATGGATGTCCTGAAAAATAAATAATAATTATTTTAATATTTATATTTTTTTTGCAAAACATTTCTTAGGTATTTTAAAAGTAGAAACGATCAGATTTGGGTAAAGGCAATTTATTTATATTTTGCTGATCCAAAAGGTTAACCATTTCTACAATATTAGGAGTAAAATGGTATCCGAATTTTTTCAGTCTCACCTTCTAGGTTGTTTCCGATGTTCATATAAGTTAAACCTGTAAAATTTCAGCCCGATCAAATAACGGGAAAAGGTGCATCAAGAGCATTGAAGTTTCACTATTTCATGTAAAACTTCAAAAACTCTATTCTGCTACACAATTGTGAATGCCTCTTGTTATGAGGAAAATGCATTGAAACCTATTGTGGAAAATATTATTTCTGACAAGTTATAGGGGGTGAGACAAAAAAAATTCTGAGTTCGAAAAATATAAGGTGGTCCAGTAACCTATGTGGTCTAACCGACCGGGAGGGCACATAAGAAGCTTGTATCTAAAGAAAACCGCATAATTAGTAAAAAAACAGTTTTCTCCTTTGAGCCAACATCATAGCTGAAAATCATCAGGTGCCTTACATGTGTTGGTATACATTCTATCGGGAGTTATCGTAGATATCTTTCTTCTTTTTTTTTGGGGGGGGGGGGGGGGGGGGGTAGTTCGAAAACATGAAATTCCTAGGTATAAGTAAAGCTACCTCAGAGCATCCTCCCACTGCCAGTGTTTTCTTGGCTTCCGGTGTCTCATCCTCGGGTCGCAGTTGCAATCGTTCAGTTCACCTCTAGAACAGGCTCGGCTGATCGAGTAGGCGATACTCGCCGATGTTATCCCATAGAGGAATGCCGTTTCCCTACTTTCTAAAAGATAGATTGAACTGAAAAAAATTTGTAAGGTATATTGATGGAAAAAACTGAGAGAGTATCTTGGTTGGTACCCTTTGAAGATAATTTATGCTTTGCATCTTTCGCTTCCCAACATTGTGGTTGTTTTTAGGCATTTTTTTTTTTTATATTGAATGAAATTCTATCACGAAAATTTGTTTCACTCCAGGTCCAATATAACTTGATGAAATTACAGCAATTTTAAAAGGATGGGACAGGGATCCTAGCTTAGGGGGTAAACGAAACAAAATAACACTAGCATACATGAGGGGGGGCTTCTAGTTCTAATATTTTCAGAAGAAAGCACTGAGAATAATAAATAGTATTAATCAAAGAACAAGCTGCAGAGAGATATTTAAAAAGCTTAAAATCTTACTATTACCTGCGCGAGTTTATATTTGAAGCATTAATAGTCAATAGAAAAAATATAAATATATTTATATGGGTAATTCCATGCCAACTCGACATGGCATGACACATGACCACCTCGGATCATTGAAAATGAGTGATTTTCAGGCAGAAGGCATCAACATAAGTCCAAAAATGCATTAAAATAATTGGAAATAATTGATCACTACTTGGTAACGGCGGTTTTTTTTAAATGTAAATTTTATGCGTTTTGAAGTACGATTTTTTTATATTTCGTTTTAAATTACTAAATCAAATGAAAAAAGCATGTTTCTTATAGGATTTTTGACGTAGGTTACGAATCTCGCGTCAAAAGGTTGATTTTCGCCAAACCAAACCCCACAAAATCGCAATAATTAAAAAAATCGATAAATTTGAATATCTCAAAAACGTATGCCTAAACTTTTTTTTTTATCCCGCCATTCTACTCCTATGGAGTCACACTAAGCTGTCAATATCAAATTTTTTTGGAGAATCACATTGACTGATTATAAAATGTAGAATTTTTAATCAGTATATAAAGCTTTTTTCGTGGTTGTACTTTAAATAACCATAACTTTCACCCATATAATAAAACAAAATAGATTTCTGGTCTTTTCGAAATATATTTTTACGCTCTTCAATCGAAAAACAAAATACACTTCTCATATTATGAAATGTTCAAATATTTTTGTTGTAATGAATTTTTTTATAAAATTTTATTTTGTTATAATTTTAATCAGTTACAAAATTATATTTCAATAAAAGCATCGTATTTAAAGTACAACCACAAAAAAAGATATACTGATTAAAAATTCGGTTATTTACATTTTAAAATCAGTCAATGTGATTCTCCAAAAAAATTTGATATTGGCAGCTTAGTATGACTCCATAGGAGTAGAATAGCGGTATAGAAAAAATGTTTTAGGCATTAGTTTTTGAGATATTCAAATTTATCGATTTTTTGAATTATTGCCATTTTTGGGGGTTTGGTTTGGCAAAAATCAACCTTTTGACGCGAGATTCTTAATCTACGTCAAAAATCCAATAAGAAACATGCTTTTTTCATTTGATTTAAAACGAATTAGTCATTTTAAATGAAATATAAAAAATCGTACTTCAAAACGCATAAAATTTACATTAAAAAAAAAACGCCGTTACCAAGTAGTGATAAATTATTTTAATGCATTTTTGGACTTATGTTGATGCCTTCTGCCTGAAAATCACTCATTTTCAATGATCCGAGGTGGTCATGTGTCATGCCATGTCGAGTTGGCATGGAATTACCCATATTTTCCCTCTCATCTAGTCATGAGCCAGGAAGAAAGAAGACTTTCGAATAACTAAACATTGTTGCTCTCTTTAAAAATAGCATAATTCATAAAGGAATCAACTTCTTTAATGCCCTTCCCCACTTCTTGAAAGCAATAGATACAATAAAAATATTTAAAATTCAATTTAAAATGTTTATGCTAGAGGAAACCCTCCAATCGGCAACGGAATTTTTTCCTCATTGTTCAAAAAGAAAAAAAATAATCATATCAAAGTCGTATTTCATGTATAAAAGCTTTAATTTTTGCTTTAATTAAAAAATGAAATACATTTTCATGGCAGTGATCCTTCAACAACATTCTATAATTTCTATCGTAATTACATCTGTTTAATACTTTTATTATTATCATTAATTTTTTTAGTTATCTTCTATTTACTTTATTGCTATATATATATATATTATTTTTTTAAATTTATTCCCCCCCCCCCCCCCCCCCCTATATTTCGCTCTTTGTGACCTGGATGAAGAGGGCGCTTGATCGCACCGAAATATCGTCCCGAAAAAAGATTTATCTTAAAGAAGTATAAGATATTTATAATAAAAATATAAACGGTACCTTTTGTATGCATTGATATAAGGAATTTTATATTCCTTCATTAACGAACAACTAAAAACATCATTAACGAACAACTAAACACAAAATCTGACACGATTTTCACCCCACTCAAACTACTTCCACATACTCACAAACGGAAAAGACCATAAGACGGACACACGGACCACCGCCCAACCAAGAGACATAGGATACAATACCCATTGATACATCATACATTATAATAATACATACCCACCCAGACCAGACATGAGACATTAATATATTCGCTCCACCAACTTCGACCCCTTAATTACACCTGTAAACAGATTACCTGAGACCAAACTCACAGACAAACATACTACCTGACACGGACCACAGAGATAAACAAATTACCTGAAACGGACCATTATAAGACAACAAACACGGACTAACCTCAGTACAACATTAACAGTGGCTTGAAGATGATGTCTTTACATCGAAAGCGCTCGCCCACAGTACTCGACCAGCAGCCAGTGACGACGGTATCCACCGAAAGTTATGACAACAATTTTATATTCCATTAATAAAAAACAAAATACTATTATTATTATTCATCTTAAACGTGGTTGTATCTTAAGATTTAATATAGGTTGATATATAACTTTTATAAGATATTTTGATGATCAAAATTTTATGACACATCCAATTACCATGTTATGGATACCAGAAATAGTCAGTTCAACATTCGATACGACCCAAAATTGACAAATGAGGACTTTAATACCAATGCGATGACTTGAAGAAGTGCTACCACTAACAAAAAAAAAACATTTACACCAGAATGGGGGATTTTTTTTGGGGGGGGGGGGGGGGGGGGATTCAAAAAGGAGTGCTAGCTAGCTCTTTAACGGTAAATCGGATATTCAGGAAGTTTCACATCCTTATAAGCCTCGTTCATAGGTCAGAACAATGAGGTACTATATACCTACTTATGTATTAGGTACTACTTTATATTCTTTAATTGTTTTCTAAAGTTAGCTAAAAAAGAGTTATAGTACCTCGTTATGTCCCAATTTAAAAAAAAAAGTTAATTTCATAATATTCAAATAATTTTCATTTCAATTAGCTTTCTTATTTGCTGAATATCTAATAAAAGTTTTTCGATCTTCTTAAACTTTAACTTCTTGGAAGGACTTGGAACCGTTTACATGCCTCTGAACATTAAGTACAGAGTAGGTTACACCCCACATTCGGCTAGTTCTAACAATATTCGACTGAATGAAACAACAAACTTCATGTGTTACTGTTTCTGTGCAAAACAGACAGGACCCAAATAAGCAGTTTTCTATGGATAAATAATACCAAACATCTTCCCTTATTATTAAATCTGATTAATACTGAAATAATAACATTACTTATCCGTGAGACTGCTCCGAAAAGTGATGAGGAATTGCTGAAAGTGCTGCAATTCCATCGTATCATATTAAATTGATATTGGCATTCCTGGATGGCCATACGCATTCCATTGCTGATTACCTGTGTGGGGGAAAAATATTGATGTTATCATTTGTGTGAATAAAATAGTTGTTTATTAGTTTAATGCACCAGAAAATAACAGGGCATTAAAACCTGAATCAATTGAATGACGCAGAAATCAATTGAGATAGCAAAGAACAGATTAGTTCAGAGGTATGAATTTTCTGGAATTGAGGCGTTACTATGAAATATTTACAATTTTACTGACAGTGTTGCCAAATTAATAGATATTTCCACTGAACAAGTTGCGTTGCTTTGTGAAATTTTTCTTAGAAGGATTAGAATATTATATTTTTTATTATAATAAAAATAATTCTACAATGTATATCTTTTTTTTAATGGAATTCACTACAAATCATAAGATGTACTAAATGTTTAAGTGGAAACTCTGAACTTCTCGAATGTGAAAAACCATGGTTCCGAGCCTGTGCGATGTCAGGACTCGTTAAAGACTCCTACCCTAAGTTAATAAACCATAGGCAACATTGAGGACTCCCACAGTTGGATCCACCAGAGCGACGAAAGAGAGCTCTGGTCGTAGACGATATGACCTCGTAGTCAAAACTCGGGCATGAGTCACAATATCTAACTGGACTTGAATAAGTATGTTCAGGTTGAAGCTGATAAGTCTAATTTGATTTTAAAGTTATTCGATCCATTGAGATCTGAAAAACGCATGTCTGCCTCCGTGACTTTTACCAATAGCAGCCTAATTATACACTAAATTTAAGCACTTTTTATATTTTTTCGTAAATATCTCTTAATCAGTTGCTTGTATGTATAAAGTATTTCCATCAAAATTACAGAGCATAAAATGCTCTACAAAAAAAGGTTATATTCACCTTTTGGAGAAAGCAACCGTTTCGTAGAAGTACACCACGAAAATGGTAACTCCAGCGCGCCCAACTGAAATGCCCCAGGATTGGCTTTTTTTTTTTTTTTAATATCCTCGGAAATGACAAAATGTTATGTGACTTTTATTGTAGAGCATATTTCCTATCAGATGAACTAGTTTTCAATGGCTCAAGCATCACACAAGCGCTATGGTGATACAGTTTCTTTTGGGATAAGCTTTTCAAGTTGATGCGACAAGATACGGAGTACTGTACTGGTGATTGTCCATGTGAAGCACTGTCCATTAGGGTGTAAAAAGTAAAAAGTTCGATTTTTCAAATTCCCCATCCAAATTCTTGCGTAGTTTGACGAAAAAATTTTTTTCAGATTTTTTGTGAATGAATTAACCTGGCCCTGTGGGCGGTCAAAGTTTAACACGTGTTTTAAATGGGGTTTTTGAACATTTACATATTTTTAAGTGTAGGTCTTAGTATTTTTAATATAAAAATCTAAAAATACATTATGGGATTATGGGTTTTCGGGGTCGCTGAAAACTAATTTCATATTAAAAAATTAATAATTCATTAAAATGAATCATCGATTCGAAACATTTTATCATTTTCGTCAATTTTTGTACGAGTTTTTTGGGAAATGTGACTGTCAAAAAAATTTTTTAATATGAAATTCGTTTTCAGCGACCCCGAAAACCCATAATCCATGTATTTTTAGATTTGTATACTAAAAATACTAAGACCTACACTTAAAAATATGTAAATGTTCAAAAAACCCATTTAAAACACGTGTTAAACTTTGACCGCCCACAGGGCCAGGTTAATTCATTCAAAAAAATCTGAAAAAATTCACAAAATTTTTTTTCGTCAAACTACACAAGAATTTGGATGGGGACTTTGAAAAATCGAACTTTTTACTTTTTACGACCACCCTACTGTCCATATCTCTCGGCAGGCTTGTCTCACCAACTTGAAACAAAGCGCATCCGAAAAAAACATTATAGCACCTTCAAGGCAACTCCTTATACGTTTTCACTCAATACGTTCAGGTTGAAGCTATTTGATTTTATTGAATAACTATTATTTTATAATTGATTTCAGTCTAAATTGATTTTAAAGTTATTCGATCTATTGAGATATCAAAAAGGCAGGTAGGTCTGCCTTCACTAAACTCGAACCTCCCGTAAAGCCACCTGTACCATTTGACTCTGCAGCCGTAAAAAATTGAAAATAGGCTCATCTGATGGGAAATTTGTCGCTCTCCAATAAATATCATGAAATTTTGTCTTATTTCTAGTAATTTCAGAGCAAATTGTAAATCCTGGGGTATCCCAGGTATTTTATTATTCTAATTTTGATGATAACACTTTTTACATACATGCAATTATATATGAGCCGCCCATTTCCAAAGGCCACTTTGTCAATTTTTTCAAAAAATGAGTTAGGTATCAATTTTTACTAAATCGATAGCGTAGAATGCGATGGTGAAATCGGTTTTTAGCTAAACTCACTCTGTGATATTTAAAACAGCTGATGAAATGTGGGTTGAGTTCCAAAACTCACTTTGTCAACTGGCTTTACAGTTCCATAACCCACTTCGTCCAACCAGGAACAAAACTCACTTTGTCTGTTGCTATTTGACATCCTCCTTACCTTCAGAGTTCCAAAACTCACTCTGTCCTCTTGCAACTAGAAGTTTAGAATAGAACCCGTTTTTTTTTCAATATCTTACAAGATAATATAATATAGAAACCACTTTTTTTCTTGTTCTATGCTGTCAGGAAGAAAGGAAATAAAGAGAATTATTAGTTTGATGATTTGGTAGCTCTGCGTGCCATTCTTATCAGTCCGCCAAAAAAGACGCATTTCGCTCTTTGTTGTTGTCGGTTTTGTGCTATTGTTTTGTCAATTTCTCTTGAGTTTTTGAGTATTTTTAACGATAATGGCTGATGAATTGAATTTGTCTGTGAGGAAAATACTACCAGCCGAAACAGGAAAGGGAAGAAAGAAGCATATGAAGGAAGTTGTCAAGAAAACGACAGATTGGCATTTCCAATTCAACCAGTGTAAGAGGATAGTGGTGACAGTCTCTAAAAAGACCAGAGTGCCTATGGTGAGAGGGGAGCCAGCATACCAATCTGACCTCGGAAAAGGAAAATCTATTTAAAAAAAAACAAGGAGGTTTGGGAATATTCGGAATGTCGAATTGATTCCCAAAAGGAAACCTATGAACCCGAAAAAAATTGAAGATGTCCAGAATCTCCTAACCAAGCATTTCGGCAGCGATTGGACTGAAGATCCACGGTTAATTTACTACAACAACATCGTTTTTCGTGCTAATGAGCACATTGACAACTGTGACGGAAACTTGGGGGAAGAAGAGCATCAAGAAGAAGATGTAGAAGAAATTGTGGTCCTCGAAGGTGTCGCTGTGCCTAACCAACTAGACGATGAGCAAGATGCAGATGCTATTATACACGAATCTGAATTTTTTAAATACCAAAAAAAGTGAATGTGGCGAGAAAGGGTTGAATAGGAATTCTGAAAACCTACCTCTAATTTTACTTTTTAGAACTTTTTATTCTTTGAGACAATTTGTAAATTTTATAAAAAATATGTATTATTTGAAAATAAGAATATGTAAATAAATATTTTATTGCTGAAATAAAAAGGAATGATCATTGTCTTGAATCACGCATTTTTTTCCACCTAACCCACTTTGTCCATTATCAACTTTTCCTAAATCCACTTTGTCACCCTTACTGTTTCAAAACCCACTATGTTCATCCTACTTTCTGCGTTTCAAGAAACATTATTAAGCTGTGAAGTGCAGGGGTTTCATAGAACGAAAAAAGGGGTTGACGAAAAAATTAGAAAAAAAAAATCACGTTTCTAGCTCGTTTCCAAGTGGATGTAACAGTTTTTAGCCATTATCTCAAAACGAGTTGTACTGGACAGAGCGGGCTTTGGAAATGGGCGACTCATATAATATATTTATCACAGCATCACTTCTTCCATTTATTTTGTTTTGCTTTAAAAAAACAATTACAGATGTTTCGGAAAGCACTCCCTCGACCTCTATATTTGAACACATTCAATAAATATGTTCTACAAAAGGAAGATTGTGATTGACAGACGGAATGTTAGCATAAAGAACAGATAAATTAAAAATACTGATGGTGGGAGTGCTTCCCGAAATGTTTAATTGCTATTTTTATAAAATCGAAAGTAAAAGGTAGAAGTGATGTTGTGCTAATTATATTTATATGAATTCAGAATCTGCTTACAAAACCCAAAAGTAATACAAGCAATTGATTATAAAATATTTACTTAAAATGATAAAAATACTTTCAGGATATAATAAGACCGCCATTAGTTAACATCAGGCCTCCCTGAGTGGCAGACATGCGTTTTCAAGATCTCCTTAAGACATCAAATAAATTTAACATAGTAAAAGTTAGCATCGGCTCTTAGACTGTAGGAATAACCTTTATACGCGTAGATTTTAAGAAATTACTTGACAGTTATTTGTATTTTAAACTAGGAACTTACATTTATGACATGTTCGTCTAGACCGCACAATTCTTTTTGCTTTTCCACGAGGAAGCTCATCTTATGACACTGATCTCTGTAATTGTAGGCATGGAAAATATTTTTGGTCGAATTTAGATCTTCTACACCCAGGATCCTAAAACAAGTTAAAACTATTAAAATTTAATTTGATTTTATACCTGCAAGTTACTTTTATTATTTTATTTGTTATTTACTTTATTGTTTGTTTTTAAGCGAATATATTCTATATATTAATACCCTATGACTTCAATATACTATAATACATATTGTAACGCAACGAGCCGACTAATTTAGGAATGACACAAATGTTTGGTAACCGTTAATATTTTTTTCCCAATTATAATGGGTGTGGGGATGCAGCTTCAACCGGTTGAAATGCACTACCTGCCAATGCCGTCGATCCCTCTCGTCCCTTATCCGATAGGTGACGTCTGACAGAACCCTGATTACCTTGTGGTGCCTAGTCCAATGCCTGTGTAGTTTGGCACTTCGTCCTCGGAGCAGAACCGGAGTCCACAGGCACCTTGCTCCATGGGTGGCTTTCCGGTCGAAGTAGCTCTTCTCCACCCTTTGAAGTGCCGTTAAGTGATTTCTTTCACAGAATATGTCATAGACAATAAATATTCGGGGTTTTCACTCGTAGAATATTGAGACAGAATCACAGGAAGAAATGATTGCTGATCCAATCCGTTCTTGCTTAAAATGTGTTACAATGAATACAATTGAAGATGATTGCGCATCAAACTTACAAAAATTAAGTAACAAACCAAGGAGTTTTAATCAGAACGTTCATATGAAAATCGGCGTAGTCAGGGGGCAGAG
Source organism: Aradus depressus (assembly GCA_963662175.1). Lineage (NCBI taxonomy): Eukaryota > Metazoa > Arthropoda > Insecta > Hemiptera > Aradidae > Aradus > Aradus depressus. Next base: position 16,189,727 of record OY759218.1, on the reverse strand, counting down.
GCGGCTTACGCCACTAGCTGAAAGATTTGAATTAGAAACAAACAAAACAGACAACATGTGTGTGGAGTAGGGTGAACAACCGACATACAACATAGAGAACCACATCCTTTCTACAGTAAACAAACAAACATACAAACAAACACAGTTACTCTCTTTTCTAGACTCAAATTCCCCACATATGTGGATCAAAGATCCTTCGAGTAACCCAATTCAGTTCATTTCATAGCGGCATAGCTTTTAAATTAATCAATTTGTCAGTCTACATTTTAATCGGCCCGTATCCTAAATACTCCTGATTACGATTATATTTAGAAAAATTAATCAACTACATTTCAATCGGTCCCTATTCCGATTATGATTGTAATAAATAAAAAAATAATGTATTACAACATTAATCAACTACATTTCAATCGGTCCCTATTCCGATTATGATTGTAATAAATAAAAAAATAATGTATTACAACATTAATCAACTACATTTCAATCGGTCCCTATTCCGATTATGATTGTAATAAATAAAAAAATAATGTATTACAACATTAATCAATTGCTTTGAAATCAATCCCCAAATTAATTACAGTAATCAATTAAAATTTAATCCTCCCCCAAAAAAATTAATTAATTGTTTAGATACAATTTATTTTTTGCCTTCAAAAAAAAAAAAACTTTTCAGGAAGCAGTCCCATCTTCAGGGTCTATAATACATGTGTTCTTTAGGTTAACTATGCCTTCTGTCAATGAGAATCTTACTTTTATAGAACATATTTATTGAGACGACTTCTATACTTGAACAACTCGTCAAAACGTTGTACAGAAGGAATGTTAACATAAAGGGTAGATAAATTATAGATAATGTGCTTCCCAAAACGTCTTTAATTGCTATTTTTTGAGAAGGTAAAAAATAAATGGGAGAAGTGATGCTGTAATAATGTATTATATATATATATTATTTTCACTGGGATTATTCGCTGTAAACATTTTTTTGTTTTTAAACATATTTGTATATAAATGAATAACAATAAACTTATATTGTAATCAAAATGGGGACGATTGCAATGTGGTAATCATGTCGGAGATTGAATACCGTCATTGATTAATTTTGCAATCAACTATTTTTTTCAGATTACAATCATAATCAGAGTTGTAATTGATAGCAAATAAGAGAAGAAACAGATTATAATAACCCCTTTAACTCAAGTGTGCTACAATTCTGAATTGCGTCAAAATAAAGTGCTGTATAGATTAATTGCAGGGGATACTTTCTATGCTTCTAATTTTGACTATATTGTTCTCGCCCGTAGTACAGAAACGGAGAAATATCTAATCGGTTAAAAACTCTATATGAATTTTTCATCAGAATCTCATGATTTCCTGCTCCTTGTATCCAAAATAGGAAAATGGGGGGGGAGGGGGGGGGGGGGGGGGGGCATTTTGAGAGAACACGGGCCCTGCAATAGCGCCATGGGAGCATAGAAAAGCGACCCCTGTGTTCTTTGAACTTTCTGTTTGCCTTGGTTCCTCCCAGAAATACCTGCAACGGAAATGTCTTCGGATCTCATCTCCGTCTGGTTCATATCAACTGTTCTTATAATCAAAAGTGACTTCAACCCACCACAACATCAAAGGCTGCCTTTATTTTTTTCTTTTTTTACCGTTTCATAGGTCAAAGACCGAAGACAAAAACCTTATCCTTTGTTCTGTGTTTGTTCGTACGTCTATTAGTCTGCCAAAAAGCTTTGGGCGTCTGCAGGATTCTCTCAAATCTCAAGTGAAAACTGCTGGCAGATTGTGATCTGAAGTTTAGCGAAAAAATTACGCTATTTTGGATACTTAGTCAATCATTTTACTTAAACTACTTTTAACATGCATTAATTTATACATTTCTACTTTCTTATACCTTTAGAATAAGGAAATACTGTAATCTTGCGAAAATCCGAGATCGAGTTTTCAGCGGAGTGTTACATTACAAGATTCCCTGAATACATTTAGACAGTTTTCGCGAGGATGTCTTTGATTGGAACTTTGTGTGCGCTCTAACTAAAAAACAAATGTACAACTTTATTTTGGAACCTAAGTACATTTTACAAGATACAGCTTATATTTGATATATGATCTAATCAAAAATCTCTTCGAATAAAATGTGTGGAAAAAACTAAAAAGCATGTTTTATATTTTAAAAAAACGTTTTTTCGAAAGTCGCCTGGTTTGCGAAGTACCTGTCGAAAACCATCCTCAAATTATGGCTCCAAACCCATTTTTTTAAAATAAATAAAACAAACTTATTTTTTGAAATATTGTCTATTCCACTAAAGATATTTATAAAAATACAACTACCGGTTTCGGCCTCACACCATCGTCAGGTCTAGTTATGAACGATATTTATAAAAATACAACTAAATAAGTTGTATTTTTATAAATATCTTTACTGGAATAGACAATATTTCAAAAAATAAGTTTGTTTTATTTATTTATTACAAATTCCACAATATGTCCGCGTTCCTCAACTTAGAAACCATTTTTTTTTTGACGTTTGCTTGAATTGCGCCAATACGGTTAGTCCTTCCTAACAGTTGGTCCTCACAAAACATGTTCCATTATAAATTTCCAACTACCAGAGTCCCCTTGGATTTGAGATAGAACTAATATGAACAAAGTTATAGCACTCAGAACAGAACGTTCTTATACCAACGACTTTTTTAGATTACTCTCCCGCTCCCTCCTTCCTTTCAAATTCATTTCATACTGATGTCAGTAATGTTACTGGGTATAAGAAAGTCACTTGGGGACCATGGTGGCCGTGCGGACTGGAGCGTAGGGCTTTGGTCGCATGTTCTCACCTTGGTTTGCGGGTTCGAATCCCGTCCGGGAGTGAGTTTTATTTCGTAGATAAAACTTCCTCCCGGGGCCATGGATGTCGTAAATAATTAGGTAAAACACCATTATAAGAGCCATGGCTAATATGCATCGTACATAAGGCCAAAAAAAAAAAAAAAAAAAAGTCACTATCAGATCAGAATTGCTACAACCAGTGAAACAAAGAAAACAGCTGACGCCAACCCATTACTTTCATATACCCAGTAATGTCAGTATGAAACGAATTTGGGGGGAAGGACCTGTAAAAAGGTGGTTTGTAAAAGAAAGTCCTGATGGCCACATCATATATATATATATATATAAAAAGAAGGCCGATTCATCCTTATCTTAACAAGACATTTTTTGTCGGCTTCATTATAAGAAAAACCTAATTTTTCTGACAGACACAGAAAAAAATGTCCTGGTACATTTTGGGAAGGATGCATATTTTTTGTACACTTTTGATAATAAACGAGAGTCTTAAGAGAATATTAATTATTTTAACATATTATCACTCAGCCAAGATTTCGAACATCAAAAGAATACAGGTATTTCAATCCAAGACCCTCCGACTGATCACGCAATGCCCACCATATGTTAGCAACAAGACTTTACATCGCGACTTGAACGTCACACCGATAAACACAAGCATTAAACATTTCTACACCAAAATTTATTTACACATCAATCCGGAAGTTCGCAAAATTTTTACCCCACAATAATTACCCCACAATCCCCCAAGAAGATTGAAGAGAGTTTGGCATAGAGATCTCCTGGTATGAAGTGATGCCATGAGGGTTCACCGCTGGGTGTTTTTACTCTCTCAAGCCTTTCATGTCATATTTATTTTTATTATTTTATTTTATTTTTATTATTTTTGTATAGTACATGTCAGCCCAGCCGCTGGTTGTGCATTTTTTGCATAGTTGTGGCTTAACAAAAATGAATACGAAAAAAATAAATAAAATAAAAAAATATCACTCTACAATTTATTTTAGCCAAATTTTGTTTTGGATAAATATCAATCATGAATTAAATATATCTTAAAACGTTACAAAAAAAATGTGTTTTTTTATTTAAATTTTCAAGGAAGCGTCTTCGGATCTTTTTCGCTCCGTTTGACCTCCTAATTTTAACGTTGTCACAGACTCTCATAACTATATATATATATATATATTTATGTGATGTGGCCATAACCGGAGTTTCTTACGCCAACCACTTTTTTACAGATCACTTTACCCCTTTTCCTCCTCTCAAATTAATTTCTTACTGGCGGGTTTCATTGTTTCATTGTAGGTTTAGCGTAATTCTGAGAATGACATTCTTATACCCAGTAACACCAGTATGAAAGGGGGAGGGAAAGTGATTGGTAAAACAGTGGTTACGTTCTGTTGCTTGTTTCTTTCTTTTTTCTATATTTCCCACATTGTGACCTGATGAAGGTCGTCGTGAAAAAGACAGTTCCTGTATTTATTAATATTATTATTTTGTACTCATGTTTTCAAGTAGTTATATATTCATTTCATTTTGTTTTTAATAGTATTGTAATTACTCATCAAATATGTGTTAGATTCTACATTGTTATGACGTATCCTATTAACATGTTTTGGTTTAACTGAAATAAATATTATTATTATTGTAATAGTTAAACTAAGAGGGAATAGTAAATATATTTAAGAATATGTATTGGTGTGTATTTACCACCAATGGGATGCGTGGACGAGATGGGCAGAGACCAGAAATACCAAGACGGTGCCCATGTGAGTTTTGGAAGGGAACTAGCGAGGAAGAGTCAACCCTTAATATCCCCTCCCTCCATCTCACTTTATAGCCACACTCCGCCATAATTCCACTTATCTCAGGGCTTAACCATTCCCCCCTCCCCCCCCTCCTAGGGCCATTCTGGCTCAAAACACTAAAAATCCCCCCCTTCCCCCCCCCCCCCCCCCCCCCTACTAAAATGAGACATACCCCACCCCCCGAAAAAGTTCAATTTGGCCCCTTATTTTATGACCTTCCCCCCAAACCCATGAAAGATATTGATTTTGAGACTTAACGATTCCAATCTTTTGATATAAGTTGGTTGTAAAAGGATAAAAGAAGAAGAAAAAAAGTTTTCTGTTGTTTATGAGGCTCTAGCGGAGTTATGGGGAGGGGTTAGGGATATTGGGAGCCTCACAAAGCCTCTTAGTACCCTGTAATGTACTAAAGTGGAGTTTATGACAGGGGTCGACAACCGGCCACCATTGGCGTTCAACCTGGGGAAAAATCTCTGTAAGGATGAGACAAAATTCTTGAAATTGAATGTATTCAAATATGAAGTACACTGCAATTCTCGTAACGTATGTTTGCGAAGAGTTGTTGGGGGTTACGAGGAAACTAGGTATGCAATGCATTCTGCTAATTGCAAATATTGAGCGGAGCCGTGACTCAAATTGCCTATACCTTGAACTTTAAATTCATTAGCGGTCACTCGCTTAGCTTACGTCGCGAGCTCCCTCCATGCGACAAAACGTGGTTATCGTCAAGGAATATACTTTATTTACGAAAAAATATGGTCCAAAATACTTTTTTCTCCCGAAAAATTTGTCAAGGGCTTCGCCGAGAACTTTTAATTCACGCACAGCACCGCAACAATGTCTTCCAACAATGGTCTCAGTTTCATTGTTTTTTTCAGTGATTATTCCTCGATGGTACTTCGATTTTATATAATTATTTCCTCATTGATTATTTTTTTATTATTATATTATATATTATTTTTTTAAACAAATCTTACTCTTGACCTCGACCTATGACCTCAATTTCATGCGCGCGCTTCATGCCATTGGCGATTGAGAAGAAATTGAACGTTTCGCATTGAAGTCTATGGATGAACATATTTTCGGTGATTATTCCTCCGTGGTACGTCCGATTTTCGAAATTATTTTTTAACAACCTTCACGTGACTGACATCCATCAATATGCAAAAATTGATCAGGATCAGATAAACAGTTTTAATGCAGGAGGGGCACAAACGAAACACACGAGTCGTCTAAAGATTGAGCTACGCTCATTCTTCCGTTTCACTCCAGAATGAGTTCCGTTCAATAACTTTAAAAAGTATTACGTGTATTACTGCATCAAAGATATTCGTTTAACCTTCTAACGTGAGAAAGGCGGACATTTATAGAAATAAATAAATAAATAAATAAAACAACATTTTTATGCAGGCTGTCTTACTTTTTGTCTTTTGATCTCGGACTTCTACAATTTTGCTGGAAAATTCTGCTTTTTTCTTCATCGAAAATGTGCTTTTTCTTCCCAAAAAATCTAACAATCTCTCGAGTGAGTTGATGAGGCAAATTTTAATCAAGGCGACGTTCCATATGAAGTTTGCAAAGTTGTAGGCCTACATTTTTCAAAAATTATTTTCTTTTAATTTGGTTCAATGGCATAAATCGAATGAGACTGATCTAAGAAAGCATTAACTGATTTGGGAAACATTATCAAGCAGTGATACCAACCAAACAATGCAATATTAAACTACCGGTTTCGGAATTACACCATCGTCAGGTTTAGCTATAAACAAGTTTTCTGAGAGCGAATGATTTAAAAATAAATACAGCAGAGTCCCGCTAATCCGGACACCGATTATCCGGACGGGATTAAAAAAAACTAATTAAGATTTAGTAAACTGAAAAAATAATTAAGCGAGTGGTAAGTACGAAAATAATTCAGAGAGGGTTTGACTACTGACCTTGAGGCGCCTATAAGATCGTATGGCAAAACGAGGTCTTCTTCAAAGCAAAAGAACATTACGGACTTTTTTCAGTGAGTCTAAAAATATTATTCTTGTTTTCATTACGTACTGTACATTGTTTTATTTTATAGTCCTGTTTAGAATTTAACGTTTACATATTTCCTTTTTAAAATTCTTAATTTTTACATTATAACATTAATATACCGTAGTAGTACTGTACTATACAATAAATAAATTTTGAGTTTTAATCACAAAGATGTTTTGTTTTGTTAACCCTATCTCAGTTCGTAGGTCGAAAACTTAGATCTACCTACATACATATACATTATGTAGTATTGACAATAAAATTAAGCTGAAGGAAAAGGTGTATTCATGAGAAAAAAAAAATCGTTAAAATATTTATCATGTGCATTTTACTGCAAATTCCGTTTAATCGGGACTTTCGGTGATCCGGACGGGGTCCGGTCTCATCTAGTCCGGATTAGCGGGACTCTACTGTACATTTTAACAACTTTTTTGTGGCCTCATGTGCGATGCATATTAATAACCATGACTCTTATAACGGTCTTACCTAATTATCTACGAGATCCATAGCCCCGGGAGGGAGTTCTATCTATGAGATAAAACTCTCTCCCGGACGGGATTCGAACCCGCAAACCATGGTGAATCCATGCGACCAAAGCTCTACGGTCCAGCCCGCACGGCCACCATGGCTCCCAAAAACTAAACTTTTCTTGTGGTATTCCTTTTTTTTTATGTATTGTCTAATGACAATATATAAAAAAAAAGTGTTTTATGTATATTGTTAACTGGCTTTAAAGGCATTTCTTTGATCAATTTTCTCATAAATGTAAATGGCTTTTCCTCAGATTGGTGTGCTTAGAGGAGATTTCTTGCCCAGCGTTCCTAAGAACATATTAGTTGGGGCGTCCACCGTTGCACTGTAAATACTAGCTGGTTGATTATTGTTGCTCGGCACATACAATGTGAGGTAACTAGCGATGCTAAGCACTTACTAGCTGGGGTGTTCCACAAGGCACGTACTGCCTGTAGTGCCAAGCGTTCCTAAATACGTACTACCTGGGATGTCTACCGTTGCACGGCAAAGACTAGCTGGGTTGCCAAACGTTGCTCAGCACATACTAGTTGGAGTCCACTGTTGCTTGGCAATTACTAGCTACGATGACCACCGCTGTTCGTTCAAAAATTGGTTTTCATACCAATACAAAAAACATATTGCCTTTATCCGGGATTTGAAGGACTATATGCCTCATTTCCATATGAATCATTGAAAATTGCAGTCATGAATGTATCGCCGAATAATTGCCTAGGAATCGCATGAGAGATATTATGAGAGAAATTCAAAGTTCCCCGGGCAACGCCACGTACTACTGCTAGCTTATTTACACATTTCTTGTGGTATTCCTTTTTTTCATTATTGTCTATTGATAGTAAAGAAACATTTAAAAAAATAAGTTAGTTTAATTAATTTTGTTAACCTAAACTGGCTTTAAAGGCATTGCTTTGACCAATTTTCTCGTAAATGACTTTTCCTAAGATTGGTGTTGCTAAGGAGAAATTCTTCAGACCTCTTCAGAAGAAGCCTTCTGCGATTTTAAAAGCATTTGTATTGATGCCCGAAAATCATCCGAACACTTTCCATAGAAGGCATGACAACTTTTTATGACAAAAATATGAGCTATATTAAAAGTTCAAGGGGAAATATTTGCTAAGAAACAGACAAATCTATACAAAGCTAATGAGTTTATTTGCAGAAAGGTATAGAATGTTTTGAATGCTCTTCAGTGTTTTTTGCTCTCTCACTAAACCATCGATCTCTTTATTTGGTGGAACCTTACTTTCTGTTTTTCCTTTTTTGTAAATCATTCGATCTTTTTAGTCTCCTATGATAGGCATGTTTAATCTTCCAGAAATGTCGTTGGAAAGAAAGAGGCTGGAGATGTCCCGAAATATTTTCAAACCAAGTTGAAGATACCTCTGGAAAAAATGCAGGAAAAAAATAAATCATCCCAAAGAAGCCTAAAAACAGATATTGTACTAACTTATTTTTATTTTTGCGTGTTTTATTTCGTACTTTTTTTTTTTTTTAGGTACATAGGATCTTATCCCTTCTCGTACTCCTCCCTATATATATATATATATATATATATATATATATATATATATATATTTCGTTTGTTGTTGTAACGACAATGATGCAATAGTTGCTTTATTTATACATAAGTGTTTTTCTCCAATACACTATCAAAATAATTGTCCAGTTTCTACATATTCTATGATTGTATAAATAAATAAATTATTACTTTATTGTCGTAATAAATACATAATACTGATAAATATAGGGAGGAGTACGATAAGAAATAAGATCCAGTACATATTTTTTAATATTTATTTACTGATTGCCTCACTCCACCCTACCTTACACAAAAGTTTTTCTTCAACGAATTTCTGGAAAAGGGCCTACTTTGAAGGAAAAGCCTCCCAAAACTGTAGATCCTCCTCTGATCTTGGCTATGTACTTTCGGACCCACAAATACAATTAAGCATGGCCCTTACAAAGGGTGAGGGGAGAGGGAGCTGACAGGGCTCTGACCTGGGGGCCCGGCGAGGCGAGTTAAACTGACTTAGTTTATTCTAAATCCTGTAGTGTGGGGGGGGGGGGGGGGGGGGGGGGGCATGCAATAAAGTGTATAATCGTCCCATTGAAAGCTAAAAGGGTTTTGGATACAAGCCCAAGATTAGACTGAAAATCAATAAGTGTCTTACTCAGGGAGATTTAAGCCACCTACAGCATTTCATGTTGATTCATACTATCGTTACTTAGATATTATGACTCATGCCCGAGGTCATATCGCCTACTACCAGAGCGCTCTTTCGTCACTCTGGTGGACATGAGCCCGACTCTACTATAGGAGTCCTAAATTTGGCCTACCCTAAATTATATTCAGCTAGGGTAGGGGTCTCTAACGAGTACCTGACATCGTAGAGACTCGGGGACCATCGCTTAACGTCCCATCCGATCACATACTATCTTGTATACATATTTTATTTTTTAAATTAATTTAGAACACATTATATTTCGATGAAAATTTATAATTGTAATAATGGCTTACCCCCTTTCCCTAACCTGACCTAAATTCATTATTTTCTCAATTCCTTATATTGCATAAATTAGTCTTTTTATCCTTCATCTTTTCGAATAGACCAGACGAATTTTTAGTCCGTATGAATAAAAATTTTTCCTTTCAACAAAACAAAAAATCTCCAAATATTTCTCGAGAAATTCGAATAAATGTGAAAGTGTTGAAACCGTTGATTTAAGTAATTTTATTGGATGCCCCCTGTTAGATATATGAGTGTTATAAGGTGGTTATCCTCAACCACACAGAGCGGTGGCTCGCTCATAGAAATAGGAAAAAAAAATACACTAGAAAAACAGACTATTTGAAAACTTTATTTTCACTTAAGATATTTGAACAAATAGCTATAATTAAATTACACACTATAAATTATAGGTTTGGTTTAAAAAATGATAATTTTGAATATGTTTTATAATTATTATTGATATTCAAATATATATTAAATAACGCACTATTTACCTTGGCGAAAATTATTGCAATGACCAGTTTCGGATATAGCACCACTTGCCGTCATATCACGAAATACTGCTTAATAATGATAAAAAAAATCATTGGTTTTGTATTGATTCCAGTAAAAGCAATTGCAAAAATTATTATAAACTAAAAAACATCAAGTGACTAGTATACATCTTTGATTTTTTAATTATATCAAATCTAAGCATTAATATACTGACGAAATACACACAACGCAACAATGGACTGAAAAAATTCAGCTTTTGTACATTCAAATGAATATTTAGATTAATTTGGGTGACATTAACAAATATTTTAGTATTTACACGTCATTGCCAAATTAATAGAACAATCAATAATTGGAACCTCTAAAAATTAAAAATAAGTTATCGAAAATATAGTCAGACCATAGATGATTAGATTTTATCGAAAATAACACATACCTACCGAAACATTAGTATTTAAAAAAAATTAAATGCACATGAATAAATAAAATATATAACTACATATGTGGACAAGAATGTACAATATACATGTATATACAATAAATAATTTCGTCAACAATAAAAATAAATTTAAAAAAAAATCCTTAGGGCATTTTCATATTTTAAACAATAATCGCAAGTAAAAAATAAATAAATAAAAGCATATGGGCTATTCCACACCAAAAAAAAAGTGCAAAATCTGCAACTAAGTTTTTTATGCTGAAATTTTGGTGTGATGTAGAATTTGTAGAGATACAATTTTGTGCCAAATTTTTGCCGAAATCTTCCAAATTCTTCAAGATACGCAATTTCAATCTTAATAAATTACTTTATCATATCTCCTTTGCTATTCGACCGAGCATTACGATCCAAACTATAAGTATTCTACAAAAACTAGGTTTTCTATAAAAAATATTAACCAATTTAATAATCGTTGTTAAAACCCCATTTTTAAAGTTATATTTTTCAGAATGATTTTTCGCAAATTTTGCAACTAAATTTAATAAATGATTATTTCGCGTGTTCTTGTTCTTTATTTAATAACCTTTAAAATAATACCAAAAATTAAAGACAACTCCTCTTGGTATAGGAGATGACGTTTTTAGTGCTAACATCGTGTAATCCGATGTCCTTCCAGTGCACTATGGAACAAGTTGTCATTATCTGAACGTTTATATAGTACTTTATATAGTATGTTTGTAATTATTGTAACTAATATGTACAGAAATGTAAAAAAAAAAAATAATAACATGATTATTATTAAATCATAATATTATAGTCAATTACTAATACAGGTAGGTGTGTAATACAATAAGCAAACATAGAAAAAAAACCAAAAGAAACAGTTCAATAAGGTGCAAACTGAGCGACGCGCTAAGAGCCAGAGGTAACGAACAGTTATAGAAAGTTTGTAGTCATTGTTCAATTTTATTTGAAAATAGAACAATATCTTAACGTTCGAAAAATGACAACTTGTTCCATAGTTCAATGATAAAGCATCAGTGGCAAAATGTTTCAACACTAAAAACGTTATTTCTCCTAAACCACGAGGAGTTGCCTCTCGTTTTTAGTATCATTTTAAAGGTTATTGATTAGAGAACGAATAAAATGTAAAAAACTAATGTTTTTAAATCTGCGAAATAACTTGAAAAACTAGTTCATATTTTTTATATAATACTACAGTGACATACAAACCTAAAAAGTTTTGATCACTGTGACCAATAGTCAGAGAAATGAACATTTTTGTAAAAAAAATCGTTAAATTCGAAAATTACAGATCTTGGAGGTTCAGAAGATTCCGATAAAATGCTCTCAACAATTTCGCATTATATTAAAATATCAAAAAACAAAAAAGAGCCAATTTTAGATTTGACTTTTTTCAGCATGGTATTCCGCTCATATATAAATACATACATACATACATATATATATATATATATATATATATATATATATTATATATTTATGACCAGAGAATGAGAAAGTTCAGCCATGCAATGTACATAAGGCACAATAGAAAACAATGACAAAATAATCTTTGGATTGAATGAAATTGAACCCCTATAAACAACAGTTTCGCAATTCCTTTTGATATAAGTATATATTTTCTATATATATGTTCTTTTCACATTTCTACAAAATATAATATAATTTTTAAATACTAACAATTACTTCACAGGATGTCAAATATAAGATAGTCTGACCTCTCACAGAAAATCTTATAGGTCAGACTATCTTATATTTGACATCCTGTGAAATAATCACTTCTCACTACATCAGCCATCTTCATATTAACTAACAATTACACATCTATTCTGTTTACTTATTTACACAACTTACAATTACACACATTATTTTTCATTTTAATATTTATTTCTAAACACATTATGTTAAATAATATTCTACTGTATTTATATACACAATTTTATACTCAAGAATCTTATTTACAAGTAAGAATTATTTACATAGTATATACAAAAACTAAATGAATATTTCTTGTAATCTGATTTTTAATTGTTTTATAATAAATATGGGAACTGTTCTACGCTAGATTCCTGGCTGGAGGGTGGTGTGTCCAGTTGAGGTAGGCTTAAATCCAAGTATTCCTGAGGGCATAAATGCACAAATAATTATAACAATAGTCATTTCAGATCTAATCAAACAAATTTAAAAAAAAAATAGAATCTCACTCTCTCCGATTAATATAATGTTTTGTACACTTGTAGAGAACCAAATGGATGAAAAAATCCAAATGTTTAGATTAAATGAAAATCATATTTATTTTGGGAGGAAAAATTGAAAGTTGGTTGTTTCGTCCTGTTTTATGTGGAATGAAATGTTAGTATTTTGCATCTTATTAGAAAAAAAAAATTCATATCTACAAGAGTTCTCATTATAAAATGTTGAAATGAATTACGTGTGTTTACCAACTGTTCACAACTCCTAAGAATGTCACTTCCAACTTTGTAATATACTAGGGCCTAGCACCCTGCACGATTTTGTTGTACATAAGACGGATATATCAGAAGATAATAAAAATAATTTTAAAAATATATATTTACATACATTGGCAGTTTCTGTTAAAATGCCGTCTAAACTTTCGACTAGTTTAGTGAATGAAGGTCGCTCCTTTGGTTGATAACTCCAGCAGTCTCGCATCAGCATATATCTAAACAAATAAATATGTTTTATATTTTTTTTATGAGTCTTTGACTAGCAAAAAAGATAAGTCAAATTTTTCCTTAATTTCGAGAAATTGGTTTTGAGTTTGATGTAAACAATAAATTACAGACTGACATGGAGGCTGGCTGATCAGTAACGCCTGAATGCTAAAACTATTGGTGATAAATGAAATGTATTTAGGGCATTAGATGGTTTACATAGGGTTTCTTGGACCCTTGGACAACAAGTTTATTATAATTATCTGTTGCTGTGGGCTGTCGTCGGCTAACAGCGACCGCCGCCGACCATCTGCGAGATCGGCGGTCACTCTCAGCCCATCTCAATTTCTTTGGCGCGCCGAAAGAGCTCGGGATAAATGTGGGGCGCTCGCTGGCGCGCCGAAAGAGCTCGGGATAAATGTGGGGCGCTCGCTGGCGTGCCTGCAGTCGTCCCCGGCGCAGGGTCGTAGTGCTTTCTTCTTTCTCCACCAGGAGGTGACAAATCGGCTGAACACTGGATAGCCGGTTTCCATCACCATCTGCCGTAGGTACGATCCTGCCCCGCGTATCAACTCCACCCTAGGCCCGTCGCACAGCGGACATTCGAGGACCACATGTTCTGGGGTCTCAACTCCGCCTCACAAACAGTTCGGATTGTTCTTCCTCTTAAAGAAGAATAGCTTGGAATTTAAATCTCCGTGACCTGACAGTATCTGGGATATCCAGTGGTCAGGGAGTACCCACGTAGAGTCCAGACGTAACCGGATTTCTGGGAAATCGGGATCGTGACCACCGCTGTTGCCATTTCCCCACAATCCTTTCCGGTCAATGTCCTTGCAACGCTCTAGTCTGGACTGTTCGCGCATCTCTTCCTCCAGGGCTAGACGTAAGGGCTCATCTATATCGGCTCCTAAAGGCAAATTGCATCTACAAAAGTACGAGGCGACAGCCCCGTTCAAGACCAAGTCTATGGGCGGAGCTCCTGCCAGGATCTGTAGCGCAGCCGTAGAGACAATAGGATAGACCTTTGTAACCCTTAAAAGAGCTTGCACTAGAATCACGCGTCGCCGCTTCGTAGCAGCGGCATACCTTGCTACAGTCTTAAATACTCCAGTGTAGATAATTCTACATGCAGAGTAGGTGAGACTCCACGTCACGCGGGCTTCTTTCTCTTGTGACGGTTGTTCTTTCTTTAATCTTCTCATCTTTATTTAAAAAAGGCCCGATCCACACCCCAAGGAACGTGACTATTGCCGGGCTCTCAATGACGTCCGTGGATTTTGATTATTAAGGGATGTCGGTTCCTAATATTACATCCAACATTAATGAATGTTCCATTTTTTTGCACCCCCCTCGCACTAGTTCTCTATGGTAAAATCACTCATTTTTATTAATAACAATAGCAGTGACAACTCACATTTCCAAAGAACAGCAAGGGGGTTTTTCCATTCTATGCCCCGTCCTCAACAACTGGAAAAGTTTTTCCATGCTAGGAACTGAAGGGTATGGCGTCCCACCAAGAGTCATAATTTCCCAAAGAAGAACACCATATGACCATCTGGGAAAAAAATACACGAAAATTATTAACAAAACTACAAACTTATGTACAATGTCCGAATACATTTTTGCAGTCTGTGTCAATATAATGGAAAGCAAATAAAAATAAATTAAAACAAAGAATTTGTTTACCTTTATATTGTCAATTCATATATGTATGTATTTTGTCCATATATTTTTATGGAATTAGCCAATATAAAAGTTAAACAAGTTCTTTGTTTTTATTTATTTTATGTACAACTTCTAAGCCTAGAAACGCGGACATATTGTGGAAAATTATATAAATAAAACAAACTTATTTTTCAAAGTTGTCTATTCCACAAAAAAATATTATTAATTAACTCCCTGTTTCGCATTATGCCATCGTCAGCTTTAGTTATAAAATAAGAGTAACTAAACCTGACGATTAATGCCGCAACCGGTAGTTTATGCATAATTTTTATCTAGAAAAGAAAGTATTTCAAAAAAGAAACAATAAACTTTCTGAGATAAGTTTATCCAAAGTGCAAAAAATTCCAAAAATATCCTTAGTAATAGAAAAAAACAAAACAAAAAAAAAATTTACTCATGATACCGACTGTAAATATGCATAATAAATAAACATAAAAAACAGTAATAAAAATATCTCTAGTAATTGCTATATAAAGGATTTTTCCACTTGGTCATTGTATTAAGAAATGGCATAAATGCCCCTAAATTATACTTTAAATTTTAGGGTTTTGGTACTTACACGTCAGATTGTGTCGTATATACTCTGTGAAATAATGCTTCTGGAGCCATCCATTTCACTGGAAGTCTACCTGTAAAATAAAAAATATTGTAAAGTTTACTTATATGTCGTATGCCAAGAATATATTTCCCCTTTGCCCGATTTTTCTGAGAATTACAGATAATTGTTCTCATGGGCTTTTGATTTTAAATATGAAATGTCGATAGATTCATTGCATTGGCAGTTATTAGAGTTTTTGTGTTAAGCCTGCTCCCTAATCTTCTCCTTCCTTTTGACCGATTTGGCTGAAAATCAATAGGTGTCGTCGTTCGAGGGTTCTGGATAGAAAAATATAATTTCGTGTCGATACATTCATTTGGAATCAGGGGGTTGGAAAACATTAAATTCCTTTGAAAATTTCGCATCGAATTTCTGGCCGATTAAATAACTTCCCCTATACTTTTTAGGTTTTATGACTCATGCCCGGGCTTTAACTACGAGGTCATATCGCCTACTACCAGAGCTCTCTTTCGTCACTCTAGTGGACATGAGCCCGACTCTACTGTGGGAGTCCTAAATTTTGCCTACCCTAAATTTTTATTCACCTAGGGTAGGGGTCTTTAACGAGTACCTGACATCGTACAGGCTCGGGACCATCGCTTAACGTCCCATCCGAAGGACGTCGTGCTTAAGTTTATTTTACTTCCCAGATAAAATAACAGGTAAAATAAAGTTTCGAACCCACGATCTTGAGCTCAGAAGACAAACACGCATACCACTGAGCTACCGGCGCCCTCTCCCCTATACTTCGTACAGCTGGGAAAGTAGCAACAGGGAAGTTAAAAATATTTGTTGGGGTACAGAGAGCTCGCTTGTCAATGTTTTCCTTACAAAAAGAGGGGTCTAATCATACCTCATTTCAAAAATCTCATAAAAACAAGAAATCGCTTCAAGTAATATTTGTTGGTATATCTTTACTGTTTCAAAATGGCTACGCTTTGAATTAACATATTTAGTTTATCAACCACCATTCAAATTCACCCCAAATATCATAAAAATTCCCTGGTTCTAAAAGCCCTCACAATGGCGACACAAAGTCAGCTTATCTTTGTTGATGATCTTGGGAGAATTATTGCTTCCGGAGAACCGGCGGACCCTTCGCTCTGGATGTAATGAGTAGCAATATCTTAACTGATTAATAAAGTACATTTAATGAGTTGAACACCCAAAATTACCCGAAGGTATAAAGAAGGGGTAAAGATTAAAAATCATACCATCGGTTGTTTTTCTGTAGTAATCATTACTATGAACATCTCTCGCAAGTCCAAAATCAGCTATTTTTAGCACATAATTGTCACTTACAAGAACATTTCTGGCAGCAAGGTCTCGATGGATGCACTAAAAATTAAAAAAATAAGTTTGTTTTATTTATTAATAAATATATAAGTACAAGTTCATGAAAAATCCTGTGCCAAAAATTATGCGCAAATATAACCTCAGCTATGCAATGAATAAATAAATTATTAATTATATAAAAATAAAAGTTTGCTCGACTGACAGACATGGTAAAAAATAAAAAATAAGTATTTTTTACTTACCCTTCTCGAAGCCAGATATTCCATGCCACGAGCAACTTGAAAAGCAAATGAAACTAAATCTTTCTGAGTCAAAGTATTTTGATCTCTGATGCCTTCGCCGATCGCTGGTTCATAGCCTGAGGAAGGACGATGTTGTCTCAAAAAATCTCTGAGATTTCCATGTGGAGCGTATTCGACTATGACGAATAATGGACCCCCTTGGGTACAACAGGCGAGAATGTTTATGATATTTCGATGTTTTCCGATCATTTTCATCATTTCCATTTCCGAGACGAGATCTGTCATTTCGATATCGGTATGACCCTCTAAAAAAAAAAAAAAAAAAATTACTACAGGATGTTGACAAACTTATAGGAAATTTAATTTTCAGTAAACAAAATCACATGAACATATGATAGAAAATGCTTACTCAGAAAAAATTATATGAAATAAACGTTTTAAAGCATCAAATTGTAAAAAATAAAATAAAAATATTTTTCTCTGAAGTCTTCAAGTTTAATATCACTTGTATAGATTCTAATAATGTGAAAATAAATAGTGACGTTTGTAAGTTCTCAGCCCTCTCTGTTCTCTTCCCTCTCCTTCGTCCTCTTTAAAAAAAAAAAAATTTCAAACAAATTGTAATACCTTTCAACATTTTCACAGCCACTACAGATGAAATTCCTTGCTGAATAACTCCTACAGCTTCTGCTTTAACCACTTTTCCAAAAGCACCTTCCCCAAGAGTTTCACTTAGGGTTAAATCTTCTCTGGGGAATTCCCAGTCCGAATCTAATGGAAGTTCGTACTCCGAATTTGGATCAAGAGCTTCTTTCATGCTTGTTCGTAACTTTTCAATTTTAACAAGTGGCATAAGCTAGAAATTAAAAATAAAATCATATAAATAAAACATCAGCTAACATGTCACATCTCCCCCTAACTCAATTTAAATGACATAAGTATTATTTACACTAGTGTTATGCCTATTTCCATTCTATAATTAATTAATTACGGTTCAATATATTGGGCAGTTTGTAGCTTTAGGTTAATATTTTCAGATTTAAAAAAATACACTAAGAATAGAAATAGAATTAATCAAAGAACAAGTTACAGAGAAATATTTAGAAAACTTAAAATCTTCCCATATAAATAGTCTCATAGTTTATACTTGAAACATTAATGTTCCCCTTAAAAAATATAAATATTTTCCCTCATAACTATCTTGTAATGATTATTGAAAGGAAGAAAGATGTAGAATAATTAAACATAGTCTTGAAAAAAATACACACAGAACATTTAATTAATTAATTGTATTGAAAAAATTATTTAATTTTTGTAAATGCCCTTCCCCACTTCTTGATAGAAATAGAAACAATTAAAAAAATGTTAAATTCAAGTATCAATGTTTATGTTAGAGGAAAACACTATTTGGAAACAATTTTTTTTTTCTAATTGTTCAAAAAGAAGAAAAATAACCATCATATATAAAGTGCTTTTACAGACAGGTCTCTGATTGTGCTCCTATGGAATGCTAATGGTCTTGATAGACATTCAGGTGAACTGACTTACGTACTTCGGGAGAGGCAAATTGACGTCGCTTTAATAACTGAAACTCAGTTTACGGACTTAACCCCATTTCACAAAGATGGATATACGACAAATAGGACGGACCATGAAGAATCAATCTGTCTGTCATCCTGAACGCACCTCAGGACCTAGGCAGGGACAAGCGACCTCAACTTAGGTTAGGTTAGGTTCTATGACTCATGCCCGGGCTTTAACAACGAGGTCATATCGCCTACTACCAGAGCGCTCTTTCGTCACTCTGGTGGACATGAGCCCGACTCTACTGTGGGAGTCCTAAATTTTGCCTACCCTAAATTTTTATTCATCTAGGTTAGGGGTCTTTAACGAGTACCTGACATCGTACAGGCTCGGGACCATCGCTTAACGTCCCATCCGAAGGACGGCGTGCTTAAGTTTATTTTACCTCCCAGATAAAATAAACTAAGGGCCTCGGTCGGGTTACGAACCCACGACCTTGAGCTCAGAAGTCAAGCACGCATACCACTGAGCTACCGGCGCCCTCACCTCAACTTCACCTCACCACAAACTGGAAGTCTACAATCAGGCCTATCTGGACGTGATATGGCGTTCAGCTCTGGGGTTTTGCCAAGCCTTCACACACCAAAAGAATTCAAGCTATTCAAAATAAAATCTTCCGAACAATCACACAATGCCCATTCTACGTTCCAAACTTAACATGACATCACGACCTAAACATATCATTTTTACACGAGGTAACACAAAATCTGCTCAAGTTCAAGCCACATCCGAACACACTGGTGGAAGCAATGTCGGTCAGGTCCTTACCGGGGAACCCTCCTCAGCGACTAAATCGACGTTGGCCGCGTGACCTCCTGCCTGAGGAGGAACCCTGAAGAGACGTTGCTGACCAGCCGTTTCATCAAGAGACTCAAGTGATATGTTTTTTTTTATTTTTTGTTCATATTTCCTTATTGTGATGTTTGTTCACAGGGGGAGATTTCAAAATAAATGTGGAAAAAAAATGTATTTGAAACTTTAGCATTGAAAATCAAATTTAAAAAATAGGTTCATTCGATAATTTGAAGTGGGTTTTTCTTCCTGATTGGGGAGGAGATTCGATGATTTCCCATCACTTGTGTGATACTACGTGATTTCCGAAGCAACAGTAAGCTAACAAAACATTGTATCGACAATATACTCGTAATTAATAATACATATTCTATCGACATCATCATCATAGGCGCTACAGCCCGTCAAGAGCCTTGGCCTCCTCCAGGAAATGTCCCCATGCAGCTCTGCCCTGGGCCAGTCTCCACCAGCCCACCACACCAAACCGTCTTGCGTCTCTATTCACGGTCTCCTAATATATATTCCATAGACAGATAATTCGAGAAAAACATTAATTTTTACTCACAAGAGGATCTTGCTCGCTTCTTGGTGACTGTTTATCTATTATAACCTTTTTTCTCCACTGTGTAAGTGCTACTGCTCTTTCCGCCTCAATTGCTAATAATTTTTTTAATTTTTCTCTGAAAAAAAATAAATAAATAAAAAATAAAAATAAAAAGTTGTATTCATACAAAAATTTATTAAATAAACTATAAATATAAAACGATAATATTTACCTTTTCAATCTTCGGAGTATGTTCATCATAAGGAGAGACCCGATGATGAACATTACGCAAAATCCACCAAAAATTATCATATTAACAGGAAAAGGCTCGATTGATTCAAGTCCTAGGAAAATATAAACCATTTTTCTATTATAGAGTAATTTTAAAAATTATTTATTAGCTTGTAGGTCATTCTTAATATTCAGCGTCCAATATGGATTTCGATTTTTTGATCTAAGCATGTTTACCACTGCAAGAAAAACTAGTTGAGTCATGAATATGACCTGAATCATAATAAATAGGACATAACATTTCGCTGTGAGCCTGGTCATCTAAGTTGCCAAGCTATGCACATGTTTTCCTCATAAAAATGGTAAGCCACCTTAACTGCAAGTTTTTAATACCTCCCCAGTTATACGCGGAAATTATGTAATCGCTCAACATTTCTGTTAATTTCATGTTTTTAATCCTAACTCCGAAATTGCAAACAAATAATAATAATAATGAGTGTGTCTGTGGACAGGATAACTCTCGATCGCATAAATATGTAGATAAGAAATGATTTTATTTTAGCCTAGAAGCCCATGGGGCGCCGGTGGCTCAAGAGGTAGCGTGCTAGCCTACTGGGCTCAAGATCGCGGGTTCGGAACCCGACTGAGACCCTTAGGTTTTTTATAAGAGAGGTAAAAAAAACCTTGAGCTGCCGTGGTCGATGAGCCGCCCTACCTTAAGTAACTAAACCGGGAAGGCACAATTTAGGACCCCCACTATAGAGACCACGATGTCCACCAGAGAGACGAAGGAGAGCTCTGGTAGTAGGCGATATGACCTCGTAGTTAAAGCCCGAGTATGTGTCACAACAACTAACTAGAAACTCACGAAGAAGACACTTACAGATTTTTAGGCTAATTAGGGTAAGCAAGCTTTTAAGGGGAAGGGGGCATAGCACAAAAACCCTAATAACCGCGGATGTAATGAATAATTTGAGCTGAGGAAATAAATAGCCGGTGATTCACCAATGACTTTAAATGACTCTTTAAATTATAATAGTATCATGAAAAAATGACGATAGCTTTAACCGTTCTTGACATGTCGTCCTGAGACAGATGAACCAACCAATATGAAAAACTGGATTGTAGGGTAAACCAGCTGGTAACGATAACTTAAGGGGAACGTAACTGGAATTCTAACTATAATAATGTCTACTAAATTGCCACTGAAGAATATGCCAACTAATTAGAGTTGAAATTATAACTGAAAAAAGTTATTATTTCAACTACAAAAATTGAGAACATGTACAATAATACCTAATACAACCATTGAACGTGCATCATCACCAGAGAATAATAATAGTTTTGACCTTACTGTATATGTATATGACCTATAGGAATATCAGATACAAAGTTATGAGTACTTTTATATTAACAAAAGTTGAAAATAATTATTTACATAATAATATGGAAGGCGCCAATAGCTCAGTGGTATGCGTGCTTGCTTACTGAGCTCAAGATCGCGAGTTCAAAACCCGGCTGAGACCCTTAGTTTTTTTTATCTGGGAGGTAAAATAAACTTAAACATGCCGTCCTTCGGATGGGGCGTTAAGCGATGGTCCCGAGCCTGTACGATGTCAGGTACTCGTTAAAGACCCCTACCCTAGCTGAATAATAATTTAGGGTAAGCAAAATTTAGGACTCCCATATTAGACTCGGGCTCATGTCAACCAGAGTGACGAAAGAGCGCTCTGGTAGTAAGCGATACGACCTTGAAGTTAAATCCCGGGCATAAGTCATAATAAGTAACCAACATAATAATGAGACTAAAATACAAATGGAAAAATTAATGTGTGTTATTGGAAAACTGGTGACAGTACGTAAGGTGAAATTGGTATTAATTCCATACCACAAAAATGATTAAAAGAACTGTTTTAGACCTACTTAACAGAAATATATGAATTAAAACGTAATATATTCATACAGTAGACTCTCCCTTATCCTGCGTTCTGTTAACTGGCGCGCTCCCGTACCCGGCGCTCGCAAAATAATATCAAATTTGTTAAACTAAAATTAACATTCAATTATTAGATTATCAATTATATGAGCCACGTGTGTTTACGAGCACATAATAATTCCGTAACTCACGAATCTTTTATGTATTTTTATTGTACATACATATGTACATTGTATATATAATAAAGGGAACGCTAATACAAAATTTTATTACTTCACTAATATCTATAAATAAATTATAATAAATACATAAATGAAAATAGAACATTTATAAAAAATGTTTCCTAGAGGCACAACATTATCGTCTTATCGGGAAATGAACACTTAACTAGTAAAGTACATATTTGTCAATTTAATAAATGTTATCAACAAAATACATACGTGTTTTATTCCTTAGCTCACCTAAAAACACTTTTTTTTATGCTTTAATTGATATATTTTTTCTCCTTAATTGATGATTTCCGTTATCCAGATTTTCTGTTATCAAGCGTCACGTCAGTCCCGGCAACGCCGGATAAGGGAGAGTCTACTGTATTTATAAAAACACTGTTACCAATTATGTAAAGTTGTTTATCCTACAATTAATCTGTTTTTCTAACAGTGCCTGCAGTATAACTTTTCCCGTGACAAAGCAGTTTAGTTAATTTTATACTCCTTTTATTGAGAGTAATCTAGAGACATCGGGACAACGACAGGTGGAATAACAATATATAAACAACGTTGAATGTTTTATAATAAAATAGAGGAAAATGTCCTTCGAAGGGGGGATATGTGTCCATGCACTGGGCAGTTTACTGTATTAATCTGTATTGGTCAGGTTAAAATTCCTCGTTTAGGTCGGTTTGCACTAACCATTGCCAAAACATTATTCATAAACCACAAATTCCTGTTCCGCTATCGAATGTTCTTAGAACAGACAATGAAATGCCACCCTCCCATCAAGAATTAACCTGCTTCAACATCGAATATTCAACTCACTATAAGTCCAACTTACTATCAACAACAGTCAAATATGCGCTAGAATAGGTGAGTCCTAGTTTATTTCCAGCCACACAAGTGTACCATCCTTCGTCCTTATGCGTGACGTTGTGAATTTCTAACTTCTCTGGATTTCCACTGTCATCACTTCCTGCCTAAAATTTTAAGAATTTTTTTTAATGGTATTAAAACAACTTAATTGATTCTCTTTTATAGCTTACAATTAGTTGTAAACAATGAATAATAATCGTTAAATTTACTATATAAAAATTAAATTAACATTTTATAAACAAAAATACAAATATATATGAGCACGTCCACGTCAAATGTACATGGAGAAAAAAAAAATTTCTCCTAACTTTGTGAGAATGTTCCCTTAGTACCTCTGAGTATTTGTGTAAAATTTTAGATTTTTAGAAATTAATGGTTCCGATAACAGCAGTTCAAAGTTAGCCAAAAACGTGATATTTGCTAAAATCGCATTTTTTCAATTCTGAATTGCGCGAAAACAAAGCATAAATAAAAAAAAACAGGATACCATTTTTAGAAAATTTCCCCTACTTTGAAAAAAAAAAACTTATCATTTTGACCTTTTATGAGCTTTGAGATACCTTTGTAGCCATTTTAAGTGCCAAAATTGGGTGCCGCAATTTTTTTTTTAACTATGAAAAATGGATTCCTCGTTCAAAAATTTATAAGATCCTATAAATTGTGAGTGGGATTATAAAAACTCTTAAAATTATAGCTATTTTACTAAAAAATGTAACTTTTTTTTTATTTAAATGCAAAAAATGTCATTATTTCCAAAATGATTTAAAAAAAAAAAATACATCAAAATTCATTGATTACTTTATTAATACTTTAAAGCCATTAAATAATTTAATATTTTTGTTGTTTAATTTTCTTGTTTTCAAGAGATTGAGTAAGTAAACCTAAAAAAAAATGTCTCCATGTACGTTTGTCATGAATGCCTATTTATACAATTGCTGATATAACATTAAAAATATTGAAATTATATCCGTATGCTCAAATTTTTTTGAGTCGCTATGAAAATTGAGTTATAATATACATTGAAAAAAAAAAAAAAAAAAAACTATTCCATCGTGAACACGAGAAACAATTTAATTTAAATAGTGTTAATTTAGTGGGTTTTTTTCATATACAGTGGAATCTCAATAATTCGTACACCATTTTTGACTACTGGATATAGAATTTTTGTGTATCGGATATTAAAAGAGAAAAGGGAGGAAATCCTATAGCCTCCTAGTATGTATTAGAAAAACACTTGAAATGTTCTCATCATGCTCTTGTAGAATTGCCTCTGTTTACCATAGTTCCTTCAAGAGAAGTCTAAATGAACACCCAAAGCATGAGAATTATAAGACTGAAAAATCATTCAATTTTATGAGAAAAAGAAATGACCTTAAAGCCAGTTTAAATTAATAAATTATGATTGACGCAGCAATGTTTTTTTTGTTTTTTTTTAATTTTCAGCTAAACCGAATCCATGATTATCCGAACAATTGCAATTTATAGTTCGGATTATTAGAACTCCACTGTATAATGAACTTTCACCGAATACTTCTTGACATCACAATAAAAATAAACTTTGCCCCTTTTATTTTTTATTAATAAAGAAAAAAATTAATGTAAGTAACCTGACCACCAAAATTGAAAACAGTAAAAACAGTTTAAGGACAATATTAATATTTACAAGATAACAATAATAACATTTTACAAAACAGTTTATTGCAATTACATTTTCAAGTGCTGAGTAATGGTTCTGTGAGAAGGAATTACTGTACCATGAGGAAAATTGGTTTCAATAAATAACTATATACCAGTAAAATACTGAAAATATTGATTAATGATAATAAAAATAGCACAATTATTAGCATGCGCATGCAAAAAGCAAATGTTAATACATCGCCGCCTTGAAATGACAATTATTATAAAAGTGATAATTATCTTAACAGATAACTGCGATAACTGAGAGCGAAAACGTAATTGATTAATTCTTGTTGAGGAAGTACATAGCCGGTGATATATTTTTCATGTTTTTGTTGGATTCTGCATTGCACTGGGAATCCTTCCCGACAGGACTACTAACGTAAATTCCGAGAACAAAATTTCAATGTAATAGAAAAGCTTTACTGAAATGGCACAACATAACACGACGTGAAATATGTTTTTCTATAGTTTGAATAATTAATTGAGTAAGTTGCCCCTCGTTTCTAACGGGGTAGTTCGAGATTAGTAGGCTATTACTTATCCTTCTGAGCTAGAATGCCTGTTCTTCCTTCAAATCCAATTTCAGTTAAAAAAAACTTTGTCATGATCGTTGAACATTTTTGTTTGTTACAAAAAAAGATGTGACACTGTGTTGAGTAACGTCAATAAAGTTATACGTAACACTCTACTAATTATCTTTTAAAATCGCTATAATTTCGTTTAAACTTGATCGATTTGAATGAAAGTAACGTCTAAGCCTTATTATAAATTGTCATTCGAAAGCGATGTTTTTTTTCCCTGTCAAATTTAACAAATATACCTTCACCAAGCTATCAATATCTGTGTGATTTGGTTTTGTATTGTGACCCTTGAACCACCTTAAGTGGGGATGCAGATCGGACAAAACCTTGCATACAAATGCACCGGAAGTACCAAGAACCACTGTGATGTTGTGAGGCGCCTGGGTCAATATGGGTCTGTGGTACATGCGTTCTACAACCAAGAAGAAATTATTAACATTTATAACACTTCAAAAATATATACATATCAGTATTTCAGTCAACATTAAAAAGAATCTCCGAGATAATAAAAAAAAAGTTATGACATTTATTTATTTTGTTATTTATTTATATTTTAATTACTTTTTCTGGCGCCTATTCAAAAACACGTATTTATAAATTGTTTGTGACCAAAATCAGTAGTGCTGTAAATATGCAAACTATAAAAAATTGATGCGATAAAATTTGAAGGAAACAACATTTTAACAACAGTTCTTGCTTTCATTCTTTAAATAACGTGTATTAATGAATACGAGTATTAATGAAGAAAATAGAAAAAAACGGGATTATGTATAGATATTGATTTTTTCCGTTTTTTTTTTTTTTTTTTTTCAGATGTGTCTTTTTTTTGACAATATTTCGGTGTACGTCCACGTCCCTTCTTCTGGTCACTATAAACGTTCATAATGACCAGAAGAAGAGACGTTGAAGGGTCCCGAAATATTGTCAAAAAAGAACGGAAAATGAACGGAGACCACTGGAAAGAAATGTCGGAAAAATCAACATAGTTAACATCCCCGTTGAGGAACTAAAAATTATGTTTAGAGTAAAGTAGACTCCACAGTTGGATAATTTTTTAAAAAACGCACAGCTTTTTAAAATGTAATTAAACTCTGTCACATAAAATTCCTTGAAAATATGTACAGTAAGAACAGCATTTTTAGAGATTGTTCATTATCTTAACATTATATTGTCTATATAAATATGAAAAAAAATTATATCTTTATACATTTCAAATATGTAAAGATTTTGAACTAATTTTAATAAGAAAATATACTCCATTGTGACTGAAACAGCTGATATTTACAAACTAATACCTGAACAAGAGAACCACTCAGAATAGTTCCGTTATCGGCACCAAAAAAGGATTTTGGCTGTTTTCTCCATTCTACATAGGGTTCAAGGTCAGAAAGCAAAGGGCATGTGAATACTGCAGTCCTATTGAGCAGAACTGTTAAATTATGAGGAAACCCTTCTTTGATGTAAGGTTTGTGAGGGTATCTTTCTAAAAATTGAGAAGAAAGATTTTATTTAGTATACTTTTTTTTGTTTTAGATTGCGATTCATCACCCATCACCTATAATCCCTTTAAGGGTATATTCCTAATATTATTCAGATGAACTAATGGACAAGTGAGCGGAACTCAGTGACTCTATTTTTGGCCAGATTGAGTTATTGATACAATCTCACAGATTCGGACACCCTAAATCTAATGATGCATATATTTTTCATCAGAACACACTAATCTCATTTTGTGGTTCAAAATAATGCTTTTCTCTCAAAACTCACGTCTTGCTATGAGATGAAACTCACTATTTCTCCCTCATATTTACTTCGGACAGCAATAGTTTTTCTCCAAAACTGACTATCTTCCTTTCACAGCTTTCTTATTAAAACTCACAGTTCACACTTGTTGATTATTTCTAGACAATTATATACAATCAGGTCTTTTTGTGCCAGAAAAGTGATGAGTAAAGAGTTGACGTTACTTGAATAGGACTTCGTCAGAAGAAGGTGGACAGCAAAAGGAAAATCGAAAATTTGAAGAAGCTTCCAATAAAAAAACCATGTCAATGAACCAAAACAAAGACATAAAAAATCGTATGAAGTTTATTCCGCCAAACCCCCCCACTGTTTTTACCCGGATATTTTTTCGTCAACAGAAACAAACTAAGAATATTCGTATTTCGATTAATAAAAAATTGTTAATAATCTCTAATATTAACAGTTATTATTAATGCTATTTTTATTAAAGTCGCTTAGCGAATTATAATAATTATTTCAAAAAAATTAAAATATTTTTTATAGATATTCATTTTTTTCCAAAACCCTCTAAAGTACAGTTCTTAGCGTTTTGACTAAACCATACAAAAAATGTCGTCGGTGAATCACCGGCTATGTACTTCCTCAGCACGAATTATTCAATTACGTTTTCGCTCTCCCTCCAAAGCCAATCTACCGTTTGAGCTAAAATTCAATATTTGACTTACATAGTGACTTCTGAATCCTCATACTAAATTGTGAGTCGATACATTCATTACATCGGTAATTATAAGAGTATTAGTTGAGCCCTCTCTAAACTAATTTATAGTTTCCAGATTTACTTTGTGAAGCTCCATTCTAGGAATAGATAATTAAAATACACAATTTCTTTGTCAAACTTCACTATATATTCTCAAATACTCAACTAGTTTCGCCGTGTTAAGGCATTATCAAGAGTCACTTATAAACTGACAGAATTGGTTGACAGGGTAGAAGGTACAGTTATGGAGGGGGTTTTTAGGTAATGACGGGGAATCCCTTGTTTTTGTTACTAATAAACAGATATTTAGAAGATAATAATAATTATAAAATAAAAAAGAAAATATACATATAAAATCTAATAAAGTGAAGTTAACAGTAAAGTGTTGGTATTTATGTAGGTAGAACTCTTGAGTTGGCAAAACATTCCTACAAACATTGCCAACTCACATTTAGAGAATACTATAATTTCATTTGATGTTTTAATTGCCTTTAAATTCTATTTATTTTGTTTTTATTCACTTTAAATTTTACATTTATATATTTCAAGAGTTCCTATATAACTTATATAAATACCAACACTTTACTGAGGGCGCCGGTAGCTCAGTGGTATGCGTGCTTGATTTCTGAGCTCAAGATCGTGGGTTCGTAACCAGACCGAGGCCCTTAGTTTATTTTATCTGGGAGGTAAAATAAACTTAAGCACGCCGTCCTTCGGATGGGACGTTAAGCGATGGTCCCGAGCCTGTACGATGTCAGGTTAAAGTTAAAGACCCCTGCCCCTGGTGAATAAAAATTTAGGGCAGGCAAAATTTAGGACTCTCACAGTAGAGTCGGGCTCATGTCCACCAGAGTAACGAATGAGCGCTCTGGTAGTAGGCGATATGACCTCGTAGTTAAAGCCCGGGCATGAGTCATAAAACCTAACCTAATCCTTTACTGTTAACTTCACTTTATTAGATTATATATATATATTTTTTTTTTTTCTTTTTTATTTTATATTTATTATTATCTTGTAAATATCTGTTTATTAAAATGTATAGAGTAACAAAAAAAACAAGGGATTCCCAGTCACTACCTAAAAACCCCCCTCCATAACTGTACCTTTTACCCTGTCTACCCCCTCTGAACACTCCCTTCCCTTCGACAGATTTTGAGGAAAATTGATGTGTCGTCCTAATATGGCCTGCTCTAAAACTTTTATTCCTGTTTTTGACAGTAACTTTTACTTCCCCAGGACGACACTTATTAATTATTAGCTGATTCGGCCTTAGGAAAGGGGGTTCAGGGGAGTGGACTCAACTCAAAACCCTAATAACTGCCATGTAATGAATTTAACGATACAAAATTTAGTATGAGGATTTAGAAGCTCCCATGTAAGTCAACTATTGATTATGAGCGCAAACGATCGACTAATTTTGGTGGGGAGCGAAAAGTTAATTGATTAATTCGTTCTAGGGAAGTAGTACATTGCCGGTCACAGCCTCATTGAAGCCCTATCCTGATTCCAATAGCTTCCAATTGCTAACCCATTATAGGCAATTTTTTTCTTATTTTGTTAATTTCTCATTCAAATTTTATACAAAACTTGAAAATATATTGTTAAGTAAATATTTCAGGGGTTTACCTTGAATCAAAACTCTGAACGTAAAATCAATGCAGCCGTAAATATTGCAAACGACGCAAGTGTAATTTCCAGAATCCGATGGAATAAGGTCTTCTAACATTATGGACCATTGTCCAAAATGTACCATACCAAGATTTCTCTTCGGGGGAATACCATTTCTGTACCAGGTTATATTCGGTGACGGGTTTCCTATTAGTAGAATATGAAAATTAAAATAATACAGAACAGGCAATACAGTGAAATGTCCATAAGACTTATGGTAAAAAAGAAAAGTTATGGAAGTCAAACAATTTCTTGGTAAACATTTTATTAAGATTTAAGCCACTTTTTTCTAAAACGGTTGGTCATGAAGATAAATACATTGAAGATGATAATGCTTATTTACATATGACAATAATATAAAATGTATCTAGGGGTTAGACTGAACTGTCGTATAATGTAAGATTACCTTCAGCAGGACATTTGAGCCTTAGTGTATTTCCCGCAGGTTTCGCCACTACTTTGTGCATTTTATCAATTTTAGTAAAGTAGGGTGCCATTTCCTGTTTTGTTTTGTTAAAAGCACCAGCAAATTGTTTCTTTTCTGATCCATCTAAGAGAAGAAACACAATGATGACTTTATTTTGTCTACTTGCCTCATCTGTCAGCTCAAAATGAAAATGAACGGACTATAATACGAACCGTCTATAACTTCAAGCCAAGCGCTGCTCATATCTCGGTTGATTGAAGATGTAACAAAACATGAGTACCATCCTTGGTCAGATAACTGAACATCGTCTAGTGTTAACATGGAATTGTTTGAAATAATCTGAAAATAATAATTATCACACATTAAAGGGTATCACAGTTAGGGTTGCCACCCGTACTTTATTATAAAGTATTGTACGTTATTTCGGGTAATTGTACTCTATACTTTATGAGAACAATAAAGTACGCGAAAATACTTTATTTCGCGTGATTTGATTTCTCTGGGATTCATTTTACAAATAACATACAAAAAAAGGTTGGTCGTAAGGATCTTCATGAAGAAATTTCTTTATTAAACAAATTATATAATCAAATATATAGCTCTGAAGGTTTTGCGGAATTGTCTACCGCACACAAATGGCAGCAAGTATTTAATAAGACTGATGATAGTTTTTCAAATTTGTATCAATTAATTTCATTTTTACTATAGATTCCAGCCAAGTCAGTATTCACAGAGAGAGTTTTTTCTGTGATAAATGGCTAGACGAAAGAAACAAAGCGTCTCTGAATCTGATAAAAAATGAATTACTTGTTTACTTTAACTTAAATATAGACTGTAAAGATGCTGTGAAGCTGTTTAGCAGTGATAATTATTTGTTTAAAGTTGCTAAAAGTAATGAAAAATATGTTTTTAAGCAAAATAAAGAACTTTATTTTGACAGAATGTACTTTTTTTTTTCTACTTTTAAAAACCAATGTACTCTATTTGCACAACAAAAAGGTTGCAACCCTGATCACAGTATTCATACACTACTTTATATTTATAATTGAATTGGGAAAGTTGTGTAATCAGTCAAAAATTCTTTGTTGAATTTTCACTGAAATTCCATAATAATAACTCGCAATTATATATACCGACAAGAAATTTTACTGCATTCAAAAGTCCAATTTGTTTTTTTCTTTCATACTCACATAATGCTCATACAATGCAACGTCACTCATGTTAAGACTGGAAGGCTGCAAATTTCCATGCTTCATCCATATTGTTTTTGAACTGTTGTTTGGAGAAATTTTGCATTCAAAATTGAAGGAACTTCCCACATTGACTGTTACATTTGAAGGACTTTCTATAATTATTGGTAATTCTCGAGCAGAATCTGTACAGAATAAAGACAAAATTATCTTGGAAAATAATTTTAAAAAAAACTAAAATATGGGTATAAGATACATGGTAGTTCCTTATGTTATTTAATCTAACGCAAAATATAATTAAATAATAATTTATTTTCTAGACAGAGATCCTCCACCAATATCCTGTAAGTTCTATCGTAATTACTTTTGTTTAGTATTTTTATTATTATCATTAATTTATTTAGTTATATTATTTTTCCTTTACTAATATTTGTTAATTTATTTATATATACATATTTTTTTTATTTCGCTATGTTTTTTTTTATACATATATATATGATCCTGAAAGAAGATTTATCTTAGAGAAATATAAATATAAAATGTTTACAATTAAAAACATAAATAGGACCTATTTATTAGAAATTTGATAATCATTTATCTTATGTTATTTATTTTAGAGGGCGCCGGTAGCTCAGTGGTGTGCGTGCTTCTGAGCTCAAGATCGTGGGTTCGAAAACCGACCGAGGCCCTTAGTTTATTTTATCTGGGAGGTAAAATAAACTTAAGCACGACGTCCTTCGGATGGGACGTTAAGCGATGGTCCCGAGCCTGTACGATGTCAGTTACTCGTTAAAGACCCCTATCCTAGGTGAATAAAAATTTAGGGTAGGCCAAATTTAGGACTCCCACAGTTTGGCTCATTTCCACCAGACTGACGAAAGAGCGCTCTGGTAGTAGGCGATATGACCTCGTAGTTAAAGCCGGGGCATGAGTCATAAAACCTAATCCTAACCTATATATTATTTATTTAAACAAATATATTATTATTATTCATCTCATACATCTGTTTTTGTATTCTAAGATTTAATATCGGTTGCATACAATCTACAAGCTATTTTGATACAGAAAATTGATATGACGTATCCAATTACATACCATGTTATAGCTCAACGGAAGTATCTAAATATTATTATTATAAATAATGCAGAATCTATAGCATAAATAATTTAACAGAAAATGTAGCGGCATACCGTAAACATTTAATATAGACTTGTGTTGAATAGTTCCAAAGCGGTTTTTAACAACACAAGTATAATTTCCAGCTTGTTTTTTACTTATGTTTGTTACGACAAGATTCCATTCTTCCATCCCTAGTTTTACGGGCATCCCATCTTTTAACCACCGAATTTCAGGTGCAGGAACGCCTGAAAAGTTTTCAAAAATTTAAATTAAATAAAAAGAGCATGAAGAAATGTAAAATCCTTAAAATTAGTTGGTCTTTATTTTTTTAAGAAAAACAATTTTACAGTATAGTTACCAAAGAATAAATATAGAGATGTGATCGGGTCACACATTGAAGGGTTCCGTTGGTCCATTGACAATAATAGCATTAACAGAAATTAAGTGTTCATATATTACTAGTAATTATAAGTATTTCTTTGAAGCTCACACAAACGTTGAGAACTTATAGAACATTTAATTTTAACTTTAGAAAAAACATGGGTAGGCTTCCATTCGTAACTTTTTAAGAAAGCGTTTCCCCGGTTCCCTGTTTA
Source organism: Aradus depressus (assembly GCA_963662175.1). Classification (NCBI taxonomy): domain Eukaryota; kingdom Metazoa; phylum Arthropoda; class Insecta; order Hemiptera; family Aradidae; genus Aradus; species Aradus depressus. The sequence goes on along the minus strand of OY759218.1, from coordinate 16,156,576 downwards.
TAGAAAGTTTTTTTTATCAGAATTAAATTTCACATAACCTCTCAGATTGTGCGCAACTGTTGGATCCGACCTAGATAAACTGGGTGTTAATCAAAGAAATTAATATTTCTTAAGTTTTTTTAGTACATTAATATTTTCATTTACCAAATGCTGGGCATGAAAGGGTAATGTTACTTCCAGTTAATTTTGCAATTATATTGTGCATTGCAGAATAATTGGTAAAATATGGTTTGGCATATTCTTCATCAATGTTATCATCCGTCATATTTATTTCTTCATCTTCGTCTTCATCAAGTCTTTGTTGTGACAAAATCGTCGGAAAAGTGGAACCGTGGCTTTTTGCACCTCTTGGTTTTTTGGTGATAAGTGTTACGTTTCGCCATAAACCTTCTGATTCACAACTGTAAGAACCTTCATCCTCTTTTCTTAAATGTTTTATTCTCAACCTTGAAACATAAAAATAATTCAATAATTACAGTTAATGAGGGGAGTTTATGTTGTTTTAATTTACCTAGTTGAACTAAGACTCTTAAAATATTGATATCGGGTTATTGTTATTAGGCTAATGTGTATTAACTGCACAGCAGGTTTCCTAATTGTGGTAAACAAACCACTCTAGAGGTATGCACGGACGTTTTTCAATTTTTCCTTTTTTTTTGTCACTGAACTAAAATAATTATAAATATTAATGAAAATCCTGATTAAATAAATTTCAGTGTAACCATTGAAAAATTACATATACATATATATATTTCAGAACTGGTCAAAATTTAACTTCGAACCAAATATCGACAAATACCAGCCGCTTGGTTTACTAGATACATGCCAAAAATCGTCCTAAAATGATGTCTGTAAACCCAATTTTTATAAGTCTGCTTGATTTAAGCGAAAACGGTTAGTTCTATCAAAAAATTGGTTCTAACCAATAATGTTTCTTATAAAATTTCCAATCGCTAATATGCCCTCATATATGAGATAATAGGACTAAAGTCGCGCCCCAAATAATGGGAAATATTTCTAACTAGTCCTTAAATTGTATGACATAGCAAAAATTATAATATATATTTTTATTTTATTATAGTAAGTTTTTCACATTACATTACTGACTCATGAGGATACATGGAAGGTTTCACAAAAACGCAACTCAACCGTTTCATTCAAATAGTTTCATGCGCGAATAAAAAAAAAAAAAATACAATCTTCGGAGGTGTACATTGTGACTGCTGTTCATAAAGTGTTGCGAACCCTCCATAATGTCCTTAAAATTCCTTTTGTCAACGACCTTATCTCGTTTCCCGTTTCCTAAACATTCATTCATTTTCAATCTCTGTCATCCCATTCGAAATTCCGACAGTCCTCCCCAAAGATTCAGGCGGTGCTGGCCGAGAGACCTATTATATTTAAGTAGCATTTATTGGTCAGTTTGTCCCCTCATTCAGTTTTTCCTGCTCCCTCGGTCAGCAGGCCACTGTTAGCCAGAGGTTAGCAGACCGAGTTGGCACGAGGGATTACCCGGGCTACCTTGGCCTTATATCGGGACCCGATGGTTGGCCTCATGACGATGGTATATCGGGGCATCTCGAAGATGAATTTATTTATTAATATTTTTTATTTCTTCTTCTTTTTTGTATATAGTTATTATTTTTTTTTGGTCTCTAAGGCATAATTGCCCTATATAGCCTGATACAAGATATTTGAGTTCTTTGGGGAAACCCAGGAGGGACAGAGACCCGGGGCGGAAACTTTGTATATAGTATATATTATATTTTCCCCCATTGTATATAGTTTGTTCTTTACTTATTTTTGTACATTTTTCACGATTTTATAGACATTACTATTTATATTTTATTTTTTTCTCTTGTATTTACTTATAATTGTATTGCCAGTTATTATTTAACTTTATTCTAATATCCATCATTGTCATCACATTTACTCATGGTTTTTACAAATTGTAAATATGTCGAATAAAATTAAATAAAGTGTTGCGAAGGTGTGAAACTCAATATGCAACTTTTATGCGACTAATGGCGCTGGTGTGAAAGCTGCCCTGTGGAAATTTCACCTTACAAACTACTCTGTATACTATAATTTACAACTAAGGGTACTTACAATTGATTATTAATTTTTATTCTGGGCGGACTAGGGTCATAAAGTACATTGTCTCTATACCAAGTAACATTTTCGTTATTTTCACCAAAAAGGCATGTGATGTTCAGGGTATCACCTATTTCTGCAATGCTCACACTGATTTCATCTGAAAATATAAATTAATCAATAATTAAGCATAAAAGCTACCATAATTTCGCTAGGAGAGTTTAAAGTGAATGAATGATCTATGTTTTCTTGCACTTAACACAAGATATCAGAGAGACAACATGCCTTTGTAGGAGAAGTGAGGTATAAAAGGCTTAAAATATTTACAGTAAATATCATTATTTTTATTATCATATTAAATAACTAGCCAACAGTGGGAAGTGGAATAGCTGCTTCATGGGGACCGACTACGAGATTCCAGTTTCGCCCATCGCTTGGCCTACACCGGATGACCTGTATCTGGGAGGGAATCACAAAGGAGCTGAGGGCGCCGGTAGCTCAGTGGCATGCGTGCTTGCCTTCTGAGCTCAAGGTCGTGGGTTCAAAACCCGACCGAGGCCCTTATTTTATTTTATCTGGGAGGTAAAATAAACTTAAGTACGCCGTTCTTCGGATGGGACTTTAAGCGATGGTCCCGAGCCTGTACGTTGTCAGTTACTCGTTAAAGACCCCTGCCCTAGGTGAATAAAAATTTAGGGTGGGCAACATTTAGGACTCTCATAGAAGAGTCGGGCTCATGTCCACCAGAGTGATGAAATAGCGCTCTGGTAGTAGGCGATATGACCTCATAGTTAAAGCCCGGGCATGAGTGATAATAACTAACGAACTAACAAAGGAGTTAGTTACAGCCTCTTTTCAACATCGCCAAACGTACAGACAGGACAGTGGGAAACCTACAAAAGTTCCCTCACTGAATACAATCTAGCCTTGAAGAACACCCAGGCAAAAGCATACAGGCCCATTAGTCTCACCTCGTTCCTCTTAAAAACCATGGAGAAACTGATAGATAGGTATATCAATAGGTGTTGAATGAATTATTCAATTAAATTTTCGCTCCCATTCCAAAACCACCAGGTAGTGTCCTCATAGAGTTTTGGCTTTAAATATGAAATTTCGTGTCGATACTTTCATTACATCGGCAGTAATTGAGGTTTTGGAGATCAACCCCCTCTGATACCTTCTTCCCTTCGGCTGATTCCTCTGAAAGTTTTGAATTTACGTATAAAATATTATTATTAAAGTTTTTGTGTTAAGTCTGCCAAGGCTTCCAATTTCCAGCGCATCCAATCCCTTCAATCCAAAATCCTTCGTGCAATAGCCAATGCTCCTTACTACGTCTCCAATAAAACCCTTCACACTAACCTTCACGTACCTTTCATCACTGAAGTCGCTAAATCCAAATATAAAAAATTATTTTCCCTTCTCAGTTCCCACAATAATTCTCTAGTCCGTGCCCTCCATTCTGCCCCACTTCCCCAACGACGGCTTAAGCGTCAATGGCCTAGAGACCTCCTGAGTAGAAGCAGTGACAGTGATTAGCTATAAACAAGAGAAAAACAGTGACTAGGGAGTGTCACCACTGGGTGATTTCTCCTCTCATGACATTTTGACATTGCCATTATCTCTTTATTAGCACATTTGCTTGTTTTATTTATTTGTATACACTTGAAACAGCTATTTGTAACTAAAAATAAAAAAATAAGAAATTTCGTGTCGATACTTTCATTACATCGGCAGTTATTAGGGTTTTGGAGTTCAACCCCCTCTGATCCCCCCTTCCCTTCGGCTGATTCCACTGAAAGTTTTGAATTTACGTATAAAATATTATTATTAAAGTTTTTGTGTTAAGCCTCCCGACTAATCTTCCCCCTAACTTAGGCCGATTTGGCTGAAATTCAGTAGAAATCGTCCTTATGATGCTTTGGACATACATATAAAAGTTCATGTCGATACATTCATTCTATCTGGAGTTATCGTGTTCATAGACACATTCACGCAGACAGCCAGCCAGACTTTTTTTCAATTTAGGAATAAGGGTGTCGGAAAACATGCAATTCTGATGAAAACTCAACTTCGAATTTCTAACCGATTACATAACTTCCCCTTCGTATAGCTGGGGAAATACAATGAGCGGAAATTTATCATCAGGCTTCGATAACTCATTCTGGCGTCATTATCTGGCATTAATGAAAACGGTTTGTCATGAAAATGGTTCTTCTCCACTTAAAGCTCTATAAAGAAACTATAGATCACTATGTCAAAACAAAAAAAAGGCTTCCTTGCAGCAGAATCCTTTATTTAATAAACCAAAAACATGAGGAAGATATACTCCAGAGGGGGATAGGGAGCTGAGGGACCTGTACAAGAGCCCGGACCTGGTGGCCTTAGTGAAGCAGGGACGGCTCCGATGGCTGGGGCATTTACAGAGGATGCAACCAGACAGATTGCCGAAGAGGATACTGGAGGGACACCCGGGAGGACAAAGAAGAAGAGGTAGACCCCGCTTACGTTGGCTGGAGGACGTGGAGCACGACCTAAGAACGATGGGTGTGAGAAGATGGAGACGGGAGGCCGAGGATAGAGAAGAATGGCGTAAGATCGATGCGGAGGCCCAGGTTCTACAAGGGCCGCAGCGCCAGGGAAAGTAAAGTAAGTAAGTAAGCAAAATGATTACTGATGACATGAGAATATTAATTAAATTAAAATAAGAGGCTTTACCTAACTTTAAAATAACTAAATCAATTGAAATGATAGCAAAACAAATGAAGAAAATGACCAGATAGCGATTCCACGTATATACATTTAAGAACCAGAGGCCAATAGACTAATATTGTTCAGTACTTTTACTTCCCCAGTACAGGGGAAGTTATGTGATCGGCCTGAAATTCAATGTTGAATTTCCACAGGAATTTCATATTTTCCGACCCCTTGATGCCAAAAATAAAAACAATAAAATGTCTGTGTGTGTCTGTGAACACGATAACTCCCGACAGAATGAATGTATCGACAGGAAATTTTATAAATGAATTCAGAACCACATAAGGATGACACCTACTGTTTTCAGCCAAATCGGCCTAAGGAAAGGAGGGATTGAGAGGCTTAACACAAAAACTCTAATAACTGCCGTTGTAATGAATATATCGACACAAAATTCAATGTGAGGATTCAGAACTCTAGGAAACTATTGATTGAGAACGACAACATAATTGATTCATTCGTTTTGAGGAAGTACATTGGATTCACCGACAACTTTTTTTTCTATTATTTTGCCTTCTTATGAGATATTCGCTGATGGAACATTCTAACTGATAGTATATACATACTATAGATAGTACATATATATACTAGATACAAACCTTGGAGAAAAACTTGTCTCTGGAGCCGACAGCAGACCCCATGAAGGAACCAGACTAGGATGAAACAGCTCAGGTCAAACATTTCACCACCTACATACAACAACATAAAAAAAGGTTGTTAAATAATTGCTGATATAGCGAAATTCAAACTGAAATATCCAAATTAATTTACGAAAACAACAGTAAAAAATATATATATATGATTTATGTGATGTAGCCAAAACAGGACTTCCTTATACCAACCACTTTTACACAGATCACAATCTCCTCCCTTTCAAAAATTACCAATAATAAAAAAAATATTTAAAGATTTGTTGCTATGCGTTACAATTTAAACTATTTCCAATAGACATCCTTTCAGGCGCTACAACTTTGGTCGTATTGATCCCAGTATGAGGTCACGTAGGCGATTAGCAATTTAATAAGGAACATTTTTGATAAGAACCAATTTTTCGATAGGACAAACCATTTTCGCATAAATCAAGCAAACTACTATTCTAAAAAAAGGCTTTCAAGAGATCATATTGCGTGCTTGTCTTCTGAGCTCAAGATCGTGGGTTCGAAACCCGACCGAGGCCCTTAGTTTATTTTATCTGGGAGGTAAAAGAAACTTAAGCACACCGTCCTTCGGATGGGACGTTAAGCGATGGTCCCGAGCCTGTACGATGTCAGGTACTCGTTAAAGACCCTTACCCAAGGTGAATAAAAATTTAGGTTAGGCAAAATTTAAGACTCCCACAGTAGAATCGGGCTCATGTCCACCAGAGTGACGAAAGAGCGCTCTGGTAGTAGACGACATGACCTCGTAGTTAAAGCCCGAGCATGAGTCATAAAACCTAACCTAAGAGATCATATTGAGACGGTTTTCGCCATGTCTCTCGTAAGCCTTCCAAAAATGTACTCCATTTAAGTTGTGCCACAAAGTATTTTTTACAACTTTTATTTTATGAGATTTGTGATCAGGTCATAAATGTAAGTATATTGTAAAGTGTATTTAAGCCCCGAAATAAAGTAGTCATAATTTTCTTCCGTCTTCGGCCAAAATCTGTATAGGTATAAGTTAGCAATTTTGAAGTTCATAGCTAGAATCTTTTTTGCGTTAGAGCGCTCACAAAGTTCCAATCACATATGCATCCATCTATCATCTAAACCAGGGGTCGAATTAAACAGTTAACTTTTATAATTAAAAGTAAAATTTTAAGTTTTATATTTATATGTAGATGTATAAAAGTTTTTTTTTAACTTTTACTTTTATCGAAAGAAGTAATTTCAAAACAGTTATTGCCAAAACTTTTATTTTCTAATTTAAATCATAAATTTTTTTTTATAACTGTTATAAACCATTTACACGAAAAGGTTTTAATGAAAAAAGTAATATGCTTCTACATTTTTATTTACAGAAACCGTCTTAGCCTAGTAAACAACAACTTAGTAAACTTTATCAATACAACAATTTAATTCAATTTGACTAACAAAATATTTTCAAGGTTTCATTGCCAAGGCTTTGGGACAAGAGGGTATTACGATATCTAAAAAAAAAAAAAAATATTACTTTCAATAAGATTCAGATTATCAAAAAAAATTGTATGCTATATACTGCCCTCTACAGTTAACATTGACATATTTCACTAGATCATCGAAATTCATTAGATTTAATGATTATGGCCATCCATTTAATTTGTTTTCTTTTTTTTTTATAAGGAATAAATAAGTTAAATTTTAACAAAAAAGTTTTTGTAATAATTATATCGATATCAAAAAAGTTAAAACTTTTTTAAGCTAGAACTTTTATTTAACAGTTATTAAAAAACTTTTTTCATTAACCACTTATTGGTAAAAGTTATTTTCAAACAGTTAAAGTTGAACTCTTTTGTAAAAAAAAAGAACTGTTTCAACCCCTGATCTAAACACACGCATGAACAGACATCATCGCAAAAATGGTCAAAACGTATTCAGGGGATATTGAACCGTGGAAAACTCGATCTCTGATTTTTGCAGGATTACAATACTTCCTTATACTATAGGTATAAGAGAGTAACAATTAATTTATGTCTGCGTGTCCATGATCACGATAACCCCAATAGAATGAACATAACACGAAAATTTATGTGTTCCAGCCAAATGCTGAGAGGAAACTTAGTTTATTAGAAATATATCAAGCTGGGGAAGGACTTTGTCCCCACTGTTTATTTTAACAGATTTTGATACACTACAGTGTCATCTTGAGTGGCATCTCATCTCACCTCACGATGTTCAAACTAACAGCCAGTATCTCATCCCAGAACATCTTTTTTTGTCATTTATGATACAGAAATGATGTTTTGGCCTCACAAATGTATGTGAAAGTATGGTCGACGATACATTTAGGTGGGCAGGTTTAGTTTTTAAGTGGACACAGGCAAAATGTATATAAGGAGCTGTGTTGCTATTTTTGGGAGCTGCCAGCCTCTCCCCTTCCCTCGCCTCTACCGCCCAGTCTCACCCATCCAAACATTATCCAAAATAAGTCCAAAATAACTTTGCTTTTTCCTCGTTAGTTTTCCTTTATAAAATTGAATTAAATGTTAAAAAAATATTAAATCCAATGACCGAGGCCCCCCTCAGAATAATTACAAATAAAGCAACAATTAATAAAACATATGAATAAGTAATTTATGGTTTCCAGATTTACTTTGTGAAGCTCCATTCTAGGAATAGATAATTAAAATAAACAATTTCTTTGTCAAACTTCACTATATATTCTCAAATACTCAACTAGTTTCGCCGTGTTAAGGCATTATCAAGAGTCACTTATAAACTGACAGAATTGGTTGACAGGGTAGAAGGTACAGTTATGGAGGGGGTTTTTAGGTAATGACGGGGAATCCCTTGTTTTTGTTACTCTATACATTCCAATAAACAGATATTTACAAGATAATAATAAATATAAAAATAAAATATATATATAAAATCTAATAAAGCGAATCTAACAGTAAAGTGTTGGTATTTATATAGGTATGACTCATGAATTATATAAATGTAAAATATAATATAAAGTGAATAAAAACAAATAAAATATAATTTAAAGACAAATTAAAACATAAAATGAAAATTATAGTATTCTCTAAATGTGAGTTGGCAAATCATTTCTACAATCATCAGACTCTTAGCTACTTGATATTTAAATTAAGAAGGGGGGAATGGTTCAGTTCTATTTGTTCATTTAGCATTACAATATCGTTATTTTTGTTCACTTTATTTATTTCTACCGCTTCCAGTAAATTCAAAAGTTGACCTTTTTGGCAGATATGTATTATAGTTGGTTTGTGTTGTGTGTCTATGGTATGTCCTGTTTCTGTGAGATGTTGGTGAAATGAGGAAGTGTTGGAGTTTGTATTTCTTGTATGTTCCCTGTATCTAGGATCTCCCTGTTTGTCCCGCGTACTTGACATTACATTCTGGGCATTCCAATTGATACACTCCACATTTATCCATTAAATCTATCTTTTCTTTTGAATTAAATAATATTCTACCCAGATTGGGGTTGGATTTGAAGGCTGGATTTAAGTTATGCTTACCTAATTTCTTTTTTATTATTTGGGATAATTTACCAGTGTAAGGGATAGAGTAATAATTACATTTTTGTGTCTGTGGTCTAGGGTAGATATTATGATAAGATATCTGTTTTAATTTACTAGATATTAGTTTGTCTATTATACTGGTATTAAAGTTATTGCCTGCTGCAATTTGCTTTAATTTGGCTATTTTTTGTTTGTGTTCGTTAGAGGCAATGAGAAGCATCTATGTATCATGGACTTGAAGTATGCATATTTGTGAGATTCCGGGGCGTAAGAGTCATTGGGGATTACGGCGTCCGTGTAAGTGTCTTTTCTGTATATGTTAAATAGGAATATGAATAAGTAAAAAGTATCAACATGCCCTTATAAGTAAAAAATAATTAAATAATAAAAATAAATGTGATGTGGGCATAACAGAACTTTCTTATACCAACCACTTTAGTACAGATCACTCTCTCTCCCCCTCTACCTTCTCAAAATGATTTTATACTGGCATTACTGAGTATATGGAAGTAGCAGCATCAGCTGTTTTCTTCCTTTCATTGTACAGTGTAACTTTCGTATACCCAGTAGCGAATATTTTTAAATCGTTACTATGCGTTATAATTTAAATGAACTTGAAAGAAATAAAACTTGTTTATTTATGGTATTGTCTAATTTCACCAACTATATTTACATGGGAGTACTTTCGGTATTTCTACCATCCTCAGCCAAAAGCTGTCTTATCTTATATGCTTTTGGCTGAGGATGGTAGAAATACCGAAAGTACTCCCATGTAAATATAGTTGGTGAAATTAGACAATACCATAAATAAACAAGTTTTATTTCTTTCAAGTTCATTTGAATTATTTCACAATATCTCTGCAATAATGTCAGTTTTCATTTATAATTTAAATGTTACTTTGAAATAATTTCGACGGACATTTATTTGACATTCTTTGGAGCGCTATAACTTTAGTCGTATTGGTTCTATTTCAAATCTGAGGGCATTTTGTTGCCTGGAAATTTAATATGAAACATTTTTGTTAATACCAATTTTTCGTTAGGAGCAACCGTTTTTGCGTAAATCAAGCAATTAAAAAAAAAATTGAGTTTCAAAAATATATTTCAAGACGGTTTACCACCTGTACTATACTCTTCTTATTATATGAGTGTAACATAATAAGACCCTTTAAAGTGTATTTTCCCCTCTTAGTTCCTCTGCTGTTCATTTTAATTATACATTTATTTTGTGTTGAATTTTAGACACTTGAAGCAAAAATGACAAAGCAGAAAAATGGCTCGAAACAAAAACGAAGTTTGGGGTGAAGGAGTGTTAGTGAATGGACAGTGTAAAGTTGGTTTAAAACATTTCCAGTGTCCATACTCACTTTGATTGGTCAAAAAAGTGAGAAAGTGAGTGAAAATTTCTAAAGAAGTGAGTAAAAATTAGAAAAAAATTTCTAATAAAAAGTGATAAAAGAAACATAATAATAAGGAAAATTTATTTGAAAAGTGAGTTATTATTAGTTTTTCTTATATTGAATGATAGAACAAAATAGGTTGCAAATGACACAGTCTAATCATACTGCACTTTTACTTCTGAAGGGTACAACAGCAGGTGGCACATTTTGATTTATGACTTTCCGCAAACACAAACTATTTAAAAATTTAAAACTGAAACTGTATTTTTTTCATTAAATGAAAACAATTGTCTGCGTTTTATTGTTTTAATAAAATTATCTGGTGGAACTATTAATCCCCGAATACGATGTGGATGGAAAATAGGTTCCTTAAAAGGTATATAAAAATAAAAACGTTAAAAATGTTCCCACTTTTAATATTTATGATGGTCGTTAAAAATTTCAAATTCTAAATATAAAAGGTTTTCCAAGATTAAGTTCTCTCCGATTGAATAATTTTTTGTATTCACTTTTTATGAATTTAGAAAAAAATGTTAGTTTGTAAATTTATTAATTAAAAAAAAAAATGAGAGTGGGTCGAAAAAAGTTAAAAAAGTGAGAGAGTGAGCGTTTTTCCTCTAAAAGTGAGTCAGAGTGAGAAAAGTGAGCTATTATGGGCACTGCATTTTTTTATGGTGAATTTAGCCTTGAAGATGTGGAGGGTCGTAGTAGTCCTGCCATTGAAGAGGACCAACTGAAGACAATAGTTGAGTCAGATCCACGCACAACGGTTCGAGAACTTGGGCAAGACCTAGGCATAAGTAAACAATGGCAAGTCAAAAAAGGTCGACGGGTGCCGCACGCCGCTACGCTGTCTGCTCTGCGCTTCTTTTGCACTACAAAGTACATTTTTTGATTGAATTATTGTCCACTTTTCATGGATTCTGTACAACTGACGACATTTTTTCGCAGTCGTTGGATCAATCAAACACTTCCCGAAATCGAAGATGCATCAAAATAAAGTGATGGTGACTGTAGGTAGTCTGCAGCCGGAATCATCCAGTGCACTTGAAGCTAGGCGAAACCCTTACTACAAAGAGGGGCGGATAATCGAGGGTCTCATGTATATATATTTTTTTTTAATTAAATTTTTTTCACCAAGAATAACATTGGGGGATTAGTGTGTGTCGGTCCCCCTTAGCTACGCCACTGTGAAAGATGATGCATTAAACGTTGGATCTGAGAGATGAGGTGGACTCTCCTAGACACGGGACCACTTAAATCAATTGGATAAATGGTCTCTCCCCTTCTCTCTTAATATATTTTTGGTTCTAGTTTTGGTAGATAGGGTTTTTATCATGTAGTAGTCCGGACAATATTGGATATGTAAATAAGCGATCCGCGGTCAGATCGAATCGGCAACGTGTGTAAGCCATCAGGGACCTTCTGTTTCACAACTCCTCCCCACTCCGTTTTTTGTGTTCCATGCCAAAATTAGCAAAACGGTCTCCGTACGTCGGTCACAGGTGATTTTCTCTGAAACTATTCGACGTAAAAATTTGAAATTTAGCACAGAGATAGAGTGACCCAATTATAAACGTGAAGTATAAAAAGTTGAATTTTGATTCTGGGGGTTATTTAAATTGTTTTGTTAAATTGAGAAATGGAAAAAAAAAAAAAAATTCAAGGGCATCGTGTAGGATGTCAAATGAAAGGTTATTGGAGCACGAATTCAACAATATATATGATGTATTTTTTCATAGAATTTTTTAAAACATTTTTCGGAAAAAACGCTTAAAAATTGCTGTCCCCCATCCTTATCACCAAAATGATCGCTCAGAAGAATCAAAAAAAATCATTTGATGGCACGGAACACTAATTTTGCAAGTATAGTTTGCACTTGAACGATTTTTTCAAAAGTAATCTGGTCTTTGTGTGTATTCGTGCATTATTTTGGTTTTATTATTTTTTATCTTATTTTTTTTCGAAGTTCCATTCGTTTTTTTATTAATTTTTTTTAATTTTCAAATTTGCATCAACTTTGTGCCTATTTTTTATTGTTGTAACCAAGAAGCAGAGAGTCGTTATAAATGTTCTGTATAAGGTCGAACGAAACCTTAATAAATTTCGCTTAGTACAAATATAATTCAGTTTTAAGAAATTATAAATTATTCTAATTCTCCAACCTCTAAAAATAGTCACATCTAAAATAGACGACACAGATTCCTCGTTACTCTCACGTCCACTTTATAACCAATCGATCCATAGCCAATATCCTAACTTCAAAAATATATTTCTAGGGTTGTGTAGGTCGGAGCCATATACGAAACCCTTATAACGCTTATTAAACGTCTCTTTTTGATTTGTATAATTGACCCTTATTGACTTGTCAATTAATTATTCTTGAGATCAGACCACCCCTTGTAAACAAACAAACATTTTAGGAGTTGCATACATTGTGGGGGTTAGGGGGGGGGAGGGGGTGCCAGTACATTTTAGTTCCGAGCATACAATAAACCCTCGTTACAACGAATTTGAATGATCAGCTGCTCGATATAAGCAAGTTTTCTATAACCGAGGTACCATCCGATAATAAATTTTAGATATGTATTTATTATTTCAAATGGGTTTGGGATAAAATATTAAATTTCATTAAATTATTGTTTTCATTAGTTTCATATAACTTACTGGTACTGATATGGGATTGTCCATTGTCTATTGACCACATTGTCTATTTCACAACATATGGATATATAATACATGGGAGTACTTTCTTCAGCAACGATTTGTTTAGTTAGGGCTAAAGATGGTTGCAATACCGAAAGTACTACCATGTCTCATAGGAATAAAATACGTCTTCCCACTGTTTTATCTTTGACTAGAACCAGGTTTCAGAACGTAACAGCGTCATCATCAGTGGTAAATCTATGATATAATAAATATATTCTAATTATGTGTGTATTATTTTTATTCTATCATAGATGTACCAGTGATGATGACGCTGCTGCGTTGAAAGCCGGTTCTGGTCAATAATAAAACATTGGGAAGACAACGTCTTTTATTTCTATGAGAAATCTTGTCCCCAGAATATCTTACTAGCACATATGTACTCCTATGTATTATGTATATTTTGTGAAATAGACAATATTTTTAACAGAACATACGTTTTTCTTTATTTGTTTATTAAGAGTTTCACAATATCTCTGCAGAAAATGTTAATTATCATTATACCTTTCGGTATAGCTACCATCTTCAGCCACGACTTAACAAATACTGTATTACTTTATTAAGTCGTTGCTGTAGATAGTAGCAATACCGAAAGTACTCCCATTTTTTATATATACTCAGTATCATAGTCCCCAGGGCTGCAGGTTGGAGCAAGCCTGCCGACCTCTGTAACCTAGTAAACTTAAATGTCACTTTTGCTCACGATGGCGTAAGCCGAAACCTATATAGTAAAAAAAAAAAAAAAAAAAAAATATATATATATATATATATTTTTTTTTTTTTTTGTAGAATTAGACAATATGAAAGTTAAACATTTCTTTGTTTATATTAATTTTTTATTAGCTTCCCACTATATCGACACAGTTTGCAAACATGTATTCGGACATCATTGTATAGATTGATACCAAGTTCATTAAAATGCCTGTATCACATGCATCCCCTGTTTCATATTCACCACCACTCATCCTATATTATTTTTCTCATATCTTCCCACTTCCCATAAGTACACCAGATAACCGGAAGAAAAAAAATACGTTATCTGTGTCTATGGGGTAGGTACACTGCCCGTGAAGGTCTCCAGGTACGAAAGATTATCTTAACATCCTGTGAAAATCTACGGTCCCAGATGGTTCAGGTGGTCTTTATGGATGAAACCTAAAGGTGCTCTTTACCTTTTCAATACCCCATACACTTTGTCTGAGCGTTTTTATAGGGGTTTGTACATCAAAGACCAAAACTGATACCATTATATCTGGGTTCAAGTGTCTAGAAGGTATGTTGTCTATACAATACCGGTTTATCCTAGGAACTTCAAAATTATTATTATTATCACCTCGGCCGGGTTTCGAACCCGCGATTTTCACTTCCGTAAGCAAACACTGAACAATATATATATATAACAGAAATAAAAAATGAAAAAGAAATAGTCGTCCATATTTAGAATGCACAATTTTCAATTCGAATTATTATAAATAATTTTTTTCATATAACACATTATATTAAATTTAGTTTAATATATAGTAATAAAGCAACCCCCTGCTTGTTATCGACTTCCGGGCGATTTCCTCAGAAATCAATATTTTTTAAAAATCTATATAAATTAATCTAGCTTAACTACAATCATGGTCAGATTTTCTATCAAATTAAAGTACAATAGACTCAGAAAGATGTGGGTCTGTAGACTTCTCTAAACTAGAATAGGTACTTCATTGTGTTCTGTTAGGGATGTTTGGAAAAAACTGTGGGAAACGTTAGTTCTATGAGAACAAAATTCAATAACTAATTTAAGTTTTCTCTCTCCCACCAACGCTATTGCCTTATTTGGTTGAAAATCTAATTTGTGGATTTCTGAACCAGACTCAAAATTATGTCTATCTAATTTGCTCTCTCTTCAAACCCTGTTTGGGCTGAAAACCACTAGTTGACTTACATAGGGACTTCTAAATCCTCGTACTAAATTTTGTGTCATTACATTCATTATATAGGCAGTTATTATAGTTTTTGGGCTAAGCCCCCCCCCCCCCCCCTTTCCTTTGGCCGATTTGGCTGTAAACAAAAGTGTCGTCCTGATGAGGTTCTGGATAAACATAAAATTTCATGTCGATACTTTAATTCTATAGGGAGTTATCGTGTTCACAGGCACACAGAGAAATTGTTTTCATTTTTGGGAATCAGGTGGTAGGAAATCATGAAATTCTGGCGAAAACTCAACATCAAATTTCAGACAGATTACATAACCTCCCCTAAATTTCGTATAGCTGAGGAAGTAAAATTTCCACTATTGTCTGTGAACACGATCACTCCTGATAGGATGAATACATCGCTGAAAAATCTTATATGTGTGTTTAGATCAGAGATGGGCATAATCATAATCAATGATTAAGATTACGATTATAATTAAAAAAATTGGGTGATTACTTGATTGTAATCGTAATCACGGCCATGATTATGATTGTAATCAAGTAATCATGTAATCGTAATCATGAAATCATAATCACAATGTAAACATAATTACACAGCGCAAATCATCGCATTCGATTTCCTTTCATTTTAAATTGTTTTATTTTTTTACACTAATAAGTAATTTTTTTTTTTAGTTTATTACGTAACCAAAGTGCTATTACCATTTTTTTAAATTTGGTACCCACGAAATCCTCCGATTACAGTAATTGTGACTACATGATTATGATTGTATGATTACATGATTGCAATCGTAATCACGATTTCCGATTACGATTATAATCATGTAATCATGTTGCATTTTAACTAGATTCATTGTGCGATAGTATCAAATATAAAATAGCAATGCTGATTAAGTTTTGTTTTCTCTGGTAATCATGTATTCATTGATTACGATTATGCCCATCTCTGGTTTAGAGCCCCAACTATTGATTTTTAGCCAAATTGGACAAAGGAAAAGGGGTATTAAAGGGAGGGAAGGCTTAACACAGAAACTTTAATAAGTGCCGAAGTAATAGAGTACACGAAATTGTATATATAAATTAAAAATCATATAGAGACCACACGTATTAACTTTCAGTGGCTTCGGCCGGATAAGAGGGGTTCTCAACACAAAAATCCTCGGTGTAACAACAAATGTATCAACTCGAAATTTAGAAATATGATTCAGAAACCCCTGAGTAAGACGTATAGATTTTAGTAAGAAAGAGCAAAAGCTTATTGGATTAATTCGCGCCTAGTAAGTATTGTACATTGCCCGTGATTCAACGACGATTAGGTGTCACAGTAATACGAGTATATTATACATTATTATTATCATTATTATTGTTAGTTATATACGCCTCTGCTGTGTGTAGTTATTGTACACAGAAATTTATCACACACAATATGAAAACATTTTTTATATTGATTTAACGGCCTTGTCTTATCGAGAGTTATTTTTACCTGGCAAGCTTGGTTAGTGGAAGCGTGTTCTCACGAATAACCAACCGTTCCCATGAACAATCTCTGCCCTAGAGAGGCATTGAAAACTAATGAAACTCTTGAACTGACATTTTGCACCAAGATATCGATACATTCGTTACAACGGCAGTTATTAGAGTCAGGGGCGTAGCCAGGATTTTGAGCAGGGGGGAGGCAAAGTTAGGCTACGAGGGTGGGGGGTATAGACTCCCGGGGGCATAGCCCATAGTTTCCGTGATTAGCGCTGCAGACTTTTTGTTATTAATTTGGGAGACTCGGACCTCTAGAAGATCCCTCTGAGGTAACCACTGACTGTAATACTTAAGTTGACTTTACATGAGCAGCAAAAATGCAAAGCGCAGCAGCAGCAAATGCACGTTGTGGTTTCTGTGCTTTTAGAATTAAATGATTCACATCCAATAGCGTGCATTTGCTGCTGCTAAGCTTTGCATTTTTGCTGCGCAGGTAAAATCAGCTTTAAGAGTTTAAAGTATAACATAAATGACGATTTTGAGCGAGGAAATGAAATTATGGAATTCATATATATTTTTAAATAAATGTAATATGACTTGTTTTGTACATGTACATTTATGTAACAGCTGATTGCTGATTTAGGAATCAGACACACGGGAAATTTGAAGATCCATTGGCAACTTGTAAGCAATACATTTTTAATAAAAACTATTTCTTTAGTTTATTTAATGTTTATCTTGGTTTTTTGCTCTGGCCAGGGGGGGGGGGGCACACGCCCCCCCCCTACCCCCCTGGATACGCCCCTGATTAGAGTTATTGTGTTAAGCGTCCCCCCTGTACCCCCTCCCTTTGGCCGATTTAGCTGAAAACCAATGTATCGTCCTTAGAGGGTTTTGGATACACATATAAAATTTAATGTCGATACGTATCTATCGGGAGTTACTGTGTCCAGAAACACACAAAAATTTCATTTTTGAAATCAGGAGGACGGAAAAGATGACATTTTGTTGAAAACTCCGCACCGATTACATAACTTCCCCTATACTTTGTATAGCTGGGAAAGTAAAAGTTGCCAAAATCACCGGCAATTTACTTCTCCAGCGCGAATAAATCAGATAAGTTTTCACACTGCCTCTGAAACCAATTTATCGATTTGGTTGAAAACTAATAGGGGAAGTTATGCAATCGATCAAAAATTTGATGCTGAGTTTTCAACGAAATTTCATTTTATGCGACCCCCTGATCTAAAAATGAAAAAAAAAATTATCGGTGAATCACCGGCGATAGGGTTCCCCAGAACGAATTAATCAATTAACTTTTGACTCCCCCTACAAAATCAATCGACCGTTAGTTGACTTACATAGGGGCTTCTGAATCTTCACATTAAATTTTGTGTCGATAAATTCATTACATCGGCAGTTATTAGGGTTTTTGAATTGAACCCCCTCCCCTAAAACCCCCTCCCCTTTGACATAGTCCTCATCGGGTTTTTACTTCAAATAAAAAATTCATTTATTACATCGGCAGTTTTTGAGTTGAGCCCCCCCTCTGACCCCCCTTTCCTTCTGCATTCCGCTGAAAATTAATAAATGTCGTCCTTATGGGGTTTTGAATTCACTTATGAAATTCTGTGTCGATAATTTCTATCTATCGGCAGTTATTAGAGTTTTTGTGTAAAGTCTCCCCCCGTTCCTTTGGTCATTTGGCTAAAAATCAATAGGTATCGTCGCTAGAGGGTTCTGGATTCACATATAAAATTCCGTGTCGATACATTCATTCAATAGAGTTTCCATTTCGGGTCGATTATATCATTACATCGATAGGTGATGGTTTTTGAGTTGAGCCCCCTCCCCTACCCTAATATAGCTGGGGAAGTAAAAATTGATGTCTGTGAATGTATCAGCACGACATTTTATATGCGTATCCAGAACTCTTTAAGGACGACACCTATCGTTTTTCATCCAAATCGGCCAAAGGAAGGGATGGTTTGGGGGACAGGCTTAACACAAAAGACACAGGCTCGGGACCATCGCTTAACGTCCCATCCGAAGGACGGCGTGCTTAAGTTTACTTTACCTCCCAGATAAAATAAACTAAGGGCATCGGCCGGGTTTCGAACCCACTTTCTTGAGCTCAGAAGGCAACATGCCTGAATGAGAAACACTTTATTTATGAAAAAACATTCATTGGGCGTTTTAAGGGTAAATTCGGTTACAAAATACACCTGCAATAGGTAAATATTATAGAGAAAAAATATATATATTTTTTAAACGTGAACACAATTTTATAATTTTTTTTAAATCGGTTTTAACAGTAATTTTTTTTTCATATCAACTCAAATAATTGAAGTATTTTGTCCGCGAAGTTACCCCGACTTCAGTAAGAGAACGTTTTTTGCTGCTCATCCTACAATAAATATAAAACCAAATTTAAACAGTAATAATAATAAAAAGAATGGAATCAGGGTTAGTAAAATTTATTAGGAGGGAAGATGAAATAATAGAGAACATAATACAGTAGAACCTCTATAAGTCGAACATCAAGGGAGACGCCAAAAAATTCGAGTTATAGAGTTTTCGACTTATGGAGGATTTCGACAGGCGGATTTTGATTCGACTAGTGGAGGTTAAGATTCATTCTGGATTTCGACAGGCGGATTTTGATTCGACTAGTGGAGGTTAAGATTCATTCTAATTAATTTTGAGTTAGAGAGATGAAATAAATAAAAATTCAAGTTACAGAGGTAACAAAACATATTTATATTTATTATAAATCAACATTATTTCAAAACATTCTTAAAATAAAAAATACGTAGTATATGTAGGTATTAAAAAAAGTCAGTAACTTTTTTTTGCTTTAGATAATTGGTAATCCTATTTATTGTATACTCCTAAATTGTTTTCTAAGAAACAATGGTGTACATTGTCGGCAAATTCTTAAAGTCCGGTAAATTATTCTTCTTCGAGCTATAGAGGTAATGAGTTTCAAATAATCGAGTTGTAAAGGTTGTAAAATAGAACATTGCTATGTTCGAGGTACAGAGGTCCAATTTATTTTTTCGAGTTATAGAGGGAAAATATGTACCAAAATGGCTTGTAGGAACTCACTGATTATTTCGACTAATAGGTTTGAGATTTCGAGTAATGTAGGTTTTGGGGCTTGAAGGGAAAGGAACAAAACTTTTTTTCGAGTTTTGGAGGTTTTCGACTTAAAGAGGTTCTACTGTATTGTAAGAAGGGGATATCAGATCGGCGGCTCGATTCAAAAACCCAAAGAACTGCCGATTTAATGACTAGTGAATCGACACAAAATTTAGTATGAGGATTTAGAAACCCTATGTAAGTCAACTATTGAATATTAGCGCGAATAGTCGATTAGTTAGGGAGAGAGAGCGAAAACGTAATTGATTAATTCGTGCTGAGGAAGAACATTGTCGGTGATTTTCTTCATTGAGATATGATAAACATTTGTAACAGTTTCTTCAAGTAAATATCAGTGTTCAACTATGGAATCCTTCAATGCGTGTTCTTAATTTAAGGATTGGACAGAAATCAAAATAAATGTGTAACTGGAATGGCCTTGAAAGTCGAAATATGTCCATTGGAACAGCAAATGAGAAACATATGGCAGAAGAGAGCATGGAAACCGAACGTGACTCATGGTCGAGAGGTCTACGTCGCTACGTCTCCTTCTAGCAGGTGTTCTCACATGTCCTCCACAATTCATTGACTTAATAAGTTACCGCTCTCCCGTCTAAACCACGGCTGAGCAACCCGGAGTCTGCTTACGGCCCAACATGATCTCTTCTGCATTAAGTTTTTAAGAAAAAAAAAAATATATATGTAAAAATCCTCTTTACGGACACACCTCTTATGTACAATTTTGAGATGTCCCGGGCCAATGTGTAGGAAAACAATTTATTTTCACCCCCCCTCGCAAAGGACACCCCTCTAACGGATGCGGACAACAAATTTTTCGTCAAGTTTTACATATAAGAATGTTTTATACATACATCAATAGATTAAGACTATATTGATAACTATTCAATTAAGTTTTTTTCATATTTCTGTTAGACTTGAATGTTGTAATGTCTCCATTTTGTACATTATTGTTTACATTTACTTTCTTGTCACATGTCTAATTTATGACATTGTTTGTCCTGCCTTGTGTTAGTTCAGTAGTAATCTCTGTTTAGTTCACGAGGCGAAACTATAGTCGTGTAATTTTGTCCAATATAGTGAAAATATTGACAAGTAGTGAGTGGAGTTTATATTCCTTAGTGTGTGTATATTCCTTTATCCTGTTCGTTTAGATAAATTTACCTCTCTTAAGCGGACACTTACAAAAGAATTCATTTGAAAAATGTAATTTTGAATGTTTTTTATTATTCGTAGAATTCGCTGCTTGTGCAACAGGCATACATGCCTACAGTTTGGTTTATTAACTTAATATCCATAATAACTATTATTATGTGTGTTTTATCTAATTATCTATTGTTAGTTACCTATATATCTATGTAGTATTAATCATAAAAACAAATTAAACTTTTTGTATATGTACCTATATACATATAATGAAGTTTTGTTTTTTTTCCCCCTTTTTTTAAACCCTCCTCAACGGACACGCTTCTGCAACGGACAAATATCTTGGTACCGTGACTGTCCGTTGCAGAGGGGTTTTACTGTATTGATTTTTACTGAATTGATGGGGCCATAACAGGACTAACTTGTACCAACCACGATTTTAAAGATCACCCTCTCGCCCTATTAATTTCAAATAGGCATTACTGAGTGGTCTTCCTCGTTTCATTGTACAGAGTAATTTTTAATTAAAAAACGTTTTTATACCTAGTAATGTCAGTTTGATATATGAAATGGAAAGGGGAGAGAGGGGATCTGTAAAATCGTGGTTGGTATAAGAAAGTCCTGTTTATGGTCACATCACATATTTATTTTATATCCTTTCAAATAAAAAACTACCAGTAATAAAAAAAATATTTCAAAATTCGTTGCAATATGTTAAAATTTTAACATTACTTTGAAATATTTCCAACAGACATTTATTGTTGAAAAAAATATAAAGAAAAACTAATGTTTTTTTTTTTAATATTGTCTCACAAGATATATAAAATATATGGGAGTCCTTTCGGTATTGCTACCATCTTCAGCTCAATACTCAGTATTTGTTAAGTCGTAGCTGAAGATGGTAGCAATACCGAAAGGACTCCCATATATTTTATATATCTTGTGAGACAAAAAAAAAAGAAAAACATTCATTTTTCTTTATATTTTTATCAACAATAAATGTCTGTTGGAAATATTTCAAAGTAATGTTTGTTCAAAGTGATAGATCCGCCACTGCCTCCATACGGTTACTGTTATTTGGTTATTATATCGTTATTTGATATTATTATATTATAATCATATTATGATTAAACCAAACCTACTTTTAAATCCAATAATTGTTTAACCATCCAAGTAAGAACAGTACCTATTCCATATAAATATCTCATATTCGATAAAAAGCATCACATTTAAGGGTCTCAGTTAAATTTATCCCTTGGTAAATGAGATGGTCTTGTATGCCATATATGTACTAATGTTTATTACACACACGGTGAAAAATAGCAAAAAAAAAAGTTGTTTTTTAATATAATTTTTTTTTACCAAACACTTTTTTTACCAGATCACCCCCCCCCCCCCCCCCCCCCCCCCGAAATCTCAAATTCATTTTATACTGGCATTACTGGATATAAAGTAATGTGTTGACGTCAGCAGTTTTATTTGTTTCATTGAATAGCGTAATTCTGAGAATGAATCGGTGTAAATCAAGCAAACATCTTAAAAATTGGGTTTTAAAATTTAAGGACAGCTTGCATCTCGTGTGGTAATTAAAAGATATCTTAAGTGTTAATCTGAATGTACTAGAACAAATAGTTTGGGTTTATTTTCTTAAATCATCTACATTATAAAATAAAAAAAACTAAACATTGAAACAAACAAAAGTCAAAAGAAAAATCTTAAAAACTAAATTCTTAACTATATTTTGGCCATTTTTTAAAAAATTAGGTTATATATTTCTGGGCATAAATCCTGTACATATAAAAAAAAAAGTACCTTCTTTTTGAATCAATTTCACCGTCAATTCACTCCTAATTAGTTCCTTATATCTTAAGCCTAAACACCACTGTCCATGTTCACTCAGACCGACTCCTCTCAACCAGGCCTCAACTCCCTCTACACACACTAAAAAAAACAGCTGATGGCCGTGTTTTGTTTTTACTGGCATTTGTTTTAAAATAAATGGTTTCTTATTATTTATTTACTAATTCAGTTTCTTTATATAAAAAAATAAATATAATTTTTCTAAATTTTTTTATTATTAATAATTTAATGTGTGTAATACACACATTAAATTATTAATAATAAAAAAATAAAAAAAAATAATACACACTGTGTATTATTTTTATACATCACACTCGCAAATAGGGCCACCCTAGTGACATCTTCATGGCAAATTGTAAGTTTGTAACTACAATCATATCTGAACTACAGAGCTCACAAAGTTCCATTAACATACACACACACACCACAGACGGACAAATCCGTTGCAAACTCGATCTCGGATTTTCGCACGATTACAATACGTTCCCTATATACCAGAAAGAAAGTAAAACGTTGATATGCAGGAGATAAGAATATTTTAACAAACAGTTAAGACATTGACTTCATAGAAATGTTTTTGATTCCTATTTAGTTAGTTATGAATATGCAATGACTTCATGCTAAAACCTTTTGCGCACATACGCCTGTATCAAATTAACTTGCAAGATTTTTATCGTTTAGATGAGACGATTACAGCGGCGTAGTAAGTGGGACAAGTCACTCTCTCTCTCCCTCCCTCCCACCCACAATCTCTCTCTCTCCCTCCCTCTCTCTCTCCCTCTCTCTCACACCCTCCCACTCTCTCTCCCTCCCTCCCTCCCACTCACTATATCTCCCTCTCTCTCTCTCTCGCTCGCTCTCTCACCCTCTCTCTCGAATACGATTTTGTTCTTTTTTTAAATTTTTCTTCGGCCAATTTTGCTGATATCAATAGGTAATAGGTGGTCTAACTCATTTCGTGCCGATAGATTAATTTCATCAGTAGTTATTACGATTTTTGAATTACCTCACACTCTACGCCTCGTAAACCCTCCTCCTTAACTTTGGTCGACATTTCATTTTATTGTTAATTCTAATCTATGTGTGTCAGACTCTAAAAGTTAATACAGTAGACTCTCCCTTATCCGGCGTTGCCGGGACCGACGTGACGCCGGATAACGGAAATCATCAATTAATGAGAAAAAATACATCAATTAAAGCATAAAAAAAAAAGTGTTTTTAGGTGATCTAAGGAATAAAACACCTATGTATTTTGTTGATAACATTTATTAAATTGACAAATATGTACATACTGAACATTGATTTATTATATGTACGTACATACTATGTACATATATTTATCCAAAGCGCTCCCTTCATTATAAATACAATGTACATACGTATGTATGTACAATAAAAATACATACATGGTTCGTGAGTTACGGAATTATTATGTGCTCGTAAATACACGTGGCTCATATAATTGATAATCTAATAATTGAATGGTAATTTTAGTTTAACAAATTTGATATTATTTTGCGAGCGCCGGATAAGGGAGCGCGCCGGTTAACAGAACGCCGGATAAGGGAGAGTCTACTGTAGCTGTTTATGTATCTAATTTATAAGCTATCTTAATGTATACATTCTTATGACTTACCCTATTACCATGTTATGGTTTAACGGGAATAAATATTAAATTTTGCCTACCCAAGTTAAGTTACCTAAGGTAGGGAGAGGTCTTTAACGAGTACCTGACATCGCATAGGCTCGGGACCATGGCGTAATGTCCCATCCGAAGGAGGGCGTGCTCAAGGTTTTTATCTCCCGTATATAACAGTTATTACAGGGCAATGCCGCCGGGTGAACCTGCTATAAAGCTCTGAATCGTTCAAAAGTTACACATTTGGTTGAGCTACATTAAGCTCTGCTCAGGGCTACAGATCTGGTCTTCTAAAGTTTACTGACACTGTCCAGACCTTGCCTCGCTACAAGTGGTTTCACTCACAAAACAACACTAACAAAAAACGTAAAGACCACTCAGTTTCTCTCAATAACAATTTAAATAATGTTTAAATAATTAACATTCTTTATATCAATACAGAAAAATAGTGTACATTATTCTTAGGGTGATCACCAGGGTCGGCCGGCGCGAGCATAGACGTAAACCAAGCAGCAGACAATACTTTTTTTTATTTTTTTTTGTATTTTATTTATAAAGAAGCAACTGTTGCTAGGGTGCAACAACCAGCATCTATGATGGTAGGTATTGACATGTTGGCGTGATTGGCATGTGAGAGGAAGGCCACCCAGTGGTAGGTCCTCGGGACGAAAATTTATCTTAATTATTAGGACAAGAATAGGAAGAAAAAAAAAATAAATAAAGAAAAAGGAATTGGAAGACAATTTTGATGGATGGGTAAGAGAGATGATAAAAGTAAAGGAAAATAATGTAAAAAATAAAAAAAAAATGTTAAGAACGAATAGGATTTAAGGTGGCAGTAAGTCGCGGTTCCATCTTCTCTTCAACCTTCGTGGGGGGTTTAGTGGTAAGTGTTGTGAAGATAAAGTACGCATTTCTGGGTTTGTATGTGTGTAAAGTTTTCTAAAAAAACGTATGTAAGTAGTTTGTATTGTGTCGGGTACAGTGTGTATCATAAGATCGTTATGAAGTGTTCTGTTGTTTATGTATGGGGGGCACTGTGTCATCAGCCTGAGGGTTTTTGATTGAAACACCTGAATTCGTTTGATGTTGGATGTTTTTGCTGAACCGTATATCTGTGATCCATATGTCCATAATGGTCTAAGTGAGTAACTGCAACAGTTCCGTTTTTGTGAGGGTTCCATGTCAGTCTTCGAACTAATATCAGTTCTAGGTCTCGTACAGTATTAGTTTGAGGGAGGGGCTTGTCGTAGATGAAAACGGAGGGGCATGTTTCTCGTCGAAGTGTAAATGTGCTGTGCTGTATTTTTTCTGTATTGTTTTATTTTCAATGTGTTGCACCAGTTTTCAATTTGTGTGAGATGATATTGTAGTGTAAATGTGAATTAAATAAAAATAAATTATTTGAATAATTGAAACGTTATTTGTATAAAGAATTATTAACGAACATCATAGATATTATTGGTATTGATTGTAACATTTTTAGATACTGATGATGAGAGTTCTTCCCGAAACGTCTATTTGCTGATTGTAAAGACCAATAAATAATTTATGATAAAAATGAAACTATGAAAATATATATTAATTAATATAAGTTCAGAATCTCCTTACACAACCCAAAAGTGATATTGAAGATGGAAGACAGCAACATCCAAAACGAAGACAAATCGTTCTATACAATTAAATTGAAAATTACAACTATTAGACTTCTTGAAGAATACATTAGTTCACCTTAAATAAATTTCTAACGGTAATATTTCTACTTAATGTGGGCTAGAGCATAGGGCTTTGGTTGCAATTACTCCATCATGGGTGCGGGTTCGAATCCCGTCCGAGAAAGAATTTTTATTTCATGGATAAAACTTTTCTCTAGGGTTATGGATGTTTGTAAATAACCTCGGTAATGTAGCCTGCCCCTGGAGTGCCAAAATAAAAATGGGGCTACACTTCCCCGCCCGTTAACAGCCCAAATGAAAACATTTCCATAAGGATAGACGTTATAAAAATAAATAAAAAAAATTATGTTTAAATTGTAACGCATAGGCAATGAAATTTAAAATATTGTTTTGTTATTAGTAGTTTTTTATTAAAAAGAATAACAAAATAAATATATCAGGAGACACGGCAGTGTCTCTGGCTAAGTCCGAATAAAATGTCGAAAGACACTGCTGTGTTACTTTTCTCGTTTACTTTGCATCGAAAAAAGCATATTATTCATTAACAAAATGATGTTTTTTCCGACGTAGCCGTCTGGAGAACTCAGAGCTGAAGAAAATAAAAAAAAAGTAGCCAAAAAGAATCATTTTTGACCAAGTTTCGAAGGGTCAAAATTGGCAAAAAATAACTTTTTTTTCTTCTTCTTCCTTTTTCAGTGTCCGGACGTCCGGATGTTAATATATGAATTTTTTTAAATGTATAATAAATATCATGTGATCTATATGTGCAAAGATAAAGATAAAAATATATATATAATAAAAAATAACCCAATATTATAACGATAACGAAAAAAAGACAGCAACGATAAAATACATTCAGGAAATTGATATCATACCTACTTGGCCGTGCTTTTCAGTTTCACTTATGTGTGTACACATGTATATATATATATATATATATATATTTATATATATATATATTGTGGTCATAACAGGGCTTTCTTATACACTTTTGTACAGATCACTCTCTCTCCCCCTCCCATCTCCAAAATTCATCTCATACTAGTATATTATAAAGAAAACACGAATGTTTTTTTAATATTGTCTATTTCACAAGATGTATAAAATATATGATATAAAATATATGGGAGTACTTTCGGTATTGCTACCATCTTCCATTTGTTAAGTCGTGACTGAAGATGGTAGCAATACCAAAAGTACTGCCATATATTTTATATATCTTGTGAAATTGACAATATTTAAAAAGCATTCGTATTTTCTTTATAATTTATTAAGTGTTTCACAATCTCTCTGCAAAAATGTTAAATATCATACTAGTATTACTGGGTATAAGAAAGTCACTCTATACAATGAAGAAAGAAAACCGCTGACGCCTACTTTTTTATTGCATCAAGAAAAGGGGGATGCCATTTTCGGGATTTGCTCTGGACTGCAGAAAAGCAGAGGCCTGTATTTCCGTTTATGTAGATTCGAACTAAACTGGTTTTACTTAACGCTATACTCTATATTTTTAGAGATTTAGAAGGTGTGTTATATTGTTGATATAAATAGAGTAATGTTTGTAATCTGTATTTTTATTTGAGGATTCATGTGAAGTGTTTCCGGTGCACGTGCTAACATTACTTAGAATCATTTTTATTTGCAGATTGACCTTCTCATGGCTAACTTTTCAATCAGTGAGTCTAAAAGTGATTGGTTTCAACCCAGCCAAGGACCCCTTGAAAAGGGGTCAATAAGCAGATTTTTACCGCCGGATTGCTCTATATTTCTGTATAATAATTTAATATATAATAATTTGACTCAAAATAGGCGGTCTTTTTCTTTTTTTCATTTGTAAATTTATTTAAATACGTATACTTAACAAAATGTGTATTGTGCTCAGTAGGGTGGTCGTTAATAATGCAAGGTTCAAATTTTAACGCTCTTACCCAAAAATCTCGATCAACATGATAAAAAAATACGATTGGCATTATTCCGGGCCCATAATAAATGATTTAACCCGTGCCGGCAGAGGAATCAAATTTTCCGTGTATTTTAAATGGCGTTTAGTGATGTTTCGGGTTTTTGTTCTATAACTATGAAACTGTCTATCGTAAATTTCTGAAAATGTGTACACTACTATTTTTGAAGTTGCTGAACACGAATATTTCATCAAAAATTATATTGGTCAAGTCAAAACTGTCAAAATTGGCTTCCGAATTCGCGAAAAATATTTTTCGATTTTTTTGAGGAATAAAAAATCTAATTCATATAATTTTTTTTTCTTTTCAATTTGAATTCTATTTTGCAGCTCAAAATGTCGATTATATGCTAAATAATAAAATGGGAGTGAAAATTGAAAATTTGATCTTAGTTGATTATGAAACTTGTCCATAAATTCAATTTTCAATGTAACAGTTATTGTCAGCAGATTTGTATACGAATTTTGAAAAGTTAAAATGAAATAAAACATTTAATACTGTCAAAAGAATGATACAATTCCTTTTAACTACATATTCAAAAAACCTGAAATATATGTCAATTTCTATAACGAATTTCGACTAATTTAACTTGTCAAACTTAACTTTTGATGAAATATTCGTGTTCAGCAACTTCAAAAATAGTAGTGTACACATTTTCAGAAATTTACGATAGACAGTTTCATAGTTATAGAACAAAAACCCGAAACATCACTAAACGCCATTTAAAATACACGGAAAATTTGATTCCTCTGCCGGCACGGGTTAAATCATTTATTATGGGCCCGGAATAATGCCAATCGTATTTTTTTATCATGTTGATCGAGATTTTTGGGTGAGACCGTTAAAATTTGAACCTTGCATTATTAACGACCACCCTAGTGCTCAGGGCCTGTTATTATTATTATTATATCTACTTTCCTTGTAGATTTTTTCTTTCTCCGATTTGAATTGAATTTAGTACCTGTGAATTTGTGGCAGTGCCGGATTAAGGCTTTTCAATGCCCTAAGCATACTGAGCTCATGGTGCTCCCGCCTCACTATTGATATGATTAACGCCTCACTCATGTTGGTAAGTTCAATACTAAAGCTCGATTGAACAAAACTAATACAAAATTAATTAAGCGAGAAAATAAGGAAATCATTTTTTTCAAAATCAATTTATTAAAACACTAAATATCTCTTTCGTCCAAATACGCCATTCGTTCATCGACGTGCACTTCTTCGTCAGATACTTCTTCTTCCTTAAGTATCAGGATTTGATATTTAGTCTTCCATCCGAAGTTTACGGGAAGGTATGAAAAGAATTATGCGACCTATAAATGTTTTTATATTTAACACATTAGTTCCATTTTTAATTAAAAATTATAGCAGATTTATAAAAAAATAAAAACAATAATTGAAAAATAATTAACTATTTAAATAATTAACAATTTAAATAAATAACTATTTCAAAAATAGCATTGCGGGCTTGGTGCCCCCGAGATGTGATACCCTAAACAATTGCTTAGTGTGCTTAAGCCTAGTCCACACTAGTAGACATGTTGCGCGATTTAGGTCTCTGAGACGTGTCTCAGGTTGTCTACGAGACATGTCTATAGACCAATCCCCGTCTACGGGCCTGTTGCGAGACCAAAAATCGCAGATCTAAAGTCTCCCGATCGGAATGGGAGACCGCATGCAACGTTAGACATATTGCGCAACATTTTGACATTGTGGACGTCACTCGGCGTCTAGAGGCGAGACATGTCCCAGTCTGTCTCCAGCTACCGAGTGGTGTGGTTCGGCTCTTTACAGTTATTTTCCAAAATTTTACAGTTCTTTTGAAAACATGTGGTCTAACGAGAAAGTTTTAAAACTAATTGAAGATTACCATGCGTCTTATTGTTTGTGGGATGTTATGAGTCCCGACTATAAAAACCGGGTAAAAAGAAAAGTGGCCCTGGAATCTCTGGCTGCCTAGGTCCTTCTGCGAGCACTTCGCGCGTCCACCAACGTTTACGTTTTCGCGTTCTTTCACTTGTAATTAGCACTAAGCAGGAACTCATTCCACACAAAACAATGTCCTCCATGGTGGACTGCGAAGATGAGACTGAGAAATTCACATCGTAGTGTGGACGCTAGACGAGACAAAGAACGGTGTCTCTAGACGGTCTATAGACCGTGTCTCGAGACCTCCTATAGACAAATCGCACAACATGGTCTACTAGTGTGTACTAGGCTTTATAGAGGTTAATCCGGCACTGATTTGTGGATATACTTTAAAAAACTACTAAGCATTTTCAGAATTTTAATGTAAAGGAGTGGTTTACTGAAAAAAAAAAATTAAAAGAAATATACATATATATTTTTAAATATATATATAATTGTTTTTAAATTTGGATCCAGATGTGTGTTGAAGATTGAAGGGCCGGGCCGGGTAGGGACCGGGGTGGTACCTAGCCCTTCTGCCCAGGTAGCCAACCTTGTCACATGTGTCTCCCACGTGTGGGCCACATTTACCGACACTTAGTCTAGCTCTCCTCCCGTCCGTTGCCCTGCTCCCCAAACTCACTATACTTCATCTCAACCCAGTCCTAGCCAAGGGCTAGCCCTTAACCATCAAAATTACTAGACCGATTACATAACTTCCCCTATACATCGTATAGATGGGGAAGTAAAACAAAGCAAAACTAGAGTAGTTAGTTACTTATTGTGACTCATGACTGAGATTTAACTATAACGTCATATCGCCCACTACTATAATAATAATAATATTTATTTCCGTACCATAACATGGTAATAGCATACCGTAATAAGAATGTATACATTAAGATTAAGGATTGCAATCACGGGATCCGGAAATCCAGGAATTTTTTCACTTTTTACAATCCCGGGATTGAAATTTTTCAATCCCAGAATTTTCGGGGTTTATTTTATATTGTTTTTATTAATTTAAAAAAAAAAGTATATGTATTTTAAGGGATTAAAAATAAGGTATAATATTAAAAGAAGGCAAGTAGGGATTTTATCTAAATTTGAGATATGGCAGAGAAGAAAAAAACTCAGTATCTACTAAGTAATAATTAACTCTCGGGCTCGGTTTTGAATTACAATATTCCTGAAAGAACGACGCTCTGAAGATCAGAATTAACGAACGAGAAGAAACTTATCCGGACTTTTCATTCATTTACAAAATCCTAGTAAATCTAAAGAAGAAAAAAACAATCCCAATTTTGCTGCACCAACGAAAGCCATTTTAAGAAAAGAAATGAAAGGTGAGGACAAGATGCTTTTTTAGAATCAGTTTTCTTTTCTTTTTTTTTTTTTTAATCTAGGATTTACTAATTGAAGGGTCTTCCTCAAGGTCAAGCTCAACAGAAGAACTTCCTGGACCCGGTAATGACAAAAAATTGCAATCCCTAATTAAGATAGCTTATAAATTAGATACATAAACAGATATCAACTCTTAGAGTGGATCATACACATGGATTATAGAATTAACACTATTAAAAAATAAAAATAAAAAATTACTGCTCCAAACCGTGTACAATAGTTCATGTCCCATAGTGAAAAAGAACAAAGGTTGATGCACCCTACCATAAATGCCGGGTCTATCGGAGGATGGTACAAGTGTAGGAGGTACATTGAAGAAGGCAGGATATAAAGTGGCTTATAAAGCCAATAATAAGTTGAAAAGCTTTATAACTCGTCCGAAAGGATTGGATTAGGATATATACCGATTTTTATGAAATCAAGGGTGTATGTGGTCATATATTGGCCACCTAATTCAGTAACACAACATTTTGAACCTTCAAATGTAACACCACTCGAACCCAATATTTTTTAATAATTTTTTTTTTAAATTAGAATGTTATAAATACATTGGGGTTGAGAAAGAAATAGATCTAGTTAGAAGGGTGTTTCAGATTTAAAAATATAACTGAAGGGTTCATTAGGTAGGTGGAAGTAACGTTAAGGTTGTGTTCAGTTCCGGCCTTCCGACACACACAATTTTTACTCAGATCATCTTTAGATGGGGTTAAAAAAAAATCCCAGGTTTCTGAGGTACTTCCTGCCTAGACATAGCCAGTTATATATGTACCAGATATATATAGACACCGCCAGTTAAACATTATGTACCAAATACCAGGTACATTGTTTTTTTGCTAAGTTCCTTAGATATGCTTAGTATAGGAAGTTTCATAATAAAAGGGCTTAGAGTGAGAGTGAAGACCTGATTGATTACAAATAGTTGAAGCCAGGGAAGTACGAGTACATTACCTGTGGGGGTTAGTAAAGGAAAACAAGGTTCAGATGTGGATCACCATTAATCTACCTACTTTTCCAGGTCAAAAATATTTGGTTAAGCTTCTTTGCATATGACTATTAATAGTGGATAAGTAACCGCTCTCCCTCTAAACCCTTCCTCTTCTTGCCAGCTTCTTAACCTATAAATAAAATTTCATTCATACATTCATTCCATCTACAGTTTTTAGGATTTATTTATTAGGACTATTAGGATAGAGAGGTGGTGCGACCTCTGGAGAATTAAATTAAATGAGCAGAAATGTGTTCAAGTCACATTTACCCTACGCCGTCAATCCTGTCCTCCCGTCATCATTAACAACATCCTGATTCCCTCTTCAAACCAAGACCGCTATCTCGGGTTTTACCTAGACCGTAGACTTACGTGGAACCCACAGTGTATGTGGGATTCAGTTCTTGTCGTTTAAGTCGTGTAGACTTAAACGACAAGAACTGAATCGAAGATACGGACTGTTACGTCGACTACTTGGACCAAAATCGAAACTAACGACTAACAACAAACTTACGATTTACAAGACCATTATACGTCCAATTTGGATTTACGGACTCGAAATTTGGGGTACAGCTAAACAATCCAACATCAATCGTATCCAAGCATTCCAGTCCAAACTCCTCCGACGAATTGTCAACGCTCCTTTCTATGTCACCAATAAAGTCCTACACGGAGATCTCAGTATTCCCACTGTAAATGAATTAATCAAATCCCGATTCCAATCATTCCACAGAAACCTTTCTTCCCATTCAAATGCTCTCGCACAAGACCTTTCCTCTCATTCCCATCCTGACAATCCTCCCCGCCGCTTGAACAGGAGGTGGCCTCGCGATCTTCTCTCGGTGGATAGTGAATAATAACAATTAACTTTCGAGGGAGTGTCAGCGCTGGCTGGCTTCTCCCATCAAGTGACGTTATATTTTTCTTTTACCACATATTTGCTTATTATGTATATAGATTGAAAATAGAATAAAGAAAAAAAAAAAAAAAAAAAATTATTAGGAATTTGCAGTTGGAACCTCTAAACCTCCCTTCCTATTTTTCTTTAGCTGAAAATCAAAAAACTTTTTATGGACGTCCGATTCCATATATAAAATTGTCTGTCGATATGTTCATTCTATTCGATTCTAGAGCTATAGAAACGATGGCTATAGACAGAATAACGTAGTGATGGCCAAAAGCACTATATCTGTGTAGAGACTACCTGCTACTTTTGAATATCGGTTATAAAAATTAATCAATTACGTTTTAGGCTTCTGAATCCTCATACGAAATTCCGTGTCGATACATTCAGAATCAACAATATACAACAAACATTTGTGAAGCTCAATGCATGAAATAAACGTAAACAATTTATATTTCGTCGCAAAAAAAACTATTCATACACCAGAGTGTTGACAATAACACTCAATCCAATAATAGTCTACGCTAGCTCAGAGGTAGCATGCTTGCCTACTGAGCTCAAGATCGCTGGTTCAAACCCCAACCAAAACCCTTAGTTTTTTTATCTGGGAGATAAAAAAAACCTTGAGCACTCCCTCCTTCGGATAGGACATTATACGATGGTCCCGAGTCTGTACGATGTCAGATACTCGTTAAAGAGCCATGCCCTAGGCGAATAACAATATAGGTTTCCCACAGTAGAGTCGACCTCAGGTCCACCAGAGCGGCGAAAGAGCGCTTTGGTAGTAGGCGATATGAGCTGATAGTCAAAGCCCGGGCATGATAACTAACTAATAAAAGACAAAACGTGAAACCATAGTAATAATGTCCGAATACATTTTTTGCGTTTTGTGTCGATATAGTGGAAATACTAATAAATAAAATTTAAAAAAATGATAAAGCACTTGTTTATTGAACACTTATATTGTCTAATTCCACATACATATACATAAATGTGTACCGGTTTCGGCTTACGCCATCATCAGCACAAGGTTCAACAATAATGGAGATATGAGCTAGGCAGACATATTTATATTAACTTAAGAGTACCTGGGGTAGGAGGGGTCCTCCTCCCTTTGGAGTGGAAATCCCTATTCTAACGGTACTGAACAACTGTGAATATGTTTGAAGACGAGAAAATAACAAGAAACCAGATAAAATAAAATAAAATACAAAAAGTTCTATGAAATCAATATGACATAACATGAATGTGCAGTATATAGTTACTATATGTCTGAGTAGAAGAATGTTTGATCTACGTTAATATTGACATCAATGCTTGTTAACTAAAATAAAATCGGATACAAAAAAATCTATGAAATCAATGTAACATAGATGTACAGTATACTATTACAATGATATTTGAAAATTATAAAGAAAACACGAATGTTTTTTATATTGTCAATTTCACAAGATATACTGTATATACGGTATATTGATGGTGTGGGTTGATTAAAATACACATATATTATGTATACCACACTGTTTCGGAGTTTTTGTTATTGGGATTTCGGTTTGGAACGGAGGTTCGTTTTTTGATGTTTCACATATTTGAAGAATTAACGGTACAAGAGGGATAGGAAAAACCCCATGGGGGGCTGAGTAAGGGTACCTACCTACCGGTTAGATTGTAAAAATAGTTGAACTTCTATTAGTATTTGTAAGTCGTGGCTGAAGATAGTAGCAATACCGATAGTACTCTCCCATATATTTTATATATCTTGTGAAATAATCAATATAAAAAACATTCTAGTTTTCTTTATAATATACTATTACAATGTCTGGACAAAAGAAAACGCAGAAAGAAATAATTTAATCTAGGTTAATATTGACATAAATACTTTGTCCCATCTTGGTACAACCACACGTTTAAAAGTTATAGAAGGAGGGTCATTACTTTCGGGATATACTGTACCTATAATATTATGTGAATCCAGAAATAAGAACGACATATTGATTTTCAGCAAAAGCGGCCAAAGATTAATATAATAATTAATTTTTAGCTAAATCATAGACAACCATTTGTTATTCTCTTTGTTCGAATAAGGAGATGACACAACTTAGCATTTTCCCATTAAGTCTGATTATCCCCCCCCCACCCCACCCCAATATGTATAAGAAAATGAATGAACTAGGGGCTACGAATTCTCTTCTCAGTGAAATTGCATTAGAAGATCCCAAAGAATACTTCGGAACTTTGAGAATGACGGAAAGTTCATTGATTATATGTTAATGAAAATGATTTTCTGTTAAAAATTCAAAGGAAGGGTACCCAATTAAGAAGTCCCGCAAAAACAAAGTGGCAGGCCGGCCGTTCTCTACTTTCTTGCTACTGGATGTAGGTACGTAGTTTAAGGACACTCTTACATCTCTTTGATGTTTTTAATTTTCAATTTAATCTCCTTCTCTCCAAATCCAGGTATTTTCATCATATTTTCCAATTCAACATATACAGACTGTTTTATTAGTTTAGTTTTATACTGCGAGCATTTTACGTTCCATAGCCACTCATGTTGCACATATATTGCAACAAATTTTAACGTTGCTCTTCGCTACAACGAAACGGTATTTTGCAAAATAAATAATGAGCACGACTAAAAGTTCAGAATGAGCCGGACTTGTTTAGTGGATGATTTAAGTAAACAGTGCAGCGTGGTGCGGGGTGCTACTCGCCCGAAAAAATATAAATAAATGGAATTGACTCGACTAAATCACTTACTAAACTAAGTAAATTTTCGTGGTTTACACACGTTTAGTTACTAAATTACTCGCCACTCCACTAAATTACTAGCATAGTGCGAACTAGGCTTTAGTCGTAGTGAGGTCATGACCCCCTACAGAAGTTTGGAAGGGAGCCGAGATTGTGTCGTCAGTCCCCAATTCGGAATGGTCGAAAAAGTTTCAGCTGGTAAAAAAAAACTTAAACCATTCATAGGTCGACATAGAGAAGAATAGCATTACCATTTCATACCAAAATGAACCTTGTTGAAATTTTCAAAATGTACCCTAAAATGTATTAGTT
The DNA here is from genome assembly GCA_963662175.1 of Aradus depressus. Taxonomy (NCBI): domain Eukaryota; kingdom Metazoa; phylum Arthropoda; class Insecta; order Hemiptera; family Aradidae; genus Aradus; species Aradus depressus. Next base: position 16,120,363 of record OY759218.1, on the reverse strand, counting down.
CCTCCACCTAGACGAAGTACCTAGGTACAGGGGAATTTATTTAGAGTTCAGAAATTCGATGTTGGGTTTTCACTGTAATTTCTTGTTTTCCGATCCCTTGATTCCAAAAACGATAAAATAAAGTCGTCAGTAAATCACCAGCAATGTACTTCCCCATTATAAATTAATCAAATTAGTTTTCGCTCTTCCTAAAAAATCAATCGACCATTTTGGCTAAAAATGAATAGTTGACTTACACGGGGAATTCTGAAACCTCATACTCAATTTTGTGTCATTTGGTCGCAGTGAAATCATCGGTTGCGTACTTTCCCAGCGCGAATTAATCATATATTTGGTTGATTTTTTTTTTTTTTTTTTGTCTTATAATGTTGGTCGCAACTGTTGCCATTACGCAACAACCAGCTACCAAGAGGACTTCATTGATAGTTGATGTCCTGATTGGCGTGAGAGAGGAAGGCTACCCAGCGGTAGCTCCTCAGGGCGAAATTTAAAAAAACAATGAATATTATGGGGATATTATGATTTTGTTTCAAGAAGTGGGCGGTTGCAATTTGGGATTATAGTAAGTCACGGTTCCACCTCCTCTTCAATCTCCTGGGAGGATTGTGTGACAAGTGTGGTGAAGAAAGTGAGTGGATGGGATGTATGCATTTGGGTGGGAATGCAATTTGCTATGGAAACGTCAGTAAAGGTCCTGAATTGTGTCGTCTACTGTGTTTATCATGAGGTCATTGTGGAGTGTTCTGTTACTAACATATGGTGGGCATTGTGTAATGAGTCTGAGTGTTTTCGACTGGAAAACCTGGATACGCTTCATGTTAGATATTTTAGCCGAACCATAGATTTGTGAGCCATACATCCCCAGAGTGGTTTTAGTAGAAATGTGTAGCAGTTACGCTTTTGTGTTAAGGGTAATTTTGAATGTCTGTGCAGAAGAGATTAAAGCATTTTAAAACGTTTGTTTAGTGTGTTGCGTATGAGGCTTGTATGAGGGTTCCATGTCAGTCGTCTGTCTAGAGTAAGTCCCAAATATCTTACGGAGTTAGTCTGAGGGAGGGGCTTATTGTAGATAGATCAACAAGTTTCTTATCATTAATCATACTACATTGCGTGAAAATTCAGTACATGGACAGTTATTACGGTTATTAACTTCAATTCTCCACTTCTGACTCCCCCCCCCCCCCCCCCCCTAAATTGTTAGTGTCGTCTTTTTGAGTTTCTGGATACATATGGAAAATGTCGTGTCAACATATTCATTCTATCGGAAGCTATCGTGCATAGACTCATACACAGACAGACTGGAGATTTTTTTTTAAATTTTCGGATTCAGAGGGTCCGAAAAAATAAAATTTCGGTGAAAACTCAACCGATTACATAACTACCCCTATACTTCATATAGCTGGAAAAGTAAAATTAAAGATTATTTCCCCAGCTATAGGAAGTTAGTAACCAGTATGAAATTCGATGCGGAAGTTTCAACGGAATTTCAATCAGAGGAGGCTCAACTCAAAAACCCCAATAACTGCCGATGTAATGACAGTATCAACATAAAATTTTATATTTAAAGTCAGAACCCCTATCAACCCTATAAAAATGGCACCTATTAGTTTTCCTGATGTATTGAATACAGTCACAAAATTTAGTATGAGGATTCAGAAGCCACTATGTAACTCAAATATTGATTTTTACCCCAAACGGTCAAATGGCTATGGAGGGAGAGGAAAAACGGTACTTGATTAATTCGTGCTGAGGAAGTACATAATCAGTGATTCACCGACGACTTGACAAAAATGAGCCATGAAAAATTATCAAATGTAGTTGTTTTGATCAATTACGGATAAGCCGTTCTTTAGTTATACGGACATACATACAAATACAGTATTAAATTATATATGTGTATTCTGAAGGCTCCTGAAGTATGTATTTCGTATGCAATGAGTATTGTTCATTGCTCAATGCATACCTCCATGTTCTATTTGTCCTTGGCTCAAATCATTTGTATAAAACCAGCTTTTCGCTCTATGTCTAAACCCGAATATATAATTATAAAATATTTATAATTAAAATATAAATTGTACCTATAATACTAGGAATTTGAAATTCATGTATATTCCATTATTTATTTAACCATTATTTTTTATGTCATACCTATCTGTTTGTACTCTTAGGCCGGCCACACACGTACAGTTTCAACTGACAGTTTTAACTGTACAGTTATAACTGACAGATTTAACTGTGAACTGAGATGTACACACACGTACAGTTCAATCCTTCAGTTTTTTCCATGGATTCGAACGAGCAGACGATTTGGCCGCTCTCGGTTTACTTTTTGTAATTTTACAAAAAATAAAAAAAAAAAAGCGTAAACAAGTGGTTACAAAAACGAAATTTATCTTCTCATATAAATTTATTTCTTTGCGAAAAGTAGATCTTAATCTGTTTATTTTTGTCACAACAGATTTCTTTGTCGCACCAGGTTCTAGTTCTTCGCTAACTTGTTGTAGGCAGCATCTTTTTTGGCGCGGTCATGATACTCGCTAAATTTAACTTGTTTAACTTGCCACAGGCAAGGTTCAGATCTATATATTGCAATGAAATCAACCATCACTTGGTTCTGTTTACGCGACATGATACGCACTCTCGCTCGACACAAATTGCACTGAGAACTGTACAGTTGAACCCCCACACACACTCAGTTCAGTTAATCCTTTCAGTTAAAAATATTGAAATTTTATTTTTCTCAGTTAAACTGTACAGTTGAGTTGAACTGAGACTGAAATCCCATACACGTACAGTTTTAACTGACAGTTATAACTGTACGTGTGTGGCCGGCCTTAGATTTAATATCAGTTGTATATATTTTATAAGCTATTAATATACAGAATCATATTACGAATCCAATTACCATTTTATGGTTTACCGGAAATAAATATTATTATAATTATTAGTCTTTTCCTCGACGTCTGTTTTGGCTGAAAGAACAATAGATGTCGTCCTCATGGGTTTCGAGACCGTCCGGGAGTTATTGTATGTGTCTGTGGAGACACACACACATGAAACATTACTTCTCCAGCTATACGAGGTAAAAGGGAAATTATGTCAGAAATTATATGTTAAACTTTCAACGCATTCCAAAAATGGAACAAAAAGTAGGTAAATCACTTGTGATGTACTTCCCCAGTACAAATTAATCAATTCCGTTTTCGCTCTCCCTCTAAAATCAATTGATCGTTTTAGCTAAAAATGAATAATTGACTTACACAGGGAGTTCTGAAACCTCATACTCAATTTTGTGTCGATACATTTATTACATTGGCAGTTATATGAATCGATCTGAAATTCGAGATTGCACGTTCTTAACTTTTTTGGCAAAATTTGCGCTTTTTAGATTTTTACTGCACAAAATTGGATATTTTGTCGTAATTAGAAAATTTATTTGTAAGTTAGTTTGAAAATGTATACAACAGTTTTGAGAAAAAATCCCGAATATGACCAACTCAAAAAGTACAATGCGGCCATAAATGGTGAAGATATTGGATTGAACCTACAACCTGACATTATAAACAGCTACAAAAATGCCCCATCACAAGCGTCAACGTCGAGAGATCGTTATCCTAGCTGAAACACATATTTATTTAGCGACAGGCGGTACAGTTTTTCAGGCAAATATTTTGAAATGTATTTAGTAGTAAATTTTAATGCATCAAATGCTTAAGTAAAAAATATATATCAATTTAACTGAAGTCAAATTCTCGACCTCGAGTAATGTAGTGAACTGTTTTGTATTTTAATTTCCGTAGTATTTTTTTAATCAAAAATGTATACATATTCATTTTAAAACCCTACCAAATTTTATGCTGAAAAACAGTTAATGGCAGGATTTTATTTTTTGTTGCACATTTTTGTCTTTTTATTGCAGGTTTTTTAATTTTTTTACTGCATGAAATCCGGGCTCTAGTCATCACACATACACAGACAGACGACATAGCGAAAATGGTCAAAATGTATTCAAGGGACCTTGAAACGTAAAATTCCGTTGGTAAAACTCAATCTCGGATCTTCTATGTACGAACATCCCCAGCTCAAATTATCATAAACGGAATATGTTTCCGCTCTTCCGCTAAAAATCAAAGCGTTTACTTACTGGTATATTTATTTTAAGCTGTCACGAAAATACAAGCAAATTTATGAAACTCCGAGTTGGGATTCTGTTAGCAGTAAAACGTGTCTAAGTCGAGATTTGCCAAGGTCTGGAGTCAAGAATAAGTCAAATATATCCAGCGCTCTCATCAGTTTTAACAGACGTCTCAAAATCTTAAGAAATGTATAGATAGATCCTCGAACTACAGGTCAGTGTATACATTGTCAAAGACAAAGCCGGTAAACCCGAAAAGCGCAGGTCATCATAGTTTGGTTTAGGAAAAGTTCACAAATCCTCAAACGAATGTTTTTTGTGCAAAATAAAAAAAAAAATCGGATGCTTTCCTATAAAATAAAATTATTTACGAGTACATAAATAAATAAGAATCAGATATGTTTTCGCCAGAGATCTTGTGAAAATTCATTGTAAATACTACTGAATAAAACACTTAGAACAAGTCAAAAATTCCACTATATTTATCTAAAATACACAATACATTTCGCTGGTTAGAGCATTGTCAAGTGTACAGGATACAGATTTATGACTCTAGATCCTGTACACTTGACAATGCTCTTACCAGCGAAATATATTGTGTATTTTAGATAAATATTCTCGTCTTGTTCTAAGTATTATTATTCAGTAGTAAATAAGAATCAGTATTAACGCTATTGTCACATGGGACCTGCGAAACGTTTGAGTGATACACAGATAACGGACAGTGTTCAGAGAGCTCGAACAGTCTCTGGTGGAAGAATAGAAACGGGTGTCCCAAGAAGATATCCATCCTCTCAACAATTTTTCATCTAAGGCCGGCCACGCACGTACGTGTGTGGGATTTCAGTCTCAATTCAACTCAACTGTACAGTTTAACTGAGAAAAATAAAATAAAATTTTTAAACTGAAAAGACTAACTGAACTGAGTGTGTGTGGGGGTTCAACTGTACAGTTCTCAGTTCAATTTGTGTCGAGCGAGAGTGCGTATCATGTCGCGTAAACAGAACCAAGTGATGGTTGATTTCATTGCAATATATAGATCTGAACCTTGCCTATGGCAAGTTAAATCTAGCGAGTATCATGACCGCGCCAAAAAATATGCTGCCTACAACAAGTTAGCGAAGAAGTTACAATAACTAGAACCTGGTGTGACAAAGAAATCTCTTGTGACAAAAATAAACAGCTTAAGATAGCAGTTAAATTTGTGACAATAATATTGTTATTATACTTTAAAATAAGTTAAAATATCAAAGTTTTTGATTAGTTAGCGTTAAAAATAATAACGACTAATATGTATTTCATTTGCATTTTAGCAAAATGTGTCACCTACTTCCAGCAGCACTGAACCAATAATAGTGTCTGTGGTAAGTAGCAATGTTTGTAATAATAAAATGTTATTGTATTATTAAGTAATGAGTGGGATACAATCAACTCATTTTTGCGTAAAAAAAATATTTTTACTTCTACTGTATTAGGAGTCCTTAATACCAAAAAAATGGTGTTTCAGCCACCACCGGAGAAATTGAAACAGAACCCTGACTTTTTCACTCGTTCTCCACCCACCATATCTTTGATAATCGAAAGTCACGACATGTGACATTACAGGGAAATATCTAATATATCTTTATGTCTTGAAGAAACATATTAAAACTTAACACTGTCATGCCGACGACCAACGGACAAAATTATGTGAAATTATTGGGAAATATCTAATATATCTTTATATCTTGAAGAAACATATTAAAACTTAACACTGTCATGCCGACGACCAACGGACAAAATTATGTGACATTATAGGGAAATAAACCTGCATCGACAGCTCGTATTCTGTCACCCTATAGCTACTTTTCGCAAAGAAATAAATTTTTGTGGGAAGATAAATTTCGTTTTTGTAACCACTTCTTGCACCACTGTTTACGCTTTTTCTTTTTTGTAAAATTATAAAATGTAAACCGAGAGCGGCTAAATCGTGCCGCTCGTTCGAATCCATGGAAAAAACTGAAGGATTGAACTGTACGTGTGTGTACATCTCAGTTCACAGTTAAATCTGACAGTTATAACTGTACAGTTAAAACTGTACGTGTGTGGCCGGCCTAAGTCCTTTCCATTATAATGAAGTAAATCAAATATGAAGTAATGACTACTTAATTTCTCTGAGTAGAGAGTACATATATAAAGAAGTTGTCGATGGATCACCGGCTATGTACTTCCCAGTGTCAATTAATTAAATAAGTGTTCGCTCTCCATCTGAAACCAATTTACAGTTTTGGTTTGAAATCAATAGATGTATTACTCCAGACTTCTGAATCCTCAAATTAAATTTCATTTGATACTTTCGCTACATCGACAGTTGGGGTTTTTGAGTTGAGCCATCCTCCTCTGTTCTCCCCCTTCCCTTTGGCCAATTTGACTGAAAATTGTAAAGTAGGGCTCTGGACACGGAAGTTATCATGTTCACATACAAATCCAGAGATAAGAATTTCTTCGTCATAGGCGCACTCCCCTCCAACGGGGGGTTCATACTCTCAAATGGATTACACACACAACCAGTGGTGGATTAAGCTTCTGCGGGGCCCTAGGTGATTGCAAATGTGGGGCCCCCCTATTTTTACCCCCCCCCCCCCCCCCCCCCCCCCATAAAAAACGAAAACTTTTCAGCAATTTTTTTATGGAGATCTAGGAAAACTGAAATAACATTGTGAAAAATGAAAAAGCCGATTTGTTTTTTTATTAAAAAAAAAATCATGCTTAATAGGGGGCCCCTCATACCTTTTATTGGGAAAAATAACTCGGGTCAAATTCCTTGTCAAATTTGACCTGAATTATTTTCAAAAGCGTGTAAAATCATTTTAAAAGTGACAAGGTTTTTTTTTTTTTTTTTTTTTAGACATTGGGGCCTTCAGCATCGGGGGCCCCTTTATCATCAGGGGCCCTAGGCAACTGCCTAGGTTTGCCTATTGGTTAATCCACCACTGCACACAACTACATCTTCTATTTTTTATTTCAGCAAAATACTTAGCGATGAAGCGATTTATTCACAGGGCTAGTTTTCGCCAAAATACATTTTTAATAGAACAAGAATTAGAAGGACAAACAATCATAAATAATACATATTATTTATTGCGTTATATAACTAATAATTTGTCCCACCGAAAATTTCAAAATATTGATTGAAATTTAAATATTTCTTACTCATTAAAAATGAAAATTTAAAGATATTTCGACTCAAAATATTCGCATCAATTGAAGAAACTGACTTTTGAGAAGAAATAGAAAATATTATATATGTTTGATATATGATATTTTTTTTTTTTGTGTCATTGTACAGCGCAATGACAAAATTCTGAGAGGGACTTTCGTACACCCTGTAATGCCAGTATGAAATGATTTTGGGAAGGGGGAGGCAGAGTGATCTTGGTATAAGAAAGTCCTGTAATGGCCACATCACATATATTTTATTTTTTCTATAATTTTAATGAAAAAAACTACCAATAATAAAAAATATTGTATAATTCGTTAAACATTACTTCGAATTATTTCCTACGAAAATTTATTTATAAATTACATTCTTTGAAGCGCTATAACTTTAGTCGTTTTGTTCTTATCTCAAATCTGAGGGCATTTTTCCGATTGGAAATTTAATAAGGAACCTATTTAATAAACCTAAACCAAGCAAACAGGTTTCAAAACTACATTTTAAGACGGTTTTTGTCATGATAATCAAAAAATAGACGAAGTGTAAATTGTCGTACCTACTTCAAATAAAATGTGTCTTTCAGTTCTATCTACAACTTTATTTGTAAAGTTTTCTGATTAAGTCATACACATAAGTGGTATCTTGTAAAATATACTTGGGCCCTGGAGTAAAGTGGTCGCAGTTTTCGTCCGATTTCAGTCAAAATCTATTCAGATCTATGTTAGCACATTCCAAATTTCAAATTCATAGCTACAATCGTTTCTACGTTAGAGCGCACACAACTTTCCAATTACATGAACACAGAAATCAATGCGAAAATGCTCAAAACGTATTCATTGGATCTTGGAACGTGAAAATCCGTTCAAAACTCAATCTCAGATTTTTGCACGATTACAATACTTACTTATACTATATGTATAAGAAAGTAAAAAAATAAATAACAGATTCAACAATTAGTTGAATATTAAAAGCGCGAGAGGACTGGAAAGATGAAAACTCATAGTATTTTGGTTTCTATAATTTTTAAAAATATCTTCCTTTAGGTGAATCATTTCCAAAAACTAAAGGGTTCTGTCCGATGCCCTAATGAACATTTTTGCAAAATTTGGTCTAAATCTGAGACCAGATACCGCTTAACAAACACGCTTGGATCAAGGCGTATCAAAATAGGTACTTTGTTTCACTTGGTCAATAAGGTATATATACTTATACTTACGATGTTCGGAAGGTTCAGTAGTAGAAGAGTAGAGAACATGAGAACAGTAAGGTACCGGCACAAGAACTGAGGTCTGAGGGAGGTTGGAGTGGAAACTACCCCCACCCCATCTCTCATCTCTCAGCTTGTCAACCATGTGCCTCATACCCATCCATACAAACACCCCCGCTGGCACTCACGTGGCAGCAAAAAGTGGTTGACCATATATCTTAAAAACAAGAGGACAAATCTCTTATCTGGATCTAAAATCGTTACTGATTTTTTTTAGGTAGGTCGAAGACCCTATACAAAACCCTATTAACGAGTGTTTGACGTCTGTCTGTCTCCCCCGAAATCTTAGAAACTATTGAAGCAGGCGCGGATACAAGGCAATTAAATTGCAAAAACAATTGTATCCATTGCCGCCCCCCCCCCCCCTGAGCCTCGACCGAACTTTTTACTGTTTTCAAGAATCGTTATAAACGTATCCCTAACTAAACAGATTAGACCAGTATAGGAAAAATATTCTTAGGACCTTTCCTCGTGAAGACGACAAAGTTATCAAGTTATCGACCGCTTCGGGTGAGATAAGGCTGTATTTCCTACAATAAATTAAATTATACAGGTCCTTGCAACGCTTCCGGTGACAAATGCATCTGCTGAGAGATCATTCTCTTTATTGCGGAGCCTTAAAACATATTTAATAATAATAACAATAATTCTATTTCCGTTACATCAATACATGTTAATAGGACATGTCAAAAGAATTTATACATTAAGGTAGCTTATAAATTAGATTTATAACTACTTAAGTCTAACACACGTATGATTAGTTTTTAATAACAAAACTATTTAGAAAAGTTAAATGCATGAATAAATACTTAAAAATATATGAGTACATAAAATAATATTAGTACATAGATACATTTATAATAAGTAGATACGTACATTTTTCAATTTAATAAAAATTAAGATAACTATACCTACTCGTTACAAACCTCTTTCTACTTTAGGTAACTGATAAAACTGGATAGGCAAAATTTAGGACTCCCACAGTTGAGCTAACATGGAAGGGATAAGAGATGCTATTCTGAGTATACAATATTGAACTTAAAATAAATGTAGTTTTGTGAAAATCTTTTGTGGGATATGCCGGGGGAGGGGGGGGGGGGGGGGGGGAGGGGGCTATGGCGAAGAAAATCTTGTCTGTGTATCTGTATGTGAATACGACGATAACTCCCAATAGAATGAATATATGGACACGATATTTTATGTGTGTCCAGAACCCCATAAGGATGACACCTTACTATTTTCAGCTAAGTTGGTCGGAAGTCAGAAGGAAGGGGTGATCAGAGGAAAATTACTCAAAATTTAATATGATGATTGAGAAGTCCCTGAGTTCACCTTGATGTCCTTGATTCCAAACCAAATCTCTATATTGATATAGAGTATATTGCTGGTGCTTCCCCGACAACTTCTTCATGAACGTACTACCCTACTCAAAACATTATGTTGTCACTACTTCATATTTAAATTACATCATTATAATGGGAAGGACTTATAAGAGAAACTCTTTTGTTTGTAGTAAACACCAAATTGCAAAAATTAAATTTTTTATTTAAACACTTGCTAAAATTGCTGTTTATTTAAGTTACAATTGTGTGTTGATAATGGGTATTGCCTCATTTGCATTAAGGACAGGTTGATAGGGTGGAGGCTTCAGACGACGGATATCTTCTTGGGACACCCGTTTCTATTCTCCGAGCAGGGACAGTTAGAGCTCTTTGAGCACTGTCCCAGGGGCGTAGCGACGGGTGGGTGGGAGTGGCTAAAGACAGGATGACAGGGTGGAGGCTTGAGACGTTGGATATCTTCTTGGGACACCCGTTTCTATTCATCCAGCAGGGACTGTTCGAGCTCTCTGAGCACTGTCCCAGTGGCGTAGCGACGGGTGGGTGGGAGTGGCTAAATACAGGTTGACAGGGTAGAGGCTTCAGACGATGGATATCTTCTTGGGACACACGTTTCTATTCATCCAGCAGGGACTGTTCGAGCTCTCTGAGCACTGTCCCAGTGGCACAGCGACGGGTGGGTGGGAGTGGCTAAATACAGGTTGACAGGGTGGAGGCTTGAGACGTTGGATATCTTCTTGGGACACCCGTTTCTATTCATCCAGCAGGGACTGTTCGAGCTCTCTGAGCACTGTCCCAGTGGCGTAGCGACGGGTGGGTGGGAGTGGCTAAATACAGGTTGACAGGGTAGAGGCTTCAGACGATGGATATCTTCTTGGGACACACGTTTCTATTCATCCAGCAGGGGCTGTTCGAGCTCTCTGAGCACTGTCCCAGTGGCACAGCGACGGGTGGGTGGGAGTGGCTAAATACAGGTTGACAGGGTGGAGGCTTGAGACGACGGATATCTTCTTGGGACACCCGTTTCTATTTTTCCAGCAGGGACTGTTCGAGCTCTCTGAGCATTGTCCCAGTGGCGTAGCGACGGGTGGGTGGGAGTGGCTAAAGACGGGTTGACAGGGTGGAGGCTTAAGACGACGGATATCTTCTTGGGACACCCGTTTCTATTCATCCAGCGGGGACTGTTCGAGCTCTCTGAGCACTGTCCCAGTGGCGTAGCAACGGGTGGGTGGGAGTGGCTAAAGACAGGTTGACAGGGTGGAAGCTTAAGACGACGGATATCTTCTTGGGACACACGTTTCTATTCATCCGGCAGGGACTGTTCGAGCTCTCTGAGCATTGTCCCAGTGGCGTAGCGACGGGTAGGTGGGAGTGGCTAAAGACAGGTTGACAGGGTGGAGGCTTGAGAAGATGGATATCTTCTTGGGACACCCGTTTGTATTCATCCAGCAGAGACAGTTCGAGCTCTCTGAGCATTGTCCCAGTGGCGTATCGACGGGTGGGTGGGAGTGGCTAAAGACGGGTTGACAGGGTGGAGGCTTGAGACGACGGATATCTTCTTGGGACACCCGTTTCTATTCATCCAGCAGGGACTGTTCGAGCTCTTTGAGCACTGTCCCAGGGGCGTAGCGACGGGTGAGTGGGAGTGGCTAAAGACAGGTTGACAGGGTGGAGGCTTGAGACGTTGGATATCTTCTTGGGACACCCGTTTATATTCATCCAGCAGGGACTGTTCGAGCTCTCTGAGCACTGTCCCAGTGGCGTAGCGACGGGTGGGTGGGAGTGGCTAAATACAGGTTGACAGGGTAGAGGCTTCAGACGATGTATATCTTCTTGGGACACACGTTTCTATTCATCCAGCAGGGACTGTTCGAGCTCTCTGAGCACTGTCCCAGTGGCATAGCGACGGGTGGGTGGGAGTGGCTAAATACAGGTTGACAGGGTGGAGGCTTGAGACGACGGATATCTTCTTGGGACACCCGTTTCTATTCATCCAGCGGGGACTGTTCGAGCTCTCTGAGCACTGTCCCAGTGGCGTAGCGACGGGTGGGTGGGAGTGGCTAAATACAGGTTGACAGGGTAGAGGCTTCAGACGATGGATATCTTCATGGGACACACGTTTCTATTCATCCAGCAGGGACTGTTCGAGCTCTCTGAGCACTGTCCCAGTGGCATAGCGACGGGTGGGTGGGAGTGGCTAAATACAGGTTGACAGGGTGGAGGCTTGAGACGACGGATATCTTCTTGGGACACCCGTTTCTATTCATCCAGCGGGGACTGTTCGAGCTCTCTGAGCACTGTCCCAGTGGCGTAGCAACGGGTGGGTGGGAGTGGCTAAAGACAGGTTGACAGGGTGGAAGCTTAAGACGACGGATATCTTCTTGGGACACACGTTTCTATTCATCCGGCAGGGACTGTTCGAGCTCTCTGAGCATTGTCCCAGTGGCGTAGCGACGGGTAGGTGGGAGTGGCTAAAGACAGGTTGACAGGGTGGAGGCTTGAGACGATGGATATCTTCTTGGGACACCCGTTTGTATTCATCCAGCAGAAACAGTTCGAGCTCTCTGAGCATTGTCCCAGTGGCGTATCGACGGGTGGGTGGGAGTGGCTAAAGACGGGTTGACAGGGTGGAGGCTTAAGACGACGGATATCTTCTTGGGACACCCGTTTCTATTCATCCAGCAGGGACTGTTCGAGCTCTCTGAGCACTGTCCCAGTGGCGTAGCGACGGGTGGGTGGGAGTGGCTAAATACAGGTTGACAGGGTGGAGGCTTGAGACGACGGATATCTTCTTGGGACACCCGTTTCTATTCATCCAGCAGGGACTGTTCGAGCTCTCTGAGCATTGTCCCAGTGGCGTAGCGACGAGTAGGTGGGAGTGGCTAAAGACAGGTTGACAGGGTGGAGGCTTGAGACGATGGATATCTTCTTGGGACACCCGTTTGTATTCACCTTTCAGGGACTGTTCGAGCTCTCTGAGCATTGTCCCAGTGGCGTAGCGACGGGTGGGTGGGAGTGGCTAAAGACAGGTTGACAGAGTGGAGGCTTGAGACGATGGATATCTTCTTGGGACACCCGTTTCTATTCTTCCAGCAGGGACTGTTCGAGTTCTCTGAGCGCTGTCACAGTGGCGTAGCGACGGGTGGGTGGGAGTGGCTAAAGACAGGTTGACAGGGTGGAGGCTTGAGACGACGGATATCTTCTTGGGACACCCGTTTCTATTCATCCAGCAGGGACTGTTCGAGCTCTCTGAGCACTGTCCCTGTGGCGTAGCGACGGGTGGGTGGGAGTGGCTAAAGACAGGTTGACAGGGTGGAGGCTTGAGACGTTGGATATCTTCTTGGGACACCCGTTTCTATTCATCTAGCAGGGACGGTTCGAGCTCTCTGAGCACTGTCCCAGTGGCGTAGCGACGGGTGGGTGGGAGTGGCTAAAGACAGGTTGACAGGGTGGAGGCTTGAGACGACGGATATCTTCTTGGGACACACGTTTCTATTCATCCAGCAGGGACTGTTCGAGCTCTCTGAGCACTGTCCCAGTGGCATAGCGACGGGTGGGTGGGAGTGGCTAAATACAGGTTGACAGGGTGGAGGCTTGAGACGACGGATATCTTCTTGGGACACCCGTTTCTATTCATCCAGCGGGGACTGTTCGAGCTCTCTGAGCACTGTCCCAGTGGCGTAGCAACGGGTGGGTGGGAGTGGCTAAAGACAGGTTGACAGGGTGGAAGCTTAAGACGACGGATATCTTCTTGGGACACTCGTTTCTATTCATCCGGCAGGGACTGTTCGAGCTCTCTGAGCATTGTCCCAGTGGCGTAGCGACGGGTACGTGGGAGTGGCTAAAGACAGGTTGACAGGGTGGAGGCTTGAGACGATGGATATCTTCTTGGGACACCCGTTTGTATTAATCCAGCAGAGACAGTTCGAGCTCTCTGAGCATTGTCCCAGTGGCGTATCGACGGGTGGGTGGGAGTGGTTAAAGACGGGTTGACAGGGTGGAGGCTTAAGACGACGGATATCTTCTTGGGACACCCGTTTCTATTCATCCAGCAGGGACTGTTCGAGCTCTTTGAGCACTGTCCCAGGGGCGTAGCGACGGGTGGGTGGGAGTGGCTAAAGACAGGTTGACAGGGTGGAGGCTTGAGACGTTGGATATCTTCTTAGGACACCCGTTTATATTCATCCAGCAGGGACTGTTCGAGCTCTCTGAGCACTGTCCCAGTGGCGTAGCGACGGGTGGGTGGGAGTGGCTAAATACAGGTTGACAGGGTAGAGGCTTCAGACGATGTATATCTTCTTGGGACACACGTTTCTATTCATCCAGCAGGGACTGTTCGAGCTCTCTGAGCACTGTCCCAGTGGCATAGCGACGGGTGGGTGGGAGTGGCTAAATACAGGTTGACAGGGTGGAGGCTTGAGACGACGGATATCTTCTTGGGACACCCGTTTCTATTCACCCAGCGGGGACTGTTCGAGCTCTCTGAGCACTGTCCCAGTGGCGTAGCAACGGGTGGGGGGAGTGGCTAAAGACAGGTTGACAGGGTGGAAGCTTAAGACGACGGATATCTTCTTGGGACACACGTTTCTATTCATCCGGCAGGGACTGTTCGAGCTCTCTGAGCATTGTCCCAGTGGCGTAGCGAAGGGTAGGTGGGAGTGGCTAAAGACAGGTTGACAGGGTGGAGGCTTGAGACGACGGATATCTTCTTGGGACACCCGTTTCTATTCATCCAGCGGGGACTGTTCGAGCTCTCTGAGCACTGTCCCAGTGGCGTAGCAACGGGTGGGTGGGAGTGGCTAAAGACAGGTTGACAGGGTGGAAGCTTAAGACGACGGATATCTTCTTGGGACACACGTTTCTATTCATCCGGCAGGGATTGTTCGAGCTCTCTGAGCATTGTCCCAGTGGCGTAGCGACGGGTAGGTGGGAGTGGCTAAAGACAGGTTGACAGGGTGGAGGCTTGAGACGATGGATATCTTCTTGGGACACCCGTTTGTATTCATCCAGCAGAGACAGTTCGAGCTCTCTGAGCATTGTCCCAGTGGCGTATCGACGGGTGGGTGGGAGTGGCTAAATACAGGTTGACAGGGTGGAGGCTTGAGACGACGGATATCTTCTTGGGACACCCGTTTCTATTCATCCAGCGGGGACTGTTCGAGCTCTCTGAGCACTGTCCCAGTGGCGTAGCGACGGGTGGGTGGGAGTGGCTAAATACAGGTTGACAGGGTAGAGGCTTCAGACGATGGATATCTTCATGGGACACACGTTTCTATTCATCCAGCAGGGACTGTTCGAGCTCTCTGAGCACTGTCCCAGTGGCATAGCGACGGGTGGGTGGGAGTGGCTAAATACAGGTTGACAGGGTGGAGGCTTGAGACGACGGATATCTTCTTGGGACACCCGTTTCTATTCATCCAGCGGGGACTGTTCGAGCTCTCTGAGCACTGTCCCAGTGGCGTAGCAACGGGTGGGTGGGAGTGGCTAAAGACAGGTTGACAGGGTGGAAGCTTAAGACGACGGATATCTTCTTGGGACACACGTTTCTATTCATCCGGCAGGGACTGTTCGAGCTCTCTGAGCATTGTCCCAGTGGCGTAGCGACGGGTAGGTGGGAGTGGCTAAAGACAGGTTGACAGGGTGGAGGCTTGAGACGATGGATATCTTCTTGGGACACCCGTTTGTATTCATCCAGCAGAAACAGTTCGAGCTCTCTGAGCATTGTCCCAGTGGCGTATCGACGGGTGGGTGGGAGTGGCTAAAGACGGGTTGACAGGGTGGAGGCTTAAGACGACGGATATCTTCTTGGGACACCCGTTTCTATTCATCCAGCAGGGACTGTTCGAGCTCTCTGAGCACTGTCCCAGTGGCGTAGCGACGGGTGGGTGGGAGTGGCTAAATACAGGTTGACAGGGTGGAGGCTTGAGACGACGGATATCTTCTTGGGACACCCGTTTCTATTCATCCAGCAGGGACTGTTCGAGCTCTCTGAGCATTGTCCCAGTGGCGTAGCGACGAGTAGGTGGGAGTGGCTAAAGACAGGTTGACAGGGTGGAGGCTTGAGACGATGGATATCTTCTTGGGACACCCGTTTGTATTCACCTTTCAGGGACTGTTCGAGCTCTCTGAGCATTGTCCCAGTGGCGTAGCGACGGGTGGGTGGGAGTGGCTAAAGACAGGTTGACAGAGTGGAGGCTTGAGACGATGGATATCTTCTTGGGACACCCGTTTCTATTCTTCCAGCAGGGACTGTTCGAGTTCTCTGAGCGCTGTCACAGTGGCGTAGCGACGGGTGGGTGGGAGTGGCTAAAGACAGGTTGACAGGGTGGAGGCTTGAGACGACGGATATCTTCTTGGGACACCCGTTTCTATTCATCCAGCAGGGACTGTTCGAGCTCTCTGAGCACTGTCCCTGTGGCGTAGCGACGGGTGGGTGGGAGTGGCTAAAGACAGGTTGACAGGGTGGAGGCTTGAGACGTTGGATATCTTCTTGGGACACCCGTTTCTATTCATCTAGCAGGGACGGTTCGAGCTCTCTGAGCACTGTCCCAGTGGCGTAGCGACGGGTGGGTGGGAGTGGCTAAAGACAGGTTGACAGGGTGGAGGCTTGAGACGACGGATATCTTCTTGGGACACACGTTTCTATTCATCCAGCAGGGACTGTTCGAGCTCTCTGAGCACTGTCCCAGTGGCATAGCGACGGGTGGGTGGGAGTGGCTAAATACAGGTTGACAGGGTGGAGGCTTGAGACGACGGATATCTTCTTGGGACACCCGTTTCTATTCATCCAGCGGGGACTGTTCGAGCTCTCTGAGCACTGTCCCAGTGGCGTAGCAACGGGTGGGTGGGAGTGGCTAAAGACAGGTTGACAGGGTGGAAGCTTAAGACGACGGATATCTTCTTGGGACACTCGTTTCTATTCATCCGGCAGGGACTGTTCGAGCTCTCTGAGCATTGTCCCAGTGGCGTAGCGACGGGTACGTGGGAGTGGCTAAAGACAGGTTGACAGGGTGGAGGCTTGAGACGATGGATATCTTCTTGGGACACCCGTTTGTATTAATCCAGCAGAGACAGTTCGAGCTCTCTGAGCATTGTCCCAGTGGCGTATCGACGGGTGGGTGGGAGTGGTTAAAGACGGGTTGACAGGGTGGAGGCTTAAGACGACGGATATCTTCTTGGGACACCCGTTTCTATTCATCCAGCAGGGACTGTTCGAGCTCTTTGAGCACTGTCCCAGGGGCGTAGCGACGGGTGGGTGGGAGTGGCTAAAGACAGGTTGACAGGGTGGAGGCTTGAGACGTTGGATATCTTCTTAGGACACCCGTTTATATTCATCCAGCAGGGACTGTTCGAGCTCTCTGAGCACTGTCCCAGTGGCGTAGCGACGGGTGGGTGGGAGTGGCTAAATACAGGTTGACAGGGTAGAGGCTTCAGACGATGTATATCTTCTTGGGACACACGTTTCTATTCATCCAGCAGGGACTGTTCGAGCTCTCTGAGCACTGTCCCAGTGGCATAGCGACGGGTGGGTGGGAGTGGCTAAATACAGGTTGACAGGGTGGAGGCTTGAGACGACGGATATCTTCTTGGGACACCCGTTTCTATTCACCCAGCGGGGACTGTTCGAGCTCTCTGAGCACTGTCCCAGTGGCGTAGCAACGGGTGGGGGGAGTGGCTAAAGACAGGTTGACAGGGTGGAAGCTTAAGACGACGGATATCTTCTTGGGACACACGTTTCTATTCATCCGGCAGGGACTGTTCGAGCTCTCTGAGCATTGTCCCAGTGGCGTAGCGAAGGGTAGGTGGGAGTGGCTAAAGACAGGTTGACAGGGTGGAGGCTTGAGACGACGGATATCTTCTTGGGACACCCGTTTCTATTCATCCAGCGGGGACTGTTCGAGCTCTCTGAGCACTGTCCCAGTGGCGTAGCAACGGGTGGGTGGGAGTGGCTAAAGACAGGTTGACAGGGTGGAAGCTTAAGACGACGGATATCTTCTTGGGACACACGTTTCTATTCATCCGGCAGGGATTGTTCGAGCTCTCTGAGCATTGTCCCAGTGGCGTAGCGACGGGTAGGTGGGAGTGGCTAAAGACAGGTTGACAGGGTGGAGGCTTGAGACGATGGATATCTTCTTGGGACACCCGTTTGTATTCATCCAGCAGAGACAGTTCGAGCTCTCTGAGCATTGTCCCAGTGGCGTATCGACGGGTGGGTGGGAGTGGCTAAAGACGGGTTGACAGGGTGGAGGCTTAAGACGACGGATATCTTCTTGGGACACCCGTTTCTATTCATCCAGCAGGGACTGTTCGAGCTCTTTGAGCACTGTCCCAGGGGCGTAGCGACGGGTGGGTGGGAGTGGCTAAAGACAGGTTGACAGGGTGGAGGCTTGAGACGTTGGATATCTTCTTGGGACACCCGTTTATATTCATCCAGCAGGGACTGTTCGAGCTCTCTGAGCACTGTCCCAGTGGCATAGCGACGGGTGGGTGGGAGTGGCTAAATACAGGTTGACAGGGTGGAGGCTTGAGACGACGGATATCTTCTTGGGACACCCGTTTCTATTCATCCAGCGGGGACTGTTCGAGCTCTCTGAGCACTGTCCCAGTGGCGTAGCAACGGGTGGGTGGGAGTGGCTAAAGACAGGTTGACAGGGTGGAAGCTTAAGACGACGGATATCTTCTTGGGACACACGTTTCTATTCATCCGGCAGGGACTGTTCGAGCTCTCTGAGCATTGTCCCAGTGGCGTAGCGACGGGTAGGTGGGAGTGGCTAAAGACAGGTTGACAGGGTGGAGGCTTGAGACGATGGATATCTTCTTGGGACACCCGTTTGTATTCATCCAGCAGAGACAGTTCGAGCTCTCTGAGCATTGTCCCAGTGGCGTATCGACGGGTGGGTGGGAGTGGCTAAAGACGGGTTGACAGGGTGGAGGCTTAAGACGACGGATATCTTCTTGGGACACCCGTTTCTATTCATCCAGCAGGGACTGTTCGAGCTCTCTGAGCACTGTCCCAGTGGCGTAGCGACGGGTGGGTGGGAGTGGCTAAAGACAGGTTGACAGGGTGGAGGCTTGAGACGACGGATATCTTCTTGGGACACCCGTTTCTATTCATCCAGCAGGGACTGTTCGAGCTCTCTGAGCATTGTCCCAGTGGCGTAGCGACGGGTAGGTGGGAGTGGCTAAAGACAGGTTGACAGGGTGGAGGCTTGAGACGATGGATATCTTCTTGGGACACCCGTTTGTATTCATCTTTCAGGGACTGTTCGAGCTCTCTGAGCATTGTCCCAGTGGCGTAGCGACGGGTGGGTGGGAGTGGCTAAAGACAGGTTGACAGGGTGGAGGCTTGAGACGATGGATATCTTCTTGGGACACCCGTTTCTATTCTTCCAGCAGGGACTGTTCGAGCTCTCTGAGCGCTGTCACAGTGGCGTAGCGACGGGTGGGTGGGAGTGGCTAAAGACAGGTTGACAGGGTGGAGGCTTGAGACGACGGATATCTTCTTGGGACACCCGTTTCTATTCATCCAGCAGGGACTGTTCGAGCTCTCTGAGCACTGTCCCTGTGGCGTAGCGACGGGTGGGTGGGAGTGGCTAAAGACAGGTTGACAGGGTGGAGGCTTGAGACGTTGGATATCTTCTTGGGACACCCGTTTCTATTCATCCAGCAGGGACGGTTCGAGCTCTCTGAGCACTGTCCCAGTGGCATAGCGACGGGTGGGTGGGAGTGGCTAAATACAGGTTGACAGGGTGGAGGCTTGAGACAACGGATATCTTCTTGGGACACCCGTTTCTATTTTTCCAGCAGGGACTGTTCGAGCTCTTTGAGCACTGTCCCAGGGGCGTAGCGACGGGTGGGTGGGAGTGGCTAAAGACAGGTTGACAGGGTGGAGGCTTGAGACGTTGGATATCTTCTTGGGACACCCGTTTCTATTCATCCAGCAGGGACGGTTCGAGCTCTCTGAGCACTGTCCCAGTGGCATAGCGACGGGTGGGTGGGAGTGGCTAAATACAGGTTGACAGGGTGGAAGCTTGAGACAACGGATATCTTCTTGGGACACCCGTTTCTATTTTTCCAGCAGGGACTGTTCGAGCTCTTTGAGCACTGTCCCAGGGGCGTAGCGACGGGTGGGTGGGAGTGGCTAAAGACAGGTTGACAGGGTGGAGGCTTGAGACGACGGATATCTTCTTGGGACACCCGTTTCTATTCATCCAGCGGGGACTGTTCGAGCTCTCTGAGCACTGTCCCAGTGGCGTAGCAACGGGTGGGTGGGAGTGGCTAAAGACAGGTTGACAGGGTGGAAGCTTAAGACGACGGATATCTTCTTGGGACACACGTTTCTATTCATCCGGCAGGGACTGTTCGAGCTCTCTGAGCATTGTCCCAGTGGCGTAGCGACGGGTAGGTGGGAGTGGCTAAAGACAGGTTGACAGGGTGGAGGCTTGAGACGATGGATATCTTCTTGGGACACCCGTTTGTATTCATCCAGCAGAGACAGTTCGAGCTCTCTGAGTATTGTCCCAGTGGCGTATCGACGGGTGGGTGGGAGTGGCTAAAGACGGGTTGACAGGGTGGAGGCTTAAGACGACGGATATCTTCTTGGGACACCCGTTTCTATTCATCCAGCAGGGACTGTTCGAGCTCTCTGAGCACTGTCCCAGTGGCGTAGCGACGGGTGGGTGGGAGTGGCTAAAGACAGGTTGACAGGGTGGAGGCTTGAGACGACGGATATCTTCTTGGGACACCCGTTTCTATTCATCCAGCAGGGACTGTTCGAGCTCTCTGAGCATTGTCCCAGTGGCGTAGCGACGGGTAGGTGGGAGTGGCTAAAGACAGGTTGACAGGGTGGAGGCTTGAGACGATGGATATCTTCTTGGGACACCCGTTTGTATTCATCTTTCAGGGACTGTTCGAGCTCTCTGAGCATTGTCCCAGTGGCGTAGCGACGGGTGGGTGGGAGTGGCTAAAGACAGGTTGACAGGGTGGAGGCTTGAGACGATGGATATCTTCTTGGGACACCCGTTTCTATTCTTCCAGCAGGGACTGTTCGAGCTCTCTGAGCGCTGTCACAGTGGCGTAGCGACGGGTGGGTGGGAGTGGCTAAAGACAGGTTGACAGGGTGGAGGCTTGAGACGACGGATATCTTCTTGGGACACCCGTTTCTATTCATCCAGCAGGGACTGTTCGAGCTCTCTGAGCACTGTCCCTGTGGCGTAGCGACGGGTGGGTGGGAGTGGCTAAAGACAGGTTGACAGGGTGGAGGCTTGAGACGTTGGATATCTTCTTGGGACACCCGTTTCTATTCATCCAGCAGGGACGGTTCGAGCTCTCTGAGCACTGTCCCAGTGGCATAGCGACGGGTGGGTGGGAGTGGCTAAATACAGGTTGACAGGGTGGAGGCTTGAGACAACGGATATCTTCTTGGGACACCCGTTTCTATTTTTCCAGCAGGGACTGTTCGAGCTCTTTGAGCACTGTCCCAGGGGCGTAGCGACGGGTGGGTGGGAGTGGCTAAAGACAGGTTGACAGGGTGGAGGCTTGAGACGTTGGATATCTTCTTGGGACACCCGTTTCTATTCATCCAGCAGGGACTGTTCGAGCTCTCTGAGCACTGTCCCAGTGGCGTAGCGACGGGTGGGTGGGAGTGGCTAAATACAGGTTGACAGGGTAGAGGCTTCAGACGATGGATATCTTCTTGGGACACACGTTTCTATTCATCCAGCAAGGACTGTTCGAGCTCTCTGAGCACTGTCCCAGTGGCGTAGCGACGGGTGGGTGGGAGTGGCTAGAGACGGGTTGACAGGGTGGAGGCTTAAGACGACGGATATCTTCTTGGGACACCCGTTTCTATTCATCCAGCAGGGACTGTTCGAGCTCTCTGAGCACTGTCCCAGTGGCGTAGCGACGGGTGGGTGGGAGTGGCTAAAGATAGGTTGACAGGGTGGAGGCTTGAGACGACGGATATCTTCTTGGGACACCCGTTTCTATTCTTCCAGAGCCACGGGCCTCAGGCAAAATTAAGTATAAAGGGGCCTCGAGTCTCCTTTTTTTTTTAAATAAATAGGTATTCCCGGGTTTGAACTATTTAAAAAAAAATAGTTTCGTAATAAAATTCTGTAACAACTTCAATTTTGTGTATCATATTTTGGTTCTCGTCGTTCCCGCTAGATGAGTTCATAACAACTTGCAAACCTCCGGCATTTTCAGTACCCTCTGGCTTAGCTTAGAGTTAGACGGTTCTAGACTCTCCACACTCTCCAGTAAAAAAATAAAATGAAAAATGCGATCAAGTACTAAGAAGATACCAAACGAAATATCCTTTATTGTTCAATTTTATTTATAATCACTACTTAAAATATATTAAGGAAAACTGATTAAAAATTCTAAACAAAATTATCGTTGTTTAATATCGTTAAACTGTAACTTATATTTTATTGAAGATAGAAAAACTATTAATATTGTATTTGTATTAGTAAATAAGTATTTATTGTATTATTCTACTTGGATTATTTGAGAAAAAAAATATTTTTGATATTATTTTGTTTTCGTTTTTCCTTTTTAAAATCTATATTGTTTTCTCCATACTTATAGTGTGTTGTTATTTCTCTTATAAACTCCTAAATTGTCATTTTTGAATCAGAAGATTTGGTTTGTCGAGCTGCCCATGCGGCTGAGCCTGCCTCGCTATGCTACTGCACTGTCTATGTATCACTCTTGAACGTTTTCATTGCAGGTTCCATATGACAATAGCGTTAAGAGATCGGGGCTGTACACTCTCGCATTTATTCGCCGGACAACTGTTAGCTGAAATATGTAGCCCAGTATCTATTATAACGGCTACTAAACGTGGGTCACCTGCTATTCACGTTCAAAGCTTTATGTTCATTTGAGCTTAGCGTGCATCTGCTAGCAATAAAATCGACATCCAAACTTTAGATCCTCAGTAATATGTGTACAAGGGAAGGATACGTGCAAAGCCATTATCTACTATTATAACAAATATAAAGAAAAACGTGTTTTTTTTTTTAATATTTTCTATTTCACAAAATATATCATATATATGTATAAAGCTGAAAATGTCTGTGCGTTGTACCGCTATAACTCACGAACGGCTTAAAGGATTTGATTAATTTTTTTTTTAATTTGTTCGTCATCGTCTGTGGAAGGTTATAGGCGTATTATTAGTACCTCAATATCTGGTCCATCCCAGCATCCACCCACGCAATCTTTGTAACTCAAAAACCACTGCAATGATTAATGAGGAATCTTTTTGAATAAATTAGTTTTAGCTCCAAAGCTAGCGTTACTACAGTTGAAGGACTATAAGCCTTATTCCGTATGAATAATTGAAAATTATAACATCATGAATGTACTGTCGAGGAACTGAATAGCCTTATAGGAGACATTGGGAGAAAAGTTAAAGTTCCCCGGGCAACGCCGGGTATTACTGCTAGTAAAATATATGGAAGTACTTTCGGTATTGCTACCATCTTCAGCAAATGGTAGCAATACCGAAAGTACTCCCATATATTTTATATATTTTGTGAAATAGAAAATATTTTTAAAAAACATACGTTTTTCTTTATATTTTTTATTAAGTGTCTCAAAATATCTCTCCAAAAATTTTAAGTATCATTTCCCGGATTTCGTGCAGTAAAAAAATTAAAAAACATGCAAAAATGTGGAACAAAAAACAAAATCCTGCCATTAACTGTTTTTCTTCGAAAAAAAAATTGGAACTAATTTGTAAATTAAATAACTCTTTTTTTCAGCATAAAATTGGGTAGGATTCAAAAATAAAAAGCCTAAAGGAATTTATTTATACAATTTATAAAAAACATTCACTGAAAAGATAATTTTTTTTTTATCTCCATGTTTTAATTACAAAAGCATATATGTATAAATGTTTGATTAAAAAAATACTAGAGATATGTCAAATACAAAACAGTTTTTAACATTACTCGAGTCCGTGAATTTGACTTCAATTAAATTGATATATATTTTCTACTTAAGAGTGCAGTAAAAAACTAAAACGTGAATTCTGCCAAAAACTTTAAAAACGTGCAATTTCGTGCAAAATAAAATTTATGTATATTAATCAAGATGCCTTAATTCGTAAAAATAAATAGTTATTTAATGATTTCAAGCAAGCGAAAAAAATACAATTGCACGGGAATGCGGGCTCTAATCATTACTATTATAACGCCGAGGCCCTTAGGTTTTTCCTTTATCTGGGAGGTAAAAGAGTTCCTTTAAGACGTCGTGAAGTGGGGACAGAATATTCACTTTGCTTTAAAAAAATAAGCTAAATGCAGAGGCCGTCGGTAACTCAGAATTAGCGTGCTAGCCCACTGAGCTCAAGGTCGAGGGTTCGAAACCCTAAAACTTAAGGGACTCGGCCGGGATTCAATCCCGCGATCTTGAGCTCAGTTAGCAACATGTTACCTCTGAGAGACCAGCGTCCTCCATATTATAATTATTTTTCACAAACAATTAAAAAATCTCTAAAGTCTGGGATGTTGAGGTTCCTAGTTCCGAGATTTTTGGAATTGAAATTTGGTCGGGATACCGGAATTCGAGATTGATCTCGGGATTGCAGATCTCAATCCTGAGGAACCCCGTATCTACCGCTATAGATGTTCCTTGCTGGGACATGGAGGTAGCCATCTTCTGTTTGATGGCAGAGGGTTGTGGGGGGGGGGGTCGTGATGTGTGTTGCATATCAACATACTTCCGGTGATTGTCGCTCCTACTTCAGGATTCAACCCTACACTTTCCTACCGCTGCCAGCAACCCACCAGGATCATCCTAGACAACATAAAAATACACAGTGTGTGAACCAGGTGCTTATATTTACGTATGAACTCAATAGGCTACAGCCCATGGCGAGTAAATTCTAAATAAAAAAATTTCCGAACGAAGAATTCCAACAGAAAAAATTTCATGTTTCTTACAGAGGATGAAATTGTATTTTATTGCTATGCATTTTTCCTGATAGCACAAAAAAAATCCTAATGAACCAACTTTCTTTGCTATGAAAACGCATTACCGTATATAACGAATCATAAAATATTTTTTTGTATAATTAAAATTATTAATTGAACTGGCTACCCCGGGGTTCGAACAGGCTATCTTGAGATTACTGTGTCCAACCCCTGACCGATTCAATTCACTCAATAACAGTGGCGGATCTACAGTTTTGAGGGCCCTTAGGT
This sequence comes from Aradus depressus, assembly GCA_963662175.1. Lineage (NCBI taxonomy): Eukaryota > Metazoa > Arthropoda > Insecta > Hemiptera > Aradidae > Aradus > Aradus depressus. The sequence continues at coordinate 16,095,210 of OY759218.1, read as the reverse complement.
TTTTCCTTTGAAAGAGGTCCCCCTCCAAAAATGTGTTGAAGAAAGAATTTTGGATGAGGTTAGGTGGAGTATGAAATGAACGAAATTTTATTCTGGGACCGAGGTCTCCTAGAGTCGAAAAGAAAAGGAAACAATGAAATAAAGTATCAGTAGAATAGAGCAAGAAGTAAATAAATATTTAAATATATATAAATATGTATTGGATCTTGAACCTCATCGTATCTCTCCTTATATTTATCGGTATTTTGTATTTATAACGACAAAGTTAGTAAACCAAATGTTAAATCCATGTTTCTCTATCCAGCAATGAGTGAGGAAGTTATGAATACTATCCGTGAAATAAAAAATAAAGCATCATACGACACGTATTATTTATCGAACAAAATAATCAAAAACCTTTCCAAAAATATCGCAGAGCCTCTGAGTATCGTAATCATTCATTATTTTGAATCAGGTTGTTTTCCTAACTCACTGAAATTAGCGAGAATAAAGCCACTATTAAAAAAAAAAAATGAAACTATTAATGGAAAATTATAGACCGATCTCACTGCTCCCAACCATTTCGAAAATTGTTGGGAAAATAATGTTCGTTATTGATTTCTTGGAAATTAATAGACTGCTAACTGGCGAACAATTCGGTTTTAGAAAAAATAAATCGACTTCAAATACCACTTTTGAATTATTTTTTTCTTCTTTTATTTGTTGACAACAGCTCAATTACGAACTATACTGTCATGTGAAAACAACAAGATGTCAGCAATAAAAATTATAAGCAAAGAAATGAATTATAAAGAAAGAAAAAAAGAATAAGAAAAAAATAGATTTGTAAAAGGTAAAAAAAAAAAAGATTTACAGATTCTAAATAAATTAAAGTACTACTTCAATGTCTTTAAGAAAGTCTATTATTTTCTTTGACGGGGTTCTTCAGCCAATGTTGCAGGGTGTCCGTCCGGTTGAGATCTGGATACTTTCGTCTTGTCTCTTCGTATTTCAGACACTTGAGTAGCACGTGGTCCATATCCTCTGTACTGCCGCACCGGTCGCACTGAGAACTATTAGTCACCTTCATGATACGTAGGTACTTTTGAATTTATTGAACAAATAATTTGAATTCTAGACAAAAAAGAACAAGTGTCTGGTGTATTCGCTGATTTAACTAAAGCCTTCGCTCTGGTAAATCAAGAAATACTTCTTTAAAAAATGAGCCACTACGGCATTAGAGGTATAGCGCTGATCTCTTTGGTAGTTACTTATCTGAAAGTACAGAGTCGGAGCTCAGGATGTAACTTCCAAAGATCTTGGAATTTTAAACGAATGGCCTCTCTTCAATGATATAATGTTAAATGCGTCTAAAACAACTATCTTAAACTTCAAAATTACGAATAAATTGTCAGAAGAGAAACAACCATTAACTGTTGATACTCTTTCCGTATTATTCAAAGATAATATAAAATTCCTAGGTCTCCATATTGATAAGAAACTTACATGGGCTGAACATACGGCTGTTATCGGTAAGAAACTGATTTAATATTTTCAGACTTCAAAAAAAAGCATTAAGAATTATAAACAATATTACTTCCTTTTTGAAAAATAGTTATCTTAATTTTTATTAAATTGAAAAATGTCTCTACTTATTATAAACGTATCTTGTATTAATTTGTTAATACACTCATATATTTTTAAGTATTTATTTGTTCAGTTTTTATTAATTTCATTTTACTTTTTTTAATAGTTTTGTTATTACTACTAATCATAGGTGTGTTAGACTCAAGTAGTTATAAATCTATATCTTAATGTATAAATTCTTTTGACGTATCCTAGTACCATGTATTGGTCTAACGGAAATAAATTTATTATTATTATTAATAAAGTAATAATTTATTTATACAATCCAAGAATGTGAAGTAACTGGAGTATTGTTTTGATGGTGTACTGAAGGAAACACTTCATTGCAATTATAAATGTGAAAATAAAGCAATTATTACATTACTGCCGTTATAGATACAAAAAAAAAAAAAACAATAAATATAGGGAGGAGTACGATAAGGGATAAGATCCTATGTATTAAAAAATAAAAAAAAAATAAAAATTAATTTGTTTTATTGAAGAGTATTAACAATCGGTACACAACAAAATGTGAGAACAGATAACAAAATATGGTAACAGAGTAAAACAAGAAGGTAAATAATAATACAGTAAAACTATGAAGACACTATGTAAAAAATAATAATCCATAAAGACTTAAAATATATATTTACACATGAAATTGTATATCAATACACCCATTACATCGGCCGTCATAAAAGTATTTTTGTTAAGCCCCCTTTCCCCTAATCTCCCCTTTCCCTTCGGCGGATTTGGTTGAGAATCAGGTCGATATGGAGTTCTGGATTCACATAAAAATATAAAATTTCGTGCCGATACATTCATTACACCGCGGTCTGCAGTTATTGGGATTATGAGATGAGCGCGTCCCCATTTACAAATTAAATTGTATGTCAATACAACCACTACATCGGCCGTTATAAGAGTATTTGTGTAAAACCCCCCCTCCCCCAACATTTCTAAAACAAAATCACAAATATCTTTTCATGATTTACACTATGCAAGACAAAAATGTGTCGAATAAATTATCAACAAAGAGTTCGCTCTCAATATATTTTTTTTTTCTTTTTTAGCACTTATGAGAATTATTTCTTGTGGACAACGATGGACTATTTCTAGTCTTAATTATCAAAAAATATATTAAAATGTAATTCTGATTTTTGTGGTACTTAAAACTGCCATCTAGTGAGGAGTCACAGAACTATTAGTGGACACAGATTCAGTGCTCTCTTATTGGGCATTATTGAACCAGAATATAAATGGTTTTATTTTAAAGTGGAAAAAAATAAAATTCATTCCTTTAAATATAAATTTATTAAAGCAAATTTAGTGATTAGTTATTAATTAATTAAAAAAGACCCATTTTTTGTCTGTGCATGAATTCCATGCTTCGGATGAAGAGTCTGTAATCCAGTTCAACATTGGTTCCATAGAGGCGGCGAAAAGCTTTGAACATAACTTCTTGTTCGTACTTATTCAGAGGAACCAGCGAATCCATTGCGTCTAGAGCGCGGAGAAACTGGGTAAAAGATACAGTACCCTTTTTTCTAGGATCAAAACCCTGGAAAATAATCACATATTGTCTAATTTAAAAAATATATAAACACAAGGTGTCCCAGATCAAAAACTTCCAAACCGCTACAGATATATAATTTTTACTTCAGATGAAAGTTGTGTGTAATTGTCTCAAAGGTTCAATTTAGTGAATGATCGAAAAAAATAGTTTAGTGGATAAAAAGTAAAAATGTTTCAGGAGCATCTGGGCTAAAAGGAATTTCTATAGATTCAGAGATATATTATAGATGGAAGTCTCAGAGACATTTTCATCATGTTGCCCCAACAATTTAACAAGCTATAGACTGGTCATCATCCACTTCGGTCAATTTCATCACTGTTTTCGAATTATTTTTCGGTGTTGAGAAATGTGAGATCTACCTCTAAAGTCCCCCCCAGAATATATAAGTTTTATTTACGTTAGAGGGTAAAAAATATTATATTTTTCTATTATCAGTTAAAACTAATTTAAAACAGTCATACCTTCCAAACTAGTGGTGATTTCTAAAAAAAAATTTTTGTAGTGGGATTCAAAATTAAAGGTTCTTTCAAACAATTAAAAAAAAAAAAAGTAACAAGTCAGATTGAAAAATTCAGAAGTTACTGTTTTTACCGCGTTCATGGAAACATTTAAAAACAATATAGAGTACACCATTTGCCTTGAAAAACCATCGCGATTTTTAAAAAATGTGTCCCAAAATCTCAAAAAATAAGCATGATATGGCGTGGACCACTTCAGTGAATCACCCTGTATAAAACTGTTAATCTTTTCTTTTGAATATTTACATAAAATATGATGAGGTCTTGCTCGCTAATATTTGAAGAAATTTTGTCCATGGCTTTCCCAAGAACTTCTTTCTCTTCTTTGGTCAAAAAGTTATGAGGGCCGTCATTAAATGAAATATGCTGAATAGGGGTTAATAATGGCGCACGTTCCAAATTTGGTTGGGTGTAAACTTCATCCAAAGTTGTGGTAAATCTAACATAATCAACACAATCTCTCTGAAAGGGGGAAGCAAACCTAAAAAAAATAAAAATTTTAAATTAATTTTTATTATAAGCCTGTGTTAAAAAGTTGGGAACATCTGAATAACTGAATGTAAAGGATGTTCGTTTACACCTCTAGTGTTTGAGTCGAGCCCCCTTCTCTGGTTTTCCACTTCCCTTCAACCGAAGAAAAATAATATGTGCCATCCTTATGGGGTTTTGAATTTAAATATAAAATTTCATGTCGATACATTCATTACATCGGCAGTTATTGGGATTTTTGAGTTGGATGTGCCCCCAATCGTCCAAATGAAAGGGCGATTAGGGGAGAGGCTTAACAAAGAAACACTAATAACTGCCGTTGTAATAAATGTATTGACACGAAGTTTCATACGTAAATTAAAGCTCTATAAGGACAACACTTATGAATTTTTAGCGAAACCAGCTGAAGGGGAGCGGAGTATCAGATTACTTTAACCGATTTGGCTGAAAATCAATAGGAAAATGATGGATATACATATAAAATTCTATCGGGAGTTATCATGTTCACAGACACACACACAGACAGAAAGAAATGTTTTTTTTTTTTTTTCATTTTTGGAATCAGGAGGTTGCGAAACACTGACTTTCTGATCGATTGCATAACTTCCTCTATACTTCGTATAGCTGGGGACGAAAAATGAATAAACCAAGTTCGATCTCACTGACATTTAATAAGGGCGTCGGTAGCTCACTGGCATACGTGATTGCTTACTGAACTGAAGGTAGAGGGTTCGTAACGCGGCCGAGCCCCTTAGTTTATTTTATCTGGGAGGTAAAATAAACTTAAGTACGCCGTCCTTCGGATGGGACGTTAAGCGGTGGTCTCGAGCCTATACGATGTCAGGTATTCGTTAAAGACTCCTACCCTAGGTGAATAAAAATTTAGGGTTGGCGAAATTTAGGACTACTGTATTAAACTCGGGCTTATGTCCACCAAAGTGACGAAAGAGCGCTCTGGTAGTAGGCGATATGACCTTCTAGTTAAAGCCCGGGCATAAGTCATAATAAGTAACTAACATTCATTACAAGGGCAGGCAGTTTGTGTGTTTTTTAATTATTTATTTTTTTTTTTTATGGCATTTCAACCACGAGGGTCATTGATGCCTGACTGTTCAAATAAGTACGAGATCCCGCAGAGAAACCGGGGGGCGAACGGAGGGGGGGACCCCGCACAGGACCCCGGGGCACCCAGTGAGCGTCCCAACCAGGCCAGGGGACAAGCAACGGCACAACTGGGCGTCTCTCTTTAGGCATTGGGCTTAGGCCCCGGTGTACTAGGCCTGTTGGAGAGGGTGTGCTTGTATGTGGCACCGGCCACACCCTCCAAGCCCGGGACTATATCAGTTGTTTGTGTGTTAAACCTCCCCCCAATCACCCCTTCCCTTTGGCTCATTAGGCTTAAAATCAATATATGTCATGGGCGTAACCAGGAGGGGGGGGGGCACGTGCCCCCCCTGGGCAGAGCATAAAACCAATGTAAAAATTAAATAAACTAAAAAAAAATTAGTTTTTATTAAAAATGTATTGCTTACAAGTTACCAATAGGATCTTCAAATTACCCGTGCGTCTGATTCCTAAATCAGCAATCAGCTGTTACATAAATGTACATGTACAAAACAAGTCATATTAAATTTTTTTAAATATAAGTACATGAATTCGAGTATTTCATTTCCTCGCTCAAAATCGTCATTTATGTTATACTTTATACTCTTAAAGCTGATTTTACATGCGCAGTAAAAATGCAAAGCGCAGCAGCAGCAAATGCACGCTATTGGATGTGAGTAATTTAATTCTAAAAGCACAGAAACCACAGCGTGCATTTGCTGCTACTGCACTATGCATTTTTGCTGCTCATGTAAAGTCAGCTTAAGTATTACAGTCAGTGGTTACATTAGGGGGAGCTTCTAGGGATTCGAGACTCCAAAATTAATAACAAAACGTCTGCAGCGCTAACCACGGAAACTGCGCCCCCCCACCCTTGTAATCTAACTTTGCCCTCCCCCCCCCCCCCTGCTCAAAATCTTGGCTACGCCCATGTATGTCGTCCTTATGGAGTTCTGGATACACATATAAAATTCTGAGTCGATACATTCATTCTATATGAATGTATCGACACAAAATTGAATATGAGGTTTTTTGACATTGTGTTCATTATGTGTTACGATCTTTTTTTTAAGCATATTTGGATGATTTTTTTCCAGCAATCTTTAATAATAGTAATATTGTATTTAAAAAAAATATATAGGTACTTACACATCCATAACTATTTGAATCTCTTTCAATGTTAAAGGGAAATTGTGACTTCGAATTGCTTTAGTGAATTGTATTCTAGTTATTATTCGTCTTCTCAGAGGGTCATACTGCTCCATAAAATCTTTCAAGCTGATATGCCTCTCTACAGTCTGAAATGTAAAATATATAAAACAGAAACGTACAACGTTGAAGAGTGATAAGGAGACCTAGCGAAAAATCAGTCGGGCAAAAAGTATTGGACAAAAATGAATATAAAGCAAAATACAGTTTTAGGTTCAGTTGAATAGAATATATTGTTTCGAGATGCACTTTTCTGCATTGGCATCGACTTTAACTTTAGTTTCAGACTGATTGGAAACTTGAAGAGATGGTAAACAGAAAAAAAATCGGTGCCATAAAACGTGTATTTTTTTGCTGGGAATGGAATCAATTAATTTTTCTCTCACCCTCCTAAACCAGTCGACCGTTTGCGCTAATAATCAATAGTTGGCTTACATAGGGGCTCCTAAATCATTGTGTCGATAAATTCATTACATAGAAGTTATTAGTTTTTGAATTGAGCCTCTTCCCCTGAACCACTTGTTAGCTTCGTTCGATTTCGATGAAATTGACAGGTTCTCATGGGGTTTTGACTAAAAATATGCAATTTCATGTGAATACATCCAATACATCTACTAATATAGGTTTTTTTTTTTTCCCCCTCTTTCCTTTGGTCGATTTAAATGAAATTCGATAGGTGTCGTCCTTAGAGGGTTGAAATGAAATGAAAATTAAATGAAAATGAAAATGAAATGAAGAGGGTTCTGGATAAACATAAAATTTCGTGTCGATACATTCATTCTATCGGGAGATATCGAATTCACAGACACAAAGACATGTTACTTCCCCAGCTGTACGAATTATAGGGTAAGTTATGTAATCTGTCAAAAAATTGATGCGGAGTTTTCAACGAAATTTCATGTTTTCCGACCTCTAGTTTCCAAATATGGAAAAAACATTTCTGTCTGTCTGTGAACACGATAACTCCCGGTAAAATAAATGAATCAACAAGAAATTTCATATGTGAATCCAGAACCTCTAACGACGACAACATTTGATTTTCAGCTAAATCATTCTAAGGAAATGGAGGATTAAAGAGGGGGAGAGGTTTAACACAAAAACTCTAATAACTGCCGATGTAATGAGTGTATCGACAAGAAATTTTATAAGTGTAACCTGAACCCTATAAGAACCACACATATCAATTTTCAGCCAAATTGGCATAAGGAAAGGGGAGATGAGAGGGGGCTCAACTCAAAAACCCCGATAACTGCCGATGTAATGAGTGTATCGACATGAAATTTTATACTTAAAGTCAAAACCCAATGAGGACATAACCTGTCAAATTTCAGCGATATTGGCCGAATGGAAGGGGGGATCAGGGGAGGGGGCTCAATTTAATAACGTAATATATGTATCTACACAAAATTTTGTATGAATTTCAAACAAGTAACTCGTCGAATTTCCCTGTTAGTGGCGTAGGCAGAACATCAATGCATAGTACATCAATGCATTATTCTATCAACGGCGAATAACTGTTCATATATTTTTTATATTTCATTATTTTTTTATGTTTCATTATTTTTTATGTTTTTATATTTATTAATTCTTACTGTTTTTTTAAACTTTCGCAGCACATCGTCAATATTATCACACTCAAAGTATGGTAATTGTATGTCAACATCAGGTCCCGATTTATTCTCAAGAGCTGGTAAAGGCCTTATATCCTGAAAATGGGATTTTATGTATAAGCTTGCCGGTTCTTAATAATGTTTTTAATGTACATAATAAAAAATAGATTAAAACTATTTTTTGCATTCAATAGATATGTTAAAAAAAATTCATCCATTCGCCTAATTGTGTTCCTTCTTGATATCTTCACCCATTTCCGACATTATTCTTTAAAATACTTGATCGTTGTACATGTTTTTTTAAATCGAATTATCTGAAGTTGAGGAAAAATGTCCTTGATTTGAGACCAGTATAATGTTCACTTGATGAAAATGGTTTATTAAAGATACAGGGCTGCTGTAGGGGCCAAAACACACAGAGCACCCAATAGTCATACTCTGGCCGCAGTGATATCCTCAGCCCTCAAAAAAAAAAACGGTAGTGAGCTATTCCAGTGCATGCTCAGAAGGCAGTCTTTAAAAGAGCTACGAAGGTCATTGAGGGCCCATCCCCTCCCCCATAGACTTGGTCGTGCTATCACCGCGTACTTCGGTCGACGCAATGTCTTTAGGAACAGATATTGATGAGCTCTTAAAACAGGACCAAGGCGTTGCAAGGACATTGTCCAGGAATGGATATTGGAAAAATGGCAACAACATTGGTCACTGTAATTCAAAGAGCCGAACGGCGTGCGCTTACTTCCTGGATGTCCGGGCATGCCACAACACTTCATGGGTACAGACAGCCTGATCACTGGAAGTTCCAGGTTTTATCAGGTCACCGAAATTTTAACTGCAAGCTCTTCTTCTTTAAGAGAATGAACAACCTTAACTGTTTATATGGTGGCATGGAGACTGGAGAACATGTAGTCCGTGTATGTCCTATGTAGGACGAGGCCAGGGTGAAGTTGTTTCGCAGCACCAGGCCAAGACTAGCTACCCAGTGTTTAGCCGGTTCTTCCCCTCTCCAGCCCGTCACAGCTTCATTTAATGCTGACGGGGTTTAGAGTTAATTTATTTTAGCGAGGAAAAAATTATCAGAACAAAAGAAATGTTGTGGTAGCTATTCTTATACTTTGAATAGCTGCCAGAATAAATAGATTCAGTGCTGTGCTGAACTGATCAATTAAATTCCTTATGTTTTCCTAATCGAGGTAACATTTTAATTATATAAAAGTGGTTTGCATTATGAGGGCCCCCTCAAGTATGATCCGGCCTAATAATTTAAAATGATAGTACCATTGTTTTCGTGGGTGTTTCTCCAACATCCAACAAAAACTGTCTGAAGTTGAAACCTTGACTGTCGGCATATCTTTTTTCTATTTCATTAATTTCTTCATTCGATATGTCATTGACTTTGTTCGAGCTCAAAACAGCTCGGAATTGCGCAAGAGAACAATGACCATTTTGATGCCTGGATATTAGAAAAATGATTCATAAATATGAACATATTAAGAACTAGCTGTGTTACCCGGCAATGCCTGGGCAAACAATTACCAACATTTGAAGAAAAAAAATAAGAATATAAATTTGATTGTTAATTTATGTGTTCACCAAATTTAATTTAATTTAATTATTTTTAAATCAAATTTTTCGAAGGTTTTTGCCCATACATTTTTAAGTTATACTTTTTACCTATAATCAGGGCCTGCGCGACCATACAGGCGTAATAGATGGCCACTTAAGACGGCACTGTGGGAGACAATTTTTTTTTTTTTTTTTTATTATTATAAGTATGAAATGGGGGCTGTTATTTTAATTATTTCAAGTGTTCTTGCATATGATGATTCAAATAAACTATACAACAAATAAATTAAACAAAATAAATGAAATTGTTATGTCTTATTTTAAAATACATAGACGTCGTCATTAGCAAGAGATACACTAATCTTGTGTCGCTCATTTTTGTCAGTCAGCTGTAATCCGGAGTGTTTCGTTTGTTCGGTCAAGATCGACAGTGTTTTCCCCCATTAGAACATAGGAACAAGGTAGCTTACTTATCAAAAGGTTGAAAGAAGTTCATAAGAAAAATGTTCTGAGCTTTAAGTTTTTTCTTCAAAAAAAGTAATATCTTTTCACATTTTATACAGTCAGCCTTTTTCAAAAATGGTTTTTGACTTCCTCTCCTATGGAGCTGACGTACTTCTGGAGTTGGGTTGAACGGCACCATTCCAGTTGACGGGTATTTGATCAATTTTGAAGGCACAAAAACTGAAAAATAACTATCTTCATCAATTTCATTTTCTATATTATAAAAGAATCTGTGGTCGTTGGGTACTTTTGTACATTTGAATAGAACTTGGTTTTTGACAGAAAGTTATGTAAAAATGGAAGAAAATTTGAAATGTACTTCTCCTCTTCTAATTCATCGAACTTTATGAGTAGTTTGTCGTCCTTTTGGTAGTTAACGTAGATTAAGAAAAAGTGAAAATAAAGGAAATTAATTAATTGATGAGAGCAAAATTTCGTTACTGGTAATCTGATTTTCATAAAAGTTTTCATAAAATCCGATTATCAGTTAACAAAATTCCGTTTCTGGACGATCCAAGGGGACAAAAAATATGACAAAAACAACCGCTGATCGTTTTTAAGAATATCGGTAACGTATTAAAGAAAATTGTTAACATCTTATTCAAAATAGTTGAAACTTATAATAAAAATAAAATAAAATATATATAGCATTAACCATTTAATTCGCACGGTTAATGAAGACAAAAGAAGTTTCACTTGAACCGTACGCTTATTTGGGTGAGGCACACCTGCTTTTTAGTAGTTTTAATTCAATGCCTCCACTTTAATAAATATATCATATAATTTTTTCAATACCTGTTTCTATATCGTTGACAAATACTCTCCATAAGACCTGGTAGTTAAGGCTGGTATAAAGTTTCACCACTCTGTCTATCTCTTCTGAAGTCAGCCGAAGCTTGGCATGCGTGGAGTTAACTCCAATTGAGTCCAGTCCTCTTCTAAACAGGTCCTGGGACATCCTTCCAGAGTTGTGTTTGTCATAAGACTGTACAATAGAAAAAAATGGGTGAGAGGACACAGTATACAAACTGGACTAGAGTCAGGAAAACAAGGAAGTTCAACGATTTTTCTATAGTAGAGACCACAAGACGAATATCCCCCTCTCTTCTATCAACTCTACATCCCCTAATGTATTTATTATATAATTTATTTATCTACTATATAATATTATCATATGTGATAGTAAGATGTTGTGGGACGAGATTTCTCATAAAAATAAAAGACGTTGTTTTCCCACTGTTTTAAACCGGTTCTGGTCTAAAACAGAATAGTGGGAATACAATGTCTTTTATATCTATGAGATATAACATTATCTTTGTATTCATATTTTCAACCATTTATTTATTCATTTTATTTAATTTTTTAGGAGTGTTGTAAATTTTAATCCATGTGTGTCGTCCTTATGAAATTTTGAAATCACATAGGAAATTTTGTGTCTATACATTTATTACAACGACAGTTATTAGTGTTTTTGAGTTAAGCCTCCCCTCTAATCCCCCTCTTACCTTTGGTTGATTTGGCTGAAATTCAATAGGTGTGGTTTTCATGGGATTCTGAATACAACAATAAAATTTGTTGTCGAGTTAGTTATTATGACTCATGCCCACGCTTTAACTACGAGGTCATATCGCCTACTACCAGAGCGCTCTTTCGTCACTCTGGTGGACATGAGCTCCTACTCTACTGTGGGAGTCCTAAATTTTGCTTACCCTAAATTTGTATTCACCTGGGGCAGGGGTCTTTAACGAGTACCTGACATCGTACAGGCTCGGGACCATCGCTTAACGTCCCATCCGAAGAAAGGCGTGCTTAAGTTTATTTTACCTCCCAGATAAAATAAACTAAGGGCCTCGGTTGGGTTTCAAACCCACGACCTTGAGCTCAGAAGGCAAGCACGCATACCACTGAGCTACCGGCGCCCTCTTTTGTTGTCGATATATTCATTCTATCGGGAGTTATCGTGTTTTCATCTCTTTATCTCTTTCAACCTGGTTATTTCAAGAAAAGTATAAAGGTACATCGGTATCAGAGGAAATTTACCAGACAAAACTATTTAATTCTATGAGGAAATGTATGGAGAAATGGCTTTAAAGCTCTTTAGGATAATAAAGTATTATTGATGTATCTATATACGGTTTTATATTAGCCTCTAATCCGGACAACCCTTGGTCACAATCATTAGGAGCCATACATAAATTTCCTTACAATCCGTAAAATGCCCCCCCCCCCCCACCCCCCCTGTTCACAATGTCAAGGAACATGAAAAAAATATATAATATATAAATGTTATAACTTTAGAATGCAATACAAAGTTCGAAAAAAAGTAAATCAAATTGATTATTTTTTTTTAAGTTGACGAGTTACGACTAAAATATTAAAACTTATAATTATAATGCGTTACATAACATTTTTCAATACCCCTCTCCCCCTTACGTATTTTATGGACGGCCTTTTTGTTCGGAGTATTGGGACTCCGTTTTAAATGTAAATATTACAAACAGAGGCGGCTCTAGCCCATGTAGCGCCCGTGTGCAATCAACACCCTGGCGCCCTCTAATAGGCGCGCGGTCAAAATGGATTACTTACAGTTATATTTTCAAACGGAAATTAGGGTGCAAATGGTGCAATTTTAAATGATGTCGGGAAGCAATAGGTACAGGAGTAAAAAGTATATTTAGAAAGGAAGGCGTTACAAGAATAAAAAAACACAACTTTGTAGATATTTCAAAAATATTTCATTTAAAAACTAGTTACATTACAGGACGCTCGTAATACAACACAAATACCTATATTTACAAAAAAGTTACTTTTCGTGTTTTTGCATTAGCAAAATCTTTAACAATGTCACTGACTTCAATTTTGATTTCATGTTCAATACTTATTAACGATAAATTTGTCAATCTACTTTGCGACAATGTTGATCTAAGATAATTTTTTATTATTTTTAGTTTAGAAAATGATCTTTCGCTGTGTGCTACAGTGACTGGCAATGTGAGGTAAATTCTAAGTGCTGTGAACAGATTTGGGAACACTGAAATTCATTTATTCGTAAACAAGTAATTTAAAATATCCAACGGATGAATAATATATGAAAATATATATATTATTCATTCAATACATTCTATAATAGTTTTAATTTCAAATTCTGTAGAATCAAATCAAGATTTATTTGCGGCAATCGAAGAATGCATTTAAATTGATCAAATAATTTACCACTTTAAACGATTCGCATCTTTATTTTGAAGAAATATTATTATAATTCAATAATTTAATACTGTTCTTAATTATATATTATTTCATTTCTAATGAATATTTTTTTGTAGTTGTTAAAAATTACTTTGATACAACTATTCATATTATTTGATTCAAACGAATAAATCAAATAAATATTTTCGCGTATCAAACAAATATTTTTTTGCGACTATTTCATTAAATATTTCTTTGATTCAATTAATATTTAATTGGTTTCAGAAATTTTTTCTCTCAGTGTATGCCTACAAAGTTTATTGACGTAAAACGGAAACACCACAATCTTAGCGAAAATACTTTTAAACAACATTATTGATAATAAGGCTGGCTGAACTGAATAGATTGGCATTAATTAGTGTTTAACGAAATAATCTAATACAGCCGAATTCGCAATGATCATTGGCGTGTTTTTAAACGAATCAAAACAGGTAGAACTTTGGTAGCGGTAGGACACTACGCCAATATAATCTTTAATGATCTGTTTTAAGGTTGATTTGACGTTGAAACAAAAGTTATTGTGTAGAGTAAAGGAGCCGCTCGCGCGCCGCCTTGCTTTGCTACCGCCACAGCTACCGCGCCCGGTGTTGGCCACGACACGGGCGCAGGGTGTTTGAGAGCGCCGGCGCCGACAGCGACGCATCTTTGGTGGTGTCGCGAGCGGCGCTCGGCGCCCCCTGGGACCCTGTGCCCGTGTGCGCTGCACACTCAACACATAAATTTACAAATTTACACATAACAAACATAAATTTATTCTTGTCCAGCATATTTTGAATATTTGTTGGTGTACATTTGAACATTTATAGTGCAAATATATGCTAAAAAGCCTCACCTGAAAGAAATCTTTAATGCGAATAGAAAATGAGAAAATATATTTTTGAATTCTTTTCAAAACATCAATAAGTTTTTCTTCTTCCGCAATCCGATACAAACTAGGATGTGTAACCATATAACCTCTGAAAACATCTTTTGGATTCTGCGCCCCAATGTCGGGTCTCACGTATTTTTTAAAATCTGGCCCTATGGGATACGCTTGCCTACATACAGCCTGAAAAAATGCAAACATAAGAAGCATAAGTTTAATTGTAAAAATAACTTCGAGTACTTTGCATGCAAAAAATTTTAATCGAAGCTCATCAGACAGCTGCCATATGTAATTTCTAACTAATGGTCTAGTGAAAATACAATGTTTGGCAAAAACATCACATTTTCTTTTCTTTATTATTATAATATTCTTTATTACCTTCCAGTAGTCATACATTCCGGCGTTAATAATTCGATTTATCGTATTGTTCAGTGCTGAATTAAATCCAATGTAGTCAATAGTGTAATTATATCGGCAAAATTTTTTTACGAGCAAACTAAAATGTTTGTCAAGCAAAAAAATGTCCATTTTGCCCAAAATCCTTGAAAAATGAGGTATTGTAATACTGCCGGCGTTTTTGCTTCCCTAAAAAATATCGAGAAAAAAATTATAATTAAAATATAAAAATATACTGAAAAAAAAAACACAAACAAATTTGAATTTTTGAACAGACACGTTTAAAAAAATTGCATAATTTCTGTATTCTTCAAGTGATTATTGTCTAGCTACGTGCTGGACAACGACCGGTAACAAAGAGAGTGTGTAACATGGTGGGGTTTTTCATAACACTTTTACATGACGCAAGAGAGGGCGCCGATAGCTCAGTGGTATGCATGCTTGCCTTCTGAGCTCAAGATCGTGGGTTCGAAACCCGACCGAGGCCCTTAGTTTATTTTATCTGGGAGGTAAAATAAACTTAAGCACGCCGTCCTTCGGATGGGACGTTAAGCGATGGTCCCGAGCCTGTGTCTTTTGTGTTAAGCCTGTCCCCCAAACCATCCATTTGTGACCTATTTGTGAGAGGACAACTGGTAGTGGGCGAATAGCCTACATGCTTCTACCAAGTTACTGCTCTCCCACTAAACCCTACCTCCTCGCAGACCTATTTGACTGAAAATCAATTGGTGTCTTATTTATTAATTTCTGGGACCATATATTGAATTTCGAGCCGAATTTATTCCTCTGTGATTTATTGTGGTTTTAGAGTTGTGTTTCACTCTTAATCCTCAATTATTAAATTTTATTCTTACCACTTCATACTCTTGGAAAAATACAGCAAAATTAAGTTCTTTGAGAATAACTCTTTCCGCCATCTTGTTCAAAATTTCTTGAACTAGTTCTTCTTCCATTTCGGTTAGCTGATTTGGAACGCCAACTTCTGTTTCCCACTCCAGGCCGGTGACGTAAGGTCTGTTAGTCCTTTTATCTGAAATTTTAAATTATGTACATTGTATAAGCACATTTACGTAAGGCCTAATTTAGAAGATATGAGCTACTGGATGAAGAGCTATCGTTTTATTCATGTAAAACTTGCATTTTTGTTGCTTTTCTTTATATGCGTGAGCTGCAGGGAAACATTTCGTGTACTTCATCTGCCTAGCAGTGATCACAACTCCAGCCTCCGTTCTAATGCCAACCGTTCTGACTACGTTCGGGTATTAATTAATTAATCATTGGTTTCACTAATTTAGAATATCTTCTATAACTGGAAAACGGGATGCTATTATTAAATACCTCTGTAGATATTTATTGCTTTCAGGAAGTCTATTACATTTTACAAATGTGTTGAATTTTTGATAAACATTTCTTGGAGATTGTCAGCTGTTGGCACTCTTCAATCAGGTGGCTGACTGTGAGAGGTTCTCCACATAGGATTCTCCACCCAGGTTGTGATCCACCGATCAGCAGGTCTCTCAGCTAGGACCGCGTCAGTTATCTGGGTGGGAACATGATGACAAGGATCGAACAACGAGTTTGTCATAAGAGTAAAGATTAGAGTGAAACCTTGAAAAGCGAGACGTAGTAAGGTCGGTGACAAAAGGAACTTTGAGATCATTGGAGGGTAAAGTTGGAAACATAGTAGGGACCATCAAGGATAGTTCTGAGGACGTTTGATTGAAAGGACTAGGTGCGCTTTGATGTTGGAAGGCACAATTGCGCTTTGATGTTATCACAACCCCACAATTACAGTCCGTTTATCCATATAAGCCTTAAGATGTTTATTCTCTACGGATTGTTTGGATATCCTCTTTAGCAAGCATTAAGTAGTCCAAGTCTTCTGTTAAGTTCTTGTCGTTTCAGACTTGTATGTGGGTTCCAGGTCAATCCTTGATCGAAGTAGAGCCCGAGATAGTGGACTTGGCTAAAGGTGGGTATGTTCAAGGGAACTGGAGGACAGGATAGGTGTCGCAGAGTGAATGTGACGCGGATGCACTTTTCTTTATTAATCAACTTTACTCGCCACTGCTGATACAATTTCTCTATTTCAAAAAGAGATAGCAGGAGATCTTGAGAAGAAGGGATTGCAATGTCATCGACAAAGGTTGCTATGAGCGTGTTAGAACTATAGATCACCTGCCTTGAGTCTGAGATTTAAAATGAGGGTGATTATTATTTCTTAATACATTACTTTACATGTACATAAAATACATACCATACATGTGAACTGTTTTACAGAATTCTCTATAAGATACATTGTGTGTAGCCTTATCTTTATAATATTCAGTAAGTAGTTTGATGTCTTCAACGTTCAGACCAGCAAAGTGCATCACCAAGCCCTGCATTACTGCACTAAATACCACATCTACAAGATAAAAATATAATAATTATTATAACTTGAAATGATAGCGACTTTAAAAGCACCGACATGCTAGCTCAGGGAATAAAAAACACCCTGTTCTAACTCAGGCACTCTGTTCAATTAATTATTTAAATTATACGAACAAATATTCAATGTTTTGTTATATTGAATTTACAATGAGTAATTCAATCCTATAATTTAAATGACCTGACGTTGCAGATAATTTCAACGCATTTCATACAATGTTTTTTCAATAATAATTTTTTATGAGCTTCAAAACCTGTTTAGACTCAATATTTTGGCATTGTACAGAAAAAAATTACAATTTTTAATGGTTCAGAAATAAAGTGAAAAAACGTATCGTATAAGTATAATTATTATTTGACTTAATCTTGTTGGATCATTTCCAAAAATTATAGAGTATACTATTCTGGAGACCTGATAAATATTTATGCTAAATTTGGTGAAAATCTCAGACCGGATGAGGCAGATGTTTTGTTACACACAAACAAACGTGCAAATGAACTCTAATCGAGGCTTGTCGAAATTTAGACTTTGCTTTTCTCAGCTATTTTTTTTATTTTTTTCTTACCAGAAACAATGCCAGTTTCATGAGGATCATACGATTTGAAAAGTTCCCAATAATTTAGACTTCCCCTTTCGGCTACATACCGAAGTTTACTGATAATTCTTAACATTTCTTCATTTCCAATTTCCTGTCCCTCCTGCAACATATTCGAGTATTTTGAAACATTTTCAAACCAATTCCTGATTAGTTAATAATAAAACTGAAATTGCACGTCTCTATATGAAATTATTTGTAGAATACATAAATGTAATATGTAATATATTATACAGTGCACGCCGGTTAATGTGATCACTGTGGGACCCTGACAAAGTGATAACAATAAGCAAAAGGCACCAGTGGAGTCAAAAACAAAACAAAATTATGTATATGTATGTAATTATGTGTTTATTACGTATATATTACATACGTACATACTATGTGCATAAATCTTTAGGAACAAAACTAATAAGTATGTACAGTAGTTAAGCATAATATGATGTAGTACATAAATTATTATTAAGTATAATGTAAAAATTGTTTTACCAGTCGAAAGGCGATCGATCATACGATCTTAAGATGTTTAATTTCTTTGAAGAGCTGAGATCACGACATTTGTTCGTTTATTTAAATCCGAACGTTTTTTTTTTTTTTTTCACAAAACAATTCGAGTTTGCATTAAATTTGACTTAACAATTGATAGGACAAAAACACACTGAGCTGTGGTGGGAGAAGCGGGAGAACCTTTTCGTTTTCAGAGCTCATAATAGATAAGGTCTCCCAAAAAAGTGAAATTCAGTTTTTGTAGCTCTCACCATTCTTTGCTTCCTGCTCGACTTGTGAATGGTAAGTGGTTTTTTGTTATTAATATGAATAATTGGTAATCTTAGCTTCCAAGTACATATATTTTTTTTTCGTTGTAATGTTTTTGTGGATCCACAGTCGCTTGTTCACAATTACCCCAAAAATTTTCGTCTTGGGGTAATTGTGAACAAAATGTCACCGTTCATTTTTATCCCAATTATTCAAATTGTATATCTATCAAGTCTACATTATCAATTCCAGGTTGAATATGGTTCGAAACTACGTGAAGAAAAATGCTGGCCCCAGCT
The DNA here is from genome assembly GCA_963662175.1 of Aradus depressus. NCBI lineage: Eukaryota > Metazoa > Arthropoda > Insecta > Hemiptera > Aradidae > Aradus > Aradus depressus. The sequence goes on along the minus strand of OY759218.1, from coordinate 16,076,441 downwards.
ACAACATTGAGGATCTAAAAAATGCTGTTATTGACGTAAGCAATTCCAACTTGACGTACAGACAAGCAGCAGAACGTTATGGTGTACCTATTTCAGTCATCTGCTCAAGAATCAAGTGGCGAAAAGTAGATGAAGGTAAGATGGGTGCTGGTCGGCCTCCCCAGTTCTCACCTGAGGTGGAAAGTAGTTTGGTGAAATGTCTCAAAGCTAGAGCTAGGATAGGCTACCCATGCGATAATGACGAATGGCATTGAAAGTCGGTTCAAGGATGGGTTACCTGGGGATGATTGGTACCAGAGTTTCATGAAAAGGAACCCTTGCTTGAAACTCAAAAAACCTGAGCACTTACAAAAATCAAGGATGGATGCCAGAAATCCTTTTGTAATTTATGATTTTTTTGATAAAGTCAAAATAATTTATGAAGACAAAAATATTACTGATGAGATGAGAAGCTTCATCTTCAATGCTGATGAAACTGGATATGGAAACGACCCCATTCGTTTGAGGGGGATTGGCGAAACAGGGGTAGTTCTAAACCGTGTTTCTGGAGGTTCAGGTCGCGATTCGACTTCAGTACTTGCTTGTATTTCGGCGAATAGGGAATTCCTCCCACCCCTGATAATATTCAAAGGGGCATCAATTCAACCACGATGGACAGCAGATGATGCTTTCACTGGAACGGGATATGCTACAACATCAAATGGTTGGATGGAAGAACCCTGTTTCTTCCAATGGTTTTCATCTATGTTCATCAATCATTTTGACAAACTACGTGAAGACCGTAATATGCCTGACCAAACTGCTATTTTATTTTATGATGGGCATGCTAGTCATATCAGCGTCCGAATCATTGAGAAAGCCATCGCTAATAACATTGAACTGATAAAACTCCCAAGCTATTTGAGCGACCGGCTGCAGCCACTCGATAAATGCGTGTTTGGCCCCATGAAATCTAATTGGGAGAAGTTATTGGTCAACCATAGGAAGACCCAAATGGGCAAAGGTGTAGCTCGATTTTCCAAGTCTCAATTCGCTTCGCTACTCGGAAAAAATTGGCAACAAGCGATGAAGAGTCAAAATATCATAAGCGGCTTCACTGAAACGGGACTATTCCCTCTAAATCCCCAAAAAATTCCCGAGGATATGTTTGATCCAGTTGACCTAGCGCGTTACAAAAAAAAAGGAAGCTATCCAGGTCTTGCAGAATGTGAACACAGAATCTGTTCCAGTGGGTCTCCCTGAGCTTCGAGTGTCATTTGATATCGTGCCTGCTGAGAACTCAGATGATGAGACTGTCCCTATGGATTTGAGCTTACCACGGGAAGAATTCCCTCAGCATCAAGCCGCTATTGCTGGACCCAGCAGAGTTACAGATTTTGTGGAGATATTTTCGAAGAATATCACAAATAAATGCAGCAAACCAGCCACTTTGAGTCCCGTCAAAGGTGCAGGATCTCGTCTCAAATCGCACACGTACGGGGAGGTTCTAACGAGGTATTAGGAAGACTCAAGGAAGTGGAAAATGCAAAGTTGGCCAAGCGGAAGAAAACTGCCAAAACTGTATCTAAGAAAAAAGGAAGAAAACACCCCAAAATATGCTCCAACTCAAAAGTTGAGGAATACAGCGACAGTGATATGGACGACCTGGAACATGAAACTGAAGAAACACGTCGCGAAGAATCTGATGCTGCAGAATTGGAAGATTTTTTGCAGGAAATGGAGTCAGAAGAGTATGAAGAGGTCTCTTACATCGCACCTTCTGCAACCAATGTAATCCCCAATAATTATATAGTAGTGGATATATTGGGTGGATCCAGGAAGACGACCCACTTTTCATACGTCTGTAAAGTGGACAACATAACGGACGATGACGTTGAGGTCACTGGTCTTAAGAGTGTCGATGCAGTAAAAACAAAATTCGTTCTAGTGGAAAAGGACTGTTTCTCTGTTGGAAAAGATCAAGTGAAAGCCATTCTCCCCGCCCCATCTGTGAAAAAAGAGGCAAGGAGCTTTGTGTACAAGTTTCCCAGCAGCGTTAATGTGAAAGAAAAATGATTAACAGACTCCCTTTTATTTAGAAAAGTTCAATTTTTGTGATTTTATTCGTATTTTTTGTGATTAATTTTTAAATGTTCAGTGATTCAGTTCCTAGTTTTGAGACTGACAATGCTTACCTAATTTGAGATTTTTAATTTTTGGGAAATACTGGCTTGCAAATAAATAATTGTTGGGGAAATCATGTGTATTGCATTACCTGTTTTGCTATATATTGCTCTTGATGTAATTACTCTAGATTAACAAATGTTGTTCGGGGTAATTGTGAACAGCCGTTAGGGGTAATTGTGAACAGTCGAATTTTGGACTCAAGTTTGATCCCCAATGCAAGGTATGCATCTATTCTAACATTACCGCCTAGATTCTTCATTCAGGATACTCTAAGAGCAAAATGTCTGTTCACAATTACCCCACTTTTCTGGGGTAATTGTGAAATTTGTGGGTAATTGTGAACAAACCGATTGTGACGCGATATCTGAAACTATTGAAAAAAATTGGGATGGATCTGAAAGAGCACTAACAACAGAAAAAAATTTCCTAGTTTTTTTCATTTTCAGGAGAAGTTAACCAAGCTTGAAGATTCATCATTCAAGTTGATACATAAGAAAACTGTTCACAATTACCCCGCCTGACCCTATGTCCCCATTTTTTCGAGTTTTTTTCCTATTTTTCATGCCTTTATTCTATCGAATCCTCTGCTATACCGTATTTTTATGTTGGCTAAACAGTGAGGAATCGATGGGTAATGATGGTTTTTTAATGGGGCCTCCCTAGTGTTTATAATCGCAGACCGATCACGGCTACTGTGATCTCCTGACCGGAAAAAGGAAAGGTATTTATCAAGCTTTTTTAATGTTTTCAACTAATTTTTAGTCCTTAAAAACTAACTAATTATCTTCTTTGACACTTTACTTCAAGTTGTGAAATGAAATTCGAAGTCGTACGAGCAGTTGCTCCGGGAAAGGGCAGAAAAAAAGGCCAGGCCGGAGAGTGGAAGCGTATGGAGGAAAAAGAATGAGGCATGTTTTCGTTTATTTACTTAGCTTACCATTCATTTTCTTTTTATTTCAGTCTGTTGATTTTTTTTTTTTTCCGCAATAAATTTAGACAAACCTTTCAATTCATTTTAGACACTCTGCAACGGGGTTTCAGTCGCGGCCCAACTGTGCTCATAGTAACTCACGTTTCCAATGCCAGGAATTAAGCATGCAAGATGTCCGAAGATTCAACCAAATGTTTTATGCAGTAACAGATAAGATTAAGCAGGATGAAATAATTTTGGGACAGATATCATAAGTCCCGTCCAAAGGAAACGTTCTCGTCAAAACACTACGACGTGCTCGTCCTCGAAGAAGATATCAATGACATTTTCATTCCGAAACTTTTTCCCGATCATCATAAAGATAATGTGCAGGTATGCAAAAAGGCAGTTTCTACGATTTTGGGTATAACAACTAAAAGGATTAATTATATTTGTAAGAAACATTTTATAACCGGAAAATCACCAACGGAGAACAGAGGTGGCGACAAGATCAGCAATAAATATGCTGGTCACCGAGCTGCTGTAAAAGCCTTTATAAAAAGCATTCAGAGCATAGAAAACCACTACTGTAGGGCCAAAAATGTTTTTCGCCAATATTTGCCCAGTGATCTAAGCATTAGAACCCTTTGGAAAACCTACAATCAAAGTACAATCTGGAAGTAAAATATACATTTTTTAGGAAACATTTTTGTCTCGACTACAACATAGGTTTTGGCACACCAGCCACTGATGTCTGTTCCACTTGCACAGTTACAATTTTGATATGTCAGAGCTTATCTTCATCTAGACAGACGAAAGACAACACCTTCCTTTATAAGTGGTGTGAAAGTGACCATAATAAAGGGTTCAATGAAGTCTGAATCTAAAATGTATAATGTTTATTACTTTTGTATTTTTTTTATTGTTTTTAATAAAAACTTTCTTTTAAGTATTATAATTTTCTTAATATTAGTATACCAGCATTAAATACTTCACATTTGAAAAAAATGGAGTAACTTTGTACCAAATTGTTGCAAAAGGGAGTATGTCCCTGATACTGTTGCAAAACGGAGTAAGTCCAAAATAAAAAATCAAATATTTCAAAATTACGTAATAAATAGATTTGGTAGGCTTTGGGGAAACAAAACAAACATTTTTTCTGCTTTTTAAAAAAATCATAACACTAAAACATATCTAACTACAGTTTTTTGCGTCTGGTAAAAAATTTGATCATCAGGACATACTCCCTTTTGCAATTGGGCGACTCATATAACCTATTCCATTGTTTGAGGAACAACATTTTGCATTGATTTAATATTGTCTCCTTTCAACATAATCCTTCCAAGTGGTCGTCGATTGTTCTTCACATTATACTCTTCAGAATCGTCCAAAACTAGATTCATGTACTCGTCAAATCCAACGATGTGTCCCTCAATTAGAAGATTGATGTTTTCATACAGCCATACCTGGACACGTGATCTATTCTGAAGATAACAAAGTATGATGGGTTGTAACATCACCTTTTGAATTTTCTGAGATCCTTTGTACGACATCTTGATGAATTTTGTAAAAGAAAACAGTGTACGACACAAACACAAAAAATGTTAACCAAACGATTTGGACCCGGTGTGATATTGATAACAATAAACAAAAAGATTTCAATGCACTGGTATTGCGTGGCTATTTTGACCACAATAAGCGGTTGATAACATTAACCGTAATTAATAATTACTAATTATAATAAATAGTAATTTAAATTAATAATAACTAAATAATTAATAATTACTATTTAATTAATACCGTTATTAAGCGGCGTGCACCGTATACATATCCAAATCTCTCCAGTCTCCAAATCGAGGATTTATTCAATTGTTGCAATTAATGTTTTGCTAATACATTATTTAAGATAGTCTTGTAATAATTACATTATTATTGTAATTATTACTAATTATTTTAATTATTACAATATGATCACAATTAGAAAATACGGAATAATTTTGGGAATATTAAATTATTTTACGGTACACATATTACTTAAAAAGTATTGACAATAATTCAGAACGAATCTTCATAACACTTGCTAGAATAGCTTACAACCTTGTGTGACATCAGTTGGAATTAGTAACTTAACGACGAACTAAAGACGCCATCAGAGCTAGAGCCAGTCCCGATCACTCTAAGAAGAAACTCATATATCCCCTTTACAACTTAGCTCCAATGCACCAATGGTTTTGTTGCGCATGAAGTATATCCGTTCGCTTTTTCTTCAAAGCTTCATGAGATTACTACTGCTTATATGTTTACTCATTAAAAAAAGGAACGAATAGTAAAAATTAATAGTACTACTAAAGTTTACCCCATTTTCAGCCATCTTGAAATAGTTTTAATCAAAACTTTCCTCTAAAACTAATCAAATTAAGAAAATATACCGACTACAGAATAGAAATGCTTTTTTAACTACATCTACAACAATCTAAGTGAATGTTACTAAGATACTGAAGTTATAAGCTTGTGTAAATAAAAACATATGATAATTAAAATTATTTTAATTGTTTTTATCTTAATAAAACCTATAGCTCCCGTTATGAATTTGAAAGCTTGTAGTTAATTAGTTAATATGACTCATACCCGGGCATCCACTGCAAGATCATATCGCCTCTTTCGCCACTCTGGTGGATATGAGCTCGACTCTACTATATGAGTCCTAAATTTTGATTCACCTAGGGTAGGGGTCTTTAACGAGTACCTGACATCAGACCTCCCAGATAAAATAAACTAAGGGTCTCGGTCGGGTTTCGAACCCACGACCTTGAGCTCAGTAAGCAAGCACGCATACCACTGAGCTACCGGCCCCCTCTTGAAAGCTTGTAGTGAAAACTCGCTACAACCAAACTGGTCACTCATTTTATATCCCGTCTCAAAAACATAGATTTCTTATTATGAGTAATTCATATTTTAGATGATTTTAGAAAATTCTAAATGATAGAAATGACATGCGTAGAATATGTATTTTGGAACTGGATTACCTCTCAAATATTTTTACGCACCCTAGCTTCTAATGTTTTCAAAGGTTTTTAGACTTCACAGGAGAAAGGGGAGGCAAAAATCCCGTGGAAGCTGAAAAAGGGACAATTCGGAATGTAAACATGTTGAACTTCCACTTACATACATACGTATTTGTTAGGTCATGGCTGAAGATGGTAGCAATACCGAAAGTACTTCCAAATATTTTATATATCTTGTGAAATAGACAATATATATATATATATACTTTTTTTTTTTTGATATATCAAGTTTGACATCTCTACGTTGGATGGTATGGGTTTTTTGGAAGTCATTATATGTGTGGCAAAAAAGTAACCAAAACAGTCTCAAAAATTCTCAAGAGGCTTTCCGAAAGAAATATTCTACATTTTTTAAAAATCATACTTTTTATCATATTAATAATCGCAAGTTTGAATATAGGCGGGATCACTGGATTTATTTGAAACTCTTATCGTACAGACTTCGTCTATATCGATTCTAAATCGATTAGAAAAATGGCTCATGAATTTGGCGGGTTGTGAGGTATATTTTGATTCTTTATTCTTAAGAGTTTGAGTTTTGCAAAATAAAATGAGTTGCAATATGTCAGTAGCTAGTTCGGATACCCTTGTTGCCAACGTTGAAGAAGATGATTCCAGTTTCCATCATTTACTTAAGTTACAAGTAAGTAACTCGCTTATATATATATTTTTCAAGAGTAGCCCGTTATATTTTTCTGCAAAATTGTTGGAAGTACTCTTTGCTTTCAACTAATTTTCACCCCCTGAATTCGAAAGAAATATGGTGCTCAAGTTTTCATAAGGAAAAAAGTGAACCAGATATTTTTTTTTAAATGTAATTCTTCGTTATAAAATGTTCAGCCTGGTTTTTTTCAGCCGAATCGGCACAAGGGAACGGGGTGCCAAAGGAGACGGGTTCAACTTAAAAAAAAAAGAATAACTGCAATGTAATGAATTTGTCGGCACAAAATTTTGAATGAGGGTTAAAGAGTCGCTGCGTAAAACCTCTGTTGGTTTCAAGCTATAGCTATTCGCTTCGGGCGAGTACATTGTCGATGATTCACTGACGACTTTTTTGAAATAGTGATTGTGAGTACAAAATTCTATAAACTTTTTTAGGTTCTACTGCTTCAAACAATGGTCTGTGGGCCTTTGTCGCTCGTGTATACCTGAAGGATCATCAATCATCCCAACGAGGCCTCAGTTAGGATTTACATAAGTTTAATTCATAGCTACGTAATTTGTGACTGATAATCTATTATTTTACAGGGGGCTGGGATAAGTGCTGCAGATTTAAAAAAACTTAGCGATGCAGGCTATCATACTGTGGAATCAATTGCTTTTACACCAAAAAGGCATTTACTGACCATCAAGGGAATCAGTGAAGCTAAAGCGGAAAAAATAATGGTAAGAGAGCTCACTAAAGTTTTCACAACAAAAAGAAAGTGTAAACAATTTTTTTAAATATATTTTTATTTTGAAAGTTATCCTGGCGTACGTTCAGAGAATAAACTAACAACAGAAAACACTATTAAATATATAAAACAAACTTATTTTTGAAATATTGTCTATTCCACTAAAGATATATATACATATATAACTACCGGTTTCGGCTTTATACCATCGTCAGGTCTAGTTATGAACTAGACCTGACGATGGTATAAAGCCGAAACCGGTAGTTATATATGTATATATATCTTTAGTGGAATAGACAATATTTCAAAAATAAGTTTGTTTTATTTATTTATTACAAGTTTCCACAATATGTCCGCGTTTCTCAACTTTGAAAACACTATTGTTACAAACTATAGGTTCAAGGGCACCGAAAATAATTGAAACAAAAACTCGAAATGTAGTCTGCTGAACTCGAAATTAATATTAAAATTCAATCAAGAAATCAGTGATATTTCATTTGCAAGTCTCATTTTGGTGGATTTTTATAGAAATCACCTTATGCCCTAACCCGACTGATAAAATCATGAAGTACAATTTGGGTAGGGGGGTCATTCAATTTCTTACTTCATCAAGTATATACTTAAATATATATATATATATTATATAGGATGATTCAGTTAAGGTTAAGGATCCTCCTGTTGGGAACTCTTTGAATCAAAAGAAAAATATAAATGTAATATGTTTTTTAAATGTAATAATATATTTTTTTGAGAACAGGCCGAAGCAATGAAATTTGTCCCAATGGGTTTTACGACAGCGGCTGCTGCCCATCAGAAGCGTTCTGAACTCGTTCTGCTGACGACTGGCTCCAAGGAGCTTGACAGACTTCTCGGCGGAGGCATTGAAACTGGTTCTATTACTGAAATATTTGGAGAATTTCGTACTGGAAAAACTCAAATTTGTCATACATTGGCAGTCACATGTCAGGTAAAATTCATGTAAACAATATTTGACGGTGTTTGAATCGAACCCGACTATCTCTAGGAAGATTAATTTTTCATTAGAGCAGACAAAGTACGATATGGGACTTCTGACAGGAATTATTTTTTTACTGAGTATATTCCAAAGGGAAGCAAACTGATATCTAAACCAGTTTTGTGCAAGGCATTGTTTGTAATTAGTTAATTCAGTTTGAAAAATGTGGAGATGGTTTGATCCGAACATATGGAGGTTTCTCGTATTTCTATGAAAAGTGGAGATAGCTGACTTTGATGCTAACGCCCTCAATTTATTTCAAAAGATATTTTCATAACTTTCTGCATTGTCATGTTTCCAGTTGCCCATTGACGACGGTGGAGGTGAAGGTAAATGTATCTACATCGATACAGAAGGGACGTTTCGTCCAGAGAGACTTATCGAGACAGCCAAACGGTTCAACATGTCCAGTTTGGATGTTCTTGACAATGTTATTTGTGCGAGGGCCTTCAACACGGATCATCAGACACAGCTACTTCTTCTTGCAGCCGCACTTATGACCGAGTCAAGGTATGTTATGCAATCATGAAAAAAATGTAATTGTAAGTTGAGCTTTCGCCTTTTACTGTGTGTCAGTGCCTGTGTGTCTGTCGACACGAAAGCTCCCGACAAAATGAATATAACGATTGGGCGTTGTAAAACCTCGGTCTCCGCCATTCCTCTGTCAGCCGTCTCCACCTCATAAGTTCATTGTCCTCCAGCCAACGCAAGGGAAATCTTCCTCTTCTGCTCTGTTGTCCGGAGTGCCCTCCAATATCCTCTTCGGAACTCTGTCTAGCTTGATCCTTTGTAAATGTCCTGCCTTCCTCTCCCCTGTATTGAGCAAAATTACGCCCTTCTTAGTCAGGACCCAGGTTTCGCTTTCATATATGACAACTGGTCTTAGGACTGCTTGGTAGAAATGCCGACCGAAGGCTGGCGTATAGTTATTTTGTTTCAATTTTATTTGTTTTCAGATTTGCGCTCATAATTGTGGACAGTTCTATGGCCCTCTATAGAACAGAGTTCACTGGAAGAGGAGATTTAGCTGCTAGACAAAACCATCTTTCCAGATTTTTGCGAATGCTTTTGAGATTGGCTGATGAGGTAATAGTTTATTTACCCTAAGTTATATGTACTGTGGAGTCCCAATATTCCGAAATAATGCTTGCTAATAGAAGTGCAGTATCATCAGTAACAATTAATTAACCTAAACTAGCTCTCAAGAAATTACTTTGTTCAAATTTCTCATAAAACTAACTGTATGGCCTTTTCACGTATAATTTCCTCTGAAACCGGTGTTCCTTTAGACCTCTCTACAAGAGGATAATCAGAAAAATTTAAGGTTTTCTCCCTTTTATTTTCAAAATATTACATAAAAACTGTGTTCAGATTATTGGGGGTTCGGATTAAGGACTCCACTGTATATTTGTTTTCTTGTATAAAGAAAAATGCTTTTAATGGGGTCAGGAAAAATAATTTTAAAAAATAACTTTTCCAACGAAAGCACATACTTTTTCTAATAGAATGGGTACAGACTATTATATTCTATGGTCTGAAGCCTTCTTTGTGAACTGCTTTACTTCTGGATACTAACAATCCTTATTTTACTCACCTCATTATATACCTTTAATATATGTATATTTTTTGGTCTCAGTTTGGTGTGGCTGTTGTGATCACGAATCAAGTTGTAGCCCAGGTGGACGGAGCTGCTATGTTTTCTGCTGACCCCAAGAAGCCTGTTGGTGGCAATATTATGGCTCATTCGTCTACTACAAGGTGTTTTTTTTTTTTACAATTTTCTAGAACTAATGAAGACCATAAGTTAGTTAAACGTCCTGGGAGCTCCCTCCCCTTCCACCACTGGACAGACCACCGTTTCCCTAACCTATTATATATGACACTTAACATTTTCGCAGAGATATTGTGAAACGCTTGAATACATTTTTTTTGAAAACGCAATTGTTTTAAAAAGATATTGTCTGCTTTTTCAAAATATATACAGTTTACGGGAATTCTTGCTATTGCGTATTGCCATCAGCCACGTCTTAACAAATACTAAGTGGAAGTTCAACAAGTTCACATTCCGAACTGTCCCTTCTCCAGCTGTAATGATTGTATCGACACAAAATTAAGAATTTAGACTCACCGATGACTTTTTTGTTATAAAATGCAGAATGTGAACGTCTCATTCCGCTAGCTATTTGAAAAAAACAATTGACTCACTTTCTCCCGAACTAATTGCTCAATTCACCTAAAATTGTGAATTAGTTCATCAATCGGGCAAGTCATAAAAAATTAGGCGAATCGGAGGTCATCTTTATTTATTTTTTAATTTGTCGATCTGGCATGGATTGTTCAAGATATATATTTTTTTATTTAAATAAGTAATACAGAGATATATAACTGATACTACACTACATCCCCCTACCCACCAAGAAATATATTTTTATTTTTATTTATTTTTCAGACTATATCTCCGGAAGGGACGTGGAGAGACAAGGATTTGCAAGGTTTACGATTCTCCTTGTCTGCCGGAGGCTGAAGCTATGTTTTCCATAAATGCGGATGGAATAGGCGATGCTAAAGAATAATTTATATATTTCTTTGTCTTATATTTTTGTAAATAAAAAATATTGGGAGATCAATTCAAGTATTTTGAACGATAGTTGTTTATACTTGATTATGTACGAGTTCGTTATGTGACCAGATATCGTAAGTTCGGGTTACATTTTGTGAAAAAAAATCATTAGTCTAGCTGAAAGTATTATTGGAAAATATAGGTAATTTAAAAAGAATTAATAAATATGAAAAAGCTTTGTTTATTTGTTCACATCAATGTACGAAAAAGTTGACAGACTATATTAGGAATTTAAGAAACATGGATAATTATTTTATAACTGTTATTTAAATTAATTGGCTTTAATAGTTTTATTTAATAAATTGTAAAATCCTTATTATAAATATATTAGCTACACCAGCAAATGTAAGAGGACTTATACGCCCCATACTATGGCGAACGTGTTAAATAAATGTTATTTCCATTATTATGTGTTTTAAATTCTACAATAGGCCTATAATATATTTCCAAGTTCATCTACATACCGTGTGTTCGCATATGTTCAACTACATACCGTGTGTTCGCAAAATCTATCCCTCACAAGCAAAAAATAAGAAGGAATGTAACAAATTGAGGCTTAGGGCAAGTGGAAGTTCCGAATACACAGTATGTATACTTTTAAACAATAATTTATTTCTTAAATAAGAAGCATCGTTTCATACGGCAATTCTGTTTTGTGAAAAAAAATTAAATGTTATTTTTATTCTTATATAATGAAAGCAGTGAGTAAAATAAATATAAATATAGGATACAAATAGACTTTTTGAATAATTTAAGTACCTTCAGATAGTTGAAAACTGTTGGGAGAATAACCTTCTCTATCTCTATGAAGAAACCAATAACGTTGTTAGTTATTGTCTTATGCTCGGGCTTTATGAGGTTATATCGCCTACTACCAAGGCGCTCTAGTGGACATGAGCCCGACTCTACAGTGTGAGTCCTAAATTTGGCCTACCCAGGTTTATTCACCGAGGTATCTTTAAACATCGTACCATCGCTTAACGTCCTTTCCGAAGGACGGTGTGCTCATGGTTTTTCACGTTCCAAATAATAACGTTAAGGGCCTTGGCTGGGTTTCGAACCATGAGCTCGTGAGTACCAGCATCCTCTTCAGAGCCATAAAAGGGTAGTAATTATAAGTGACAGCTTTTTGAAACGATGCTACGATAACAAAAAAATATTTATTTGATATTTGACAAAAATAACGTAAACACATTCATGGTAAAAAAAATATTATTTTGTTTTCTTTTAACATATTTTACAATGGCAACAGCCAAATTTTATATACATTTGTCGCATTAATAATAACAGTTTATACATCCTATCTATTTTCTTCTTTTTCATCTTCATAATTAGTTCCTAATTTCAAAGAATCAAATTTGGTAGAAATGGCAAGCAACTCTCGAAGGCCCTGAAAAATAAAAATTAGTAAATACATTTTCGAAAAAGAGATGACTGCTCGAAAACTGTTATTTTCGTAATACAAACAATAAACCATGATTTTTCCAATTGTTCAAAAATGTATTTTCTCAAATACTCATTCAAAGGAAAGATTTGCTGAAATATAAGTTGTACAGCAATCAATCCTAGTTAAAATGAGCATCCCATCTATGACTGACTCCAATGTTCTTGCTATCAACACAATTAATATTTTACCATAAACTTCATAGAATACTTTAAAAATCAAAAACTTACTTCATTCTCTGTTTTCAATCGCCGAAGTTCTTGTTCGCTTTGCAAAAAATCCAGATCATCAGCCTGAGCAGCTTTACTCATAACGCTAGTCATTTCATTTAATTTTATCGATTGCTCCAAAATAATCTGAAATATAACTTTTTTTAAATACTTCAACAGACGAAATCTCTAACACTGGTAAAAATATACTGTGTGACAATTAAAAAGTCATCGATGATTCGCCAAAAATGTACTTCCCCAGCTCGCATTATTTTTAATCAACTATGTAATTTCGCTCTACCTCGAAATTGTATAATTTCAAGTCGATGCATTTATTACATCGGCACTTATTAGGGTTTAACCCCCTTTCCTCCCAAAATTGAAATGTTGACCTATTACATAACTTTCCATGTACAAGATATTTCTGGGGAAGAAAAAATACAATTTGCGCGCTACCCAATATTATATTATATAGGACAATATATTATACATATACTATAACATTTTATATATATAAACCATAGCATCTTATATTCTCCTGAAATGTATTATTACGACGATGTATTAAAATGACTTCTATATATTGAAATATACGATATAGAATATCATGGACACACTATAGCGTCATATATACAGTATGTATTATGTACACCTTATAGCGTCTTACACTAAAGTTTATATACACAACAATCAGAGCAATAATGGCAGACTTGTTATGTCGGATTCGTTTACACAAGCGCCGAAAGTTATCGAATGGATAATGAGCGTGCTTCCAGGACTCCAGGTGAAACTAGAGTTGCCCCATAAAGCTTCTATTTCCTTGCAAATCGGAGAGATGACCATTTTTCGTCTTCATTTGACTAGTAATGATTCAATAACATAATATTGCATAAAGTACTAACATCAGCATATTTTTTGTTATGTATTTTCGTGAAGTCTATTTTTGAAGAGAACACCAGCTGGGTGACCTGCTGTCGATATTTTGACATTATGAGTTCCAGTGCATTTTGCTGCTCCTCTAGTGCAGCCCTTAATTCTTTATTTTCTAATTGTAGCTCTCTTAGATTTCTGTTTTCCTGAAAAATAATAATTACTTCTCAAAATTTAAATATTAATAATGAAGAATTGCAAATATAGAAACATTCGTTAGACAGTAAAAATTTTCACATATAGAATTATATTACAGTATAAATATAAATATTTTCAGAATTTATTTTTTAGTTTAATATTGAGTCGTTCAAAATGTCTTGACAAAGACTAATTTGAAATATACGTAGTATTCTTGAATGCACAAACCATATGTCGTCGCCTGATCGTAGAATTAAGCAGATCATGATGTGCCTCTGCATTTCGCAAAATGCCGCCTTTTCATGAACTATTCAACTAATATCCGCCATATCGTTCAATGCAAAAGTTTGACGATTTGGCCAGCCATAGTTGGGCATATCGATTAGGGTGTCCAAAGTATTAATAAACAAACATTTTTAAAAAATATAGAAAATACATAAAATCGTTTAATGTTATATAGCATTAAGAAAAACCAAGGACACAATCACGAATTGCAATTGAAGCGATATACCTACAGTTGTTTGTCAGCAAATAATAACCTCTTGAAACGCCGTCAGAAGTCCATGGTTTTTCACATTGTGCTCGGATTTTGCGTGACTATCATAAAACTCTTTTAGCTTTTGCTCATATCTGCGTTGAAATGCACTGTTCTCGTCAATTACTTCATTATTAAAATTTTTTTAAGCACAACATTCAATTTCTTGTGACGGACTCATCTCGCGCGCAAGTAAGGAGCGCCACTAGCGGCAAAAATTTATCTACCCAGGTTTAGTTACCTAGGGTAAGGACAGGACGTTAACGAAGACATCGCACAGCCTGGTACCATCGCTTAACGTCCTATTCGAAGGTCGGCGGTTTTTTTTAACCACTCAGATAAAATATTTAAGGGTTTCGAACCCGCGATCTTGAGCCCAGCTCCAGACGCTACCTGGTAAAGGTGCCGAAACGGCATGAAACAATGAATTATATCCCTATGACGGTTAAAACAACTAATTATACAATAAAATGAACCTGTTGAATTCCGGCGACTAGGGTGCTGTGTGGCCGATGCCTGGCCGCTTCGTTCAACTCACTAACATCATCAACATACTGAAACAAAATGACACAATACTCTATTATACACCAATGTAAAAAAATAAATAAACAATTTGTATACAATTTCTCAGTTTCTCTCTGTCATGATGAACTCCAGAAAAATTAATAAATCATGATGGGTTGGAGGAAAATTTCACATAAAATTCTACTATTCTGTGAGAGTCCGTTCGCGCTATAATTTCCGAACGCTTATACACATTTTACTTTCTACACAAAGTATATGAGAAGTTATGTAATCGGTCAGAAGTTTTCAACGGAATTTCATGTTTTCCAATCCCCTGATTCCAAAAATAAATTGTCAGCTTGTGAACACATTGACTTTCGATAGAATGAATGTATCGACACGAAATTTTAAATGTGTATCCAGGGCGACACCTACTCATTACCAGCAAAATCGGCTGATGAAAAGGGAAGGCGCATATCAAAAACCCCAATAACTGCCGGTGTAATGATATCGACATGAAACTTTATATTTGATTTCAAAACCTCATAAGGACAACACCTATTATTCTTCCGCGAAATCGGCCAAAGGGACGGAGGCTCGACTCAAATACCCTAACTGCTGATGTAATCCATGTATCGACACAAAATTTAGTATGAGTCAGAAGCTTCTTTGTAAGTCCTTTGTAAATTATTGATTTTTAGCCCAAACAGTCGGTTTTTGAGGGAGTGCAAACATTTAATTGACTCATTCTTGCTGGGGAAGTAGATTGCCCGTGATTCACCGACAACCTTTTCTTAAATTATAATTTGAGACATACAAGGTTCCTCTATGTCTGTGACAAGCCGACAAAGTAGCAACACCGACCAGAACAGCTTCTATTGTAAATACTGTGTAGTGCATTTATCGTCCTATCTATCCAATATAATGAGGAGAAAGAAATGTGAATACCTAATGCATGGAAATCCGCTAACTTTACATGGCGTTCATTCATGAATGGGCTATACGTATATACCGCAGCTGTAGTAAAATATTGGGTCTTCACAATACCACAATAAGTGGATTGTTTTAGTACAGTGAACATGTGGTCATCTCTCTAATAGTATAAATGTCTCAAAACCTTCAGAAATATGACAGGGAGAGTTTTTCCTTCAAGTTCAAAATATATAATCTAATTTGGATTACCTGTTTCATGGTATCTATCTGTTTCTGAACACTCTGTCCCTGACTAAGAAGGACATCTGCTGCAATGTTGCTGTCCTTTAATTTGGTTGCTAAGTTCTTAGCGTCTAGCACTATTTGCTGCACAGTCAGCGACATCTTGGTGGGAGGAAAAAAAAAACAAAAAAAAGTTAATAAAAGAGCGGAAATGTATATTTTCAGTTCACAATTCCACAAACAGAATCCTATGAGTGGTGGGAACAAAAGTAAAATGTAAAAAAAAATCAATTTTGTTTGTTATTTCAGTAATTTGAATGTAACCTTTTAAGAAACACTCACGGATTTTGACTCTTTGTCCACTCTTTTTTTTTTAATGTTCACATAGGGCGCTTGTTCGTCTCGAATCTCACGAAACAGACCCGGAAAATGTACAAGAGAAAAAATAATTTAATCAATTAAAGTAGCAAACCTATTCGATCGCATTTTAAAGTATATATTTTATATGGGAGTAATATACTTGATTTTTAAAATAAGCTTAAAAATAGTAGTTGAAAAATAATATAGCCTAAACTTTAAATGGAAATCATTTTTATAATTCTAAAAGTTGATGAAAGGCAAAGTTGGACAACACTAAGTATCCTAATTACATATATTATTTTTAACATTCAGGTAATATTATAAATAAATGCACCCTTATTTTATTCACTCCCTTCAGATGCCCCGGTTGTATTGAAAAACTGGCCACCTTAAAACAAGTTCAAGTTTGGATGAAAGATAGATTTCTACAATTTATTGTAATTTACAAGTTATTAAAAACGTTTTAGGCTTTGTGACGACGGTTCCTATCTTTTCGAACTTGAAGTAATGTTTACCCACTTATCTTTCAAAAAAATAAATAAAGAAAACAAAAACGAAAATTATTATGCAAAAAGAGCTTATTCACCTGCAACGGAAAATTATCAGAGTATAATTAACATTTCAAAATAATGACAACTTCTATGAAAATGAGCATAATTATAAACTTAGAATGGAAAATGTAACAAGCGTACCTTCACTTTATAATAAAATGACTATATTTATATTTTAGTGATGAATATTACACAAAAAATTGAAAAGGGAATTTTAAATGATTACACAAAATGTATACCTAAAATAAATAAAAAAAACATTCCAGATTGACACCTTTAGCGTCGGAGGTTACACTCCATAATAGCGAGTTCCATCGTACACTGATGACCCCACAGGATAAACCATAGAGCTGGGAAATTTTAAAAAAAAAAGGATAATAAATAAACAGGGGAATCTTGACAATACATATTTATTTTTTATAAATGTATTTTAATTTTTATTTTTATACGTTAAATAAAATAAGTTAAACAATAAACCTGTTTACTTTGTCTTATAATAATTTGAATATTGCACAAATATGCTTTACACAAGTTGATTTTCGAATTTCACGTTCTATCTATTATGACTAGGGCTGTGATTTCTATACATTTACATATTTTTTTCTTTTAACTGCTGCATCCTGTTTAAACATTATCTTCATGTTTTGACCCATATAGAATCAATTTAAGCTACTTTTATTTTATATACACAAATGTTTTTTAATATTGTCTATTTCACAAGATATATAGACTATTAAAAAAACATTCGTGTTTTCTTTATAATTTATTAAGGGTTTCACAATCTCTCTGCAAAATTGTTAAATACTTTTATTTTGCATGTATCGCTAAAAGTACATATTTTTGCTTATCTGAAACGTATTCGCACATTTTTTTATTCATATTTTTGAGTTTTTTCGGCAGCTCAAGGTTAGACTCTGTAAAGTAGGTACTACATACCTATTTTATTTTTTTTTGTAAACTGACGATTAGTAAAAATTAATAATCCCACTTTTTCCCAAATTTTTTCCACTAAATTTGCTTCCGTTTGGCCATACTATGTACGCGCCTTTTATTGAGATGATTGCATTCCAGCTACTCCAATGTTTCTCTTGAATTCAATGTGTTCCTATTGCGAACTTTTTATTCTGACTGTTTGTTTACATTAATAATTTATTCTCAGAACTGTTTTTTATGCCCATTTCCCCTCTCCTTTCTTATTCTTAACATAAGTTGAGTTTTTTTTTTTTAGTTTTTACAACGAAAAAGTAAAAGTAAACTAGTATTAATGAAAAAGAAATTATAAAAAATGAAAGGAAAGTGGGCATAGAAATGAAGGGTTTTGGGTGTGGAGCACTTTTTTATGGCTTCAAAGTTTAATTTCTTCCCTTCATAATGTGAAAATTTGAAACCAAAATACAACTTTCGAAAGGTTGAGTTGTATAAGTTTTGACCGTAGAGAAAGCGGAGTTTTGAAAAAAATGGATAGAAACAAAATGCAGGTGAAAATTTAAATAAAACTTTTTGAAGTATTAAATTTTACATTTGTGCCCCAGAAGTCACAACCAGATAAGGTCAACTTAATATGGTGACACAACTATCTAAAAGAACATGTTTTCTACTTTTCAATGGTATCCTCAGATCTTCTGCAGCACAAATAGAACTGGAGTTATGTTTACTTTTAGGTAAAACAAGACGATAATAGAAAAAAGTGAAATAACTAGAAAACGAAGCGATTTCAGAATAATGTCAATAGAGTATTTTTTGTTCCAAATGAGGTGTAGAATTGATTCCTGAAGTTTGTCACACCTTAACATAGGACATCCTGTATAGGGAAGACAGGACTTGCCCAGGGCTGTCCCCTCAGACACCTCTCTCCTCACCAAAATGTCCGCCATCTCATTGTCCTTAAAACCCGCATGTGCCTTTACCCAAACAAACCTAACTCTTGTTCCTTTATTCTCAACCAAGCAGACACTTTTTACGATCCCCAATACAATATTGTTGATATTCTTATAAGTGAATTTGCTTAGTTGCTCTAACGAGACGACTATCGCTTAAAATAACCAAATTTCTAATTTCATCCATCTGCAAAGCACATTTGAGGGCCTCTAAATAGATATAAGTTCAGCGGACACCACAGAGAGACAAGATGGTAAAGAGAACATATCCCTGTAGTCCCTCTGAGGATCGTAAAAAGCCGAGCCACAACCTTGTCCACACACAGTCTGTGTTTACCACTGGGAGAGTGAATATCGTGTCTAGAGGATTAACTCACTCAACTCGTACACACAGCTAAGTTCCTTTTTTTTCTACTCTTTTGTTAATTTATATATCTACAATATTATTTATCTCGATTTATTTCATACAAGTTTATTTTTTGAAATAGAAAGTAAAAACTTTTTTATACTTTGCGGAGACTTAAATGGGAACAGCCTGGTGTGGGGCAGTAGTAGTGAGTCAAGACAAGGACGACTGATTTTAGTGAAGAACTGGACGACTCTAGACTGATCGTAGGAATAGGAATTTATGATTCACAAACACATCATTCAATACACCACAGACTTCACAACTTATTATTCATAAATAATAGAACTCAAATTCATCGCTTCAAAGAGATAAAAACAGATATAGGTTATACCGAAAGTCATTTTAATAACTATCGTAATATAATCCTAACCGATTCAAAAGTCTCCATCCAACAGTTAAAATATATGTGCAGATGCAGAACAAATAACGTTATATTGAATAACATTATAAAACTTCTCGAAAAGACGAAGAATTACTACGTCATACAACGGGTGCCGGGCCACGTGAATCTGTATGGGAATGAGGGGGTTGACTCGTTGGCCAAACAGACAGAAGGGTTGAGAGAAGTGAACAGTACGTACCTGTACCTGTGTACGACCTATTCCAGGAGATCAGACGGGAGACAGGGGAGAGATGGAGGAAGAGCTTCGAAGAAACATGTGAAACCAAGGGACAGTTCTACTACAGGATCCAGGAGAGATCCAGGCAAGTCCCCTGGTTCACTAGGACAGGCAGACAACTTGGCAGGACACAGATCGTTATCCTGACCAGGATAAGAACCGGCCACGGCAGGGTTAATAAGTACCTTTATTTAATGAGACTCGCTGATATTCCGAACTGCGATATATGTGCTGATATTGAAGATATGTTACACATCTTTGTGTCCTGTATAAAATATATTGATTCACGACAGGGATGCGAAATGTTGCAGAACGCCGAAAGTTTTCTGAAACAATAACTTCTAAAGCCAAATTCATTCCTAGTATACTCCAATTTATGAAACGGAATAAAATAGAAATTTAGTAAAGATAGGAAGGGGGCCATGGAGGGGGGGGGGGGGGGGGGGCTGATGGCTTGCTTGGTGGGGTTGCGTCGTCCCGGCTGGGGGCGGCACCATTGGGCTCTCTGGACGGTTCACGTCCCGGGCCTGGGAGGGTGTGGTCGGTGGTACATACAAGCACACCCTCACTGTGAGGCACCGCTGGTTGATGTCGTAAGGAATGTGTTATATATATAGAGAGAGAGAGAGAGCGTGAGTAGCCTGGTGGTGCCATCCTCTGTCCCCTGGCCGGGTCGGGCGGCCCGCTGGGGGCTCTCTGTTTCCGCCCCGGGTCTCTGTCCCTCCTGGGTTTCCCCAGAAAACTCAAACATCCTATATCAGGCTATTACGCCTTGGAGCCAAAAAAAAAAACCTTGTTCACACTTAGATCCATCCGTGAAAATGACATAATGACACCTAATCAAATCTTTGACCATTACATCATGGTCAATAACATCGGCTTTGCGCGGCACGTACACTAAGATCTTTTTAAATGAATGAGGATAATCTATATTAAAAATAGAGATTTTATCTGACTTAGGCCAACCTCACATTAGGCAATTCTGAAGCGACGCGACTGATACTCAAGTATCAGCCATTTGAGTTGCCTGTGGGTATAATACCCGTAGGCAACTTTTCTCCTCACACTGAGGATACTGTGAAGCGACTAGGATCTCTTCAGTCTCCATCTAGCCGTAGCGAGAAGCTGAGTTGTTCACCATGTCAAGTGAACATTCTTCAAGTGATGAAGATGTCGTTGTTGCTTATTATTATAGAAAAAGGAAAATCCGAAGATTATGGCGCCATCCTTACATCGAAAGGAATGTTAACTGCAGATTATTTGTTGGTGCTAAAGAGCTGGAAAAGTCGGAATGCAAGTTCGTAGCATTCTACCGAATGACGAAAGAATCATTCCTACATTTGATTGGCATTGTTTCTCCATTCATAAGACAGAGGAACACACAAATGCGGAAATGTGTGAGTGCAGAAGAAAGAATCTTGATCATGTTGAGGTAAGTAATTTATTAAATTTTTAGTAATTTATGGAATAAATAAGTAATTTATGAAATAAATAAGTAATTTATTAAATTTTTATTTAAGATTAGTTACATTAGTGGCATTTCATCACGCTCATCTAAAATAGTTTCTGAAAGTAATTGTGAAAAAGACATTGGTCCACGACTTTTGGGATCAATTCCATCTTCACTGTGCTCTGCGGAAGTAGATGTCTCCATTTGATGAGGTGTGGCGATATGGGGTTCACTAGCCATGGCGAGGCGACGCAGGAGACTCAAGGGACGGGCGACCTTCCTAGCAGGTCGCCTGAGTTTGGTAGGATACGCGTCTCCTGGGAGTGGCGTCGTTTGTGTCTCCCCACCACTCAACATAGAAGTGACGTCTAAGATACCCTCAAGATACTTGAGTATCGGTCGCGTCGCTTCGGAATTGCCTAATGTGAGGTTGGCCTTATGGATAGAATCGTAATATTGAATTGTAATATATCAGTACAAATTCTGGATTGTTCAGTGTCACTCTACACATTCTAGCTTTCTTTAAGTTGATTGCAGACTTAGCTGATTTGAGAAAAAAAGGGCGTATTGTGGTACATGTGTCACACCTTGGATAAGCAAAATGTATATTGTATTTGGTACGAAAGATGTTGTAGTAAACCAAATACGATACTTTTGAAGTTGGATGTAACTCCTTAAACATGTTAAACATTTTTCTGACGTTCAAACCGTCAGGTAGGTAAAAGCGGCTTCATGGCCATTTATTGTATTATGAGGATCCTCTCTGCTCCTACGCCTTTGGACCTCATTTACCGTGATCATACTTGCCAGGTACGAATCTTGTTATTCTTTGACTCCAATGAGTTGAAATATGATAGCAGAGATGAACGGGTATCATCATTGAGATATTTAAAACATTACAATCGTTGACATCTTGAAAATGATTAGAAAACCCTAATTAGATCCCTTCCTAAATTTGAACTCATATTAACTGGATAGGAATAGTTTTTTACAAGTTATTTTACTGAATAATATGACATTTAATAAATCATATGCATTACTTACTTGCAGTCAGAGCCTGCAAGCTCGAAAGCAGGAATAGTTTTTCCATTGTGGCCTTTGTGCTCTATACCCGAAACTTTGGCTTTTTTGCTAGCCTCCCTCACATTTTCTTTCCTTTTCCGTCTTTTGGGCTTATGAGTAGTAGGAGTTATTTCACATACTTCATCTCCAAAATGATTCATAATTCACCAAAATAAATAGGTACTCACAACATTAAAAACAATAATAATAAAATAAAATAAGTAAAGCAGAAAGCACTAAAACACACAAAGTAAACGAAGAAAGGTTACAATGGAGAAGGTAGGATAATGGACATGTTGTTTTTTCACAAAGCGGTTTGGACATTTGTTTTTCCAAAACCGTCTAAAATTTGGGCAACACTGGGAGCAACCCTGACATTCAACAAGCTGACACCTATCCATAATGACCTAAAAATGAGATGAATATACATACAATTTAGGTCTCTACTTTCGGTGAACTAGGGGAATTTAGTCTAACATGGTTATAACTGGTCAAAAATTATTAGTATATCCTTGTCCCAAGGGCTGAATGTTTGAAAAATGGCGGCAAAACCATGCTGTGTCACCTTTCTACAAGTTGAGAGGTTGGCAAACCTTTTCATGAAGTTGCAGTTTACGATTTGGCTTTGTTGTAATCTACATATAAATTTTTTTCCATAGATAAATAACTACCCAGAATCTGAAAATCGAGAGATCCAAGTCGTGAACGTTTCTAAAGTAATTTTCTTTATAACATTTTATGTTAATTTAAAAAATAACTAAAAGACAGGACCGATAATAAGTACATTCTTATAATTCATCACAAATTAACTGTAAAATTATAATTCTCATACGGCGTATTTAGGGCCTTTTTAACCTAAAAATAGATTCTCTTTAATCTTTTTTTTTATCTCTTTATTATAAAATGGCGTTGTAATGAAATGGAATATTTTCAAAAAGTCCTTTATATTATTTTATCTTTTTTTATGTGTTGTAATGCAAAGAAAACTATATTAAACATATGATTTAGCATGATAATTAAAAACAAATATTTAAATGAAAGGCACATTTCAGTATAGGTACTGTAGAGTTGTAGTATATACCATGCGAATTTATTAGTGTTAAAATTGTCAATATTCTTATGGGTCAAATTTCTAATTTAGTTGTTTGTATTCGTTACTTAGTTAATAGCTTTACTATTTCTTCAGGGACCTACGATGGAACCAATAGCATCAACTTCGAAGTTTAACAACTTCCAACCTGTACCTGTGCTTCAAAGAGATAATCGTCAGAAAGGCGAAAAGAATAAAAGGGTAATACGTTTTTATTATTGTTTAGTTTTACTTCCATAGCTGTACGAAGTTTAGGGGGAGGTATGTAATAGGTTTAAAATTTAATGTTGAATGTTCAATGGATTTTCCTGTTTTCCGACCCCCTGCACCCAAAAATGACTAAACAGGAACAATATTGTTTTACAGTTGGTTTATCGAAACTAAAAGTTTCAAGAAACATACTACAGTTTGTGACTTGCCGCCCTGGGCCCGTTGCACATAGGTTGATTTAAAGGATTTAGGCGGTCAAAAGTCAAATTTTAAAAGTGACGTTAAAAATACCAAAATAATCCCTTAGCCAAAGGAATGTCTCAGTAACAATAATTTATCATCCCCACTCGCAAATCTTTTACCGCGCACGTGCTAATTGTTTGGTTGAAACCTGCTCTTCTCACTGTTTACATATCATTGTATTAGCGCTCTCAGTGTTAACATTTGACCCTAGAGAAATTTTGTGTTTTCCCTCTAATCTTTTGAAGTGATTGTGATGGATTCGAATAATTCAGGAAAAAATCAATATTTCTTGATATGTTTAAACGATTTTTAACGTTGTTTTATATTATTCACTAAGGCCACCAGTCCGGGCTCTTGTACAGGTCCCTCGGCTCCCCATTGGTCCGTATCCTTTCTCAATACCTTCCTCTCCCCAATACGATTTAGGTTTGTCAAAGAATCGACTGATGTAACAAAGGAGGAAATCAGTTACGTTGAAGAATCTGCCACGAGGTTAACACCTACTGAAGTAATTTTGCATGGGAGCAAATTCATGTTTAAACATGTCTTTAAGATGACGATGGGAGCCATGCGGGCTAGAGCGTCGGGCTTTGGTCGCATGGTCTTACCATGGTTTGCAGGTTCGAATCCCGTCCGGGAGTGAGTTTTATTTCTTAGATAGAACTCCCTCTCGGGGCCATGGAAGTCGTAAATAACTACATAATAACACATTGACATGGCTAATATGCACCGTAGATAAGGCCAAAAAAAAAAAAATTACAATGATTGATGGCAAGGTGTGTAACGCTGCAACCGATACAAAATCTACTAGTCGGTGTTATATGTGCGGAGCAACATCTAAAGACTTTAACAGTCTGACCCAAAAGTTAAATACAAGATCAACGGCTATTGAATTTGGACTATCGGTACTACACGCCAGGATTCGATTGTTCGAAAGCGTTTTGCATCTGGCGTACAAATTGCCAGTAAAAAAGTATAGAGAGGAGAGAGAGAGAGAACTGACGAAGAAAAGAAGTTAGAAGTGCTTACGAAAAAACATATTCTTTTTTAAACATATATATATTTTTTTTTCAAGATTCTGTCTTTTATTTCTAATTTTTTTCACTTTTTAGCGGGGAAAATATGCTAATTTTACAAAGGACAATACTTTACAATAAGATATATGATTTAAAGTCGAAATACACTGTAAAATAATTTTGACCGCCTAAATCCTTCTTCTAATTCGTAACATGAACTTCTGTTATATTTAATAGGCGTGTTGTATATTTAATAGATAGTAATTTTTTTTTTTTTTTTTTTTTTTTTTTATATACAGCCGATCAACAGCCCAGAATCTCCAAATGAAGAGAGAAGATTTCAGAAGTTTGCTAAAGTAATTTTTTTAATATTTTCATAACATTTTAATTAGGGAGGGATTGCCCAATGATGTAATAAGAAGGAGAGATGAGGCTTGTGGTCGAAAAAATCTAACTTGTGGAATTTCTGCCAAGCTTTCGGCACTAAATATGCCTTCTTCAGAGCCTGTATTGACAAATATTCATTCTTAATGAGTTGATATATGCTAGATTTGAGTAAAAGATATGACATTAAAACTAATTGTGACTAAACCAATAACTAACATTTAATATATGAGGTGTTCCCAATGAAAAGGAGGTAAGTGCCAAATTAAAAATTTTATCGGAGAGCCAAAAAACTGTTTGACGCTAGGAAAAATGAGAAAAACAACCGTTTCAAGTAAAAAATGTGGTTTATTAACATTATTGTAATACAAAGGTGAAATAATGTTTTAAAACATTTTTTTTTTTATTTCAACGAAAGTTTCTTTATAAAAAAACAAAATTTAGCTGTTTGCAGATGTTTTTAGAGCCCAAGAACTCTAGCATGCTAAGAAGATCTTTCTTTTTGCCTTCATTAATAACTGGAGCTTAGGGGTTATCATCAAATCCTTCCATTCTCTTGAAGATTTTCTTGGTCTACCGAGTTTTCGATGTCACTAAAAGACGACCGTGTTTTTTTTATACAGGGTAGATCATCAGAAGAGATTTGAATCCACGATTTGGTTGAAATTTGTAATTAATTCCTGGTGATAAATGCATCGGAAGCGCTGGCAAAATCTATAGTGGCTATCTTCCCTTGGGAACATACATATATGTTGTTTTATTAGCTCCGTATCTTGTTTAATGTATCTTGTTTACGTGTTGTTTAATTCAAAATAAAGAATTTAAAAAAAATATATATTGTTAACATGTGAGATCTGTCACGTTTAACAGTCGGTTTGGCTGTTGAGAGAAGTGCAGCCTTTTTTCACCTAATTAAGAGAATAACAAAAATTTCAAAAGTCATGATAAAAAATAAATTTAAAAAATTAAAAGCCTGACGCCTATGCGAAAATACCCATATACACAGGACCGATAGTGAATATCTTCTTGTAATTAAACACAAATAACTATAAAATAATCATTCTCACATCGGCACTGACTGCATATTCTCACAAACCTCGATCGTTTTGTCTATTCCCGTCCCATTAACAATTTTAATGACTGAACATTCGCCAAAACTGATTGAAATGAATGGGACACAAGATTATATAGAATATTTTCTCTAAATATAAAACGTTCGTCTGCTTCCATTAGAAGCCGAGTTATGCCCCTGGTAATGGGAAAGTCCCCACCCTAGACGACAGCTTCTGTTAATTAGTAAATACAATACAACAAATTAGTTTTCCTGTCTTTTGAATAACTTAATAGTTTCCAAATGTCTCTTCTCGAGAAACCATGGGCCTAGAACGCATTTGGGCCATTAAAAGTCGACAGTTTTAAAATTTTGGAAAACTAATACCTAATTCATATTGAAGGCTTTTTCTTAGGTGAATTAAAAAAAACAATATTACAAATATATGAAATGGGTGGTGAGAGATGCATCCGTGATTTGGTACCAATGAACTAATATCCTAATGTGAAAATTCCGTTCCGCTCCCATCTCAAAATATTCACTTTTTTATAAATGTAAATTTTTCTTTTATAGTTGAACACTGGGGAAGCTTTGGCGATGTTTACAAAAGAGGACAAACTGAATCCTGTGGACATTGAAATGGTAATTTTATTTATATTTAGGGGTTTATAGTTCAACCGTGAAACCCTTTGTTTTCCTTCGTCAGTTCACTTCACCCATAACATAAAATATGGACTCCTGGAGAGGAGAAATATTGGGAGGGGGGGGGGGGGGGGGGGGGGGGGGGGAGTTTTGCACTTTCTTGTCATTACAATCGTAATTCCAGGGCCCTCTCGGTTCACTTGTGCACACGCATCAGGGAGAGTAAGTGCCTGGACTGGTTCGGAGCTCCCACCTCAAAATATTCATTATTATACTAAATGTAAACTTCTTTACTTTCCTATACCCATATTACAAGCAAATATTATAACTGTGTGAAAATCCGAGATTGAGTTTTCAACTGATTTTCAAAATTTTTTCTATTTTTCAGTTAGATGATTCAGAAACTCAGATGGGATCCGAAATAATCCAGATTGAAAAGGTAATTTTCTTTATAAAATTATTATAATTGAATAAAAAATCTTAGATATTTTTTATTTTCTAATATTTTTTTTTTGATTATACAAATATTCAAGCGGAAGTTCATCAGGCGCTCTAAAAACTCAAAATCAATATATACTCAAGACTGGCGATGATATTACTAAAGTAATTGTCTTTATCAATTAGGATTTTGTCAACAAAATTATTTATTGAATGCTAACTCCACTTCGTATCGACCAAAATAATAGTGATAATAGCGAGATGCATGGATACAGTGCCCGGGACTGGTTTGGAGTTGAGGCGCCTTTCTCTGTGAACAAGTCGCTGTTCGGACACTGAGAACCACTCTTATTAACCGTAGATCTTCCCTCTCGGCGGTCTTCCGAAAACCCCCTTTCACCAGTCGTCCGATGGCATTTCACAATCTTCCGCCATTCTACTCTATCCTCGGCCTCCCGTCTCCATCTTCTCACACCCATCGTTCTGAGGTCGTCCTCCACGTCCTCCAGCCAACGTAAGCGGGGTCTACCTCTTCTTCTTTGTCCTCCCGGGTGTCCCTCCAGTATCCTCCTCGGCAATCTATCTGGTTGTATCCTCTGTAAATGCCCCAGCCATCGCAGCCGTCCCTGCTTCACTAAGGCCACCAGGTCCGGGCTCTTGTACAGGTCCCTCAGCTCCCCATTGGTCCGTATCCTTTCTAAATACCTTCCTCTCCCCAATACGATTTAGGTTTGTCAAAGAATCGACTGATGTAACAAAGGAGGAAATCAGTTACGTTGAAGAATCTGCCACGAGGTTAACACCTACTGAAGTAATTTTGCATGGGAGCAAATTCGTGTTTAAACATGTCTTTAAGATGACGATGGGAGCCATGCGGGCTAGAGCGTCGGGCTTTGGTCGCATGGTCTTACCATGGTTTGCAGGTTCGAATCCCGTCCGGGAGTGAGTTTTATTTCGTAGATAGAACTCCCTCTCGGGGCCATGGAAGTCGTAAATAACTACATAATAACACATTGACATGGCTAATATGCACCGTACATAAGGCCAAAAAAAAAAAAAAAAAAAAATTACAATGATTGATGGCAAGGTGTGTAACGCTGCAACCGATACAAAATCTACTAGTCGGTGTTATATGTGCGGAGCAACATCTAAAGACTTTAACAGTCTGACCCAAAAGTTAAATACAAGATCAACGGCTATTGAATTTGGACTATCGGTACTACACGCCA
Source organism: Aradus depressus (assembly GCA_963662175.1). Classification (NCBI taxonomy): domain Eukaryota; kingdom Metazoa; phylum Arthropoda; class Insecta; order Hemiptera; family Aradidae; genus Aradus; species Aradus depressus. The sequence goes on along the minus strand of OY759218.1, from coordinate 16,047,724 downwards.
GGATTCGATTGTTCGAAAGCGTTTTGCATCTGGCGTACAAATTGCCAGTAAAAAAGTATAGAGAGGAGAGAGAGAGAGAGAACTGACGAAGAAAAAAAGTTAGAAGTGCTTACGAAAAAACATATTCTTTTTTAAACATATATATATTTTTTTTTTCAAGATTCTGTCTTTTATTTCTAATTTTTTTCACTTTTTAGCGGGGAAAATATGCTAATTTTACAAAGGACAATACTTTACAATAAGATATATGATTTAAAGTCGAAATACACTGTAAAATAATTTTGACCGCCTAAATCCTTTAAATCAACCTATGTTCGTCGTGTAGCGGGCATTCGATGACTACTTGTTCCGCAGTCTCGAAGCCCGCCACACGAGCAGGCAGGAATGTTCTTCCTCTCAAAGAAGAAGAGCTTGGCGCTGAAGTCGCCGTGACCTGATAGCACCTGTGACATCCAGTGGTCTGGTTGTACCCATGGAGAGTCAAGGCGCGTCCGGACGTTCGGGAAATAGGCGAAGGTTGTTCGGCCATTTGTCGATCGCGCCCAGCGCTATTGCGCTATAGTGAATATCTTCTTGTAATTAAACACAAATAACTATAAAATAATCACATTTCAACGAAAGTTTCTTTATAAAAAAACAAAATTTAGCTGTTTGCAGATGTTTTTAGAGCCCAAGAACTCTAGCATGCTAAGAAGATCTTTCTTTTTGCCTTCATTAATAAATGGAGCTTAGGGGTTATCATCAAATCCTTCCATTCTCTTGAAGATTTTCTTGGTCTACCGAGTTTTCGATGTCACTAAAAGACGACCGTGTTTTTTTTATACAGGGTAGATCATCAGAAGAGATTTGAATCCACGATTTGGTTAAAATTTGTAATTAATTCCTGGTGATAAATGCATCGGAAGCGCTGGCAAAATCTATAGTGGCTATCTTCCCTTGGGAACATACATATATGTTGTTTTATTAGCTCCGTATCTTGTTTAATGTATCTTGTTTACGTGTTGTTTAATTCAAAATAAAGAATTTTAAAAAAATATATATTGTTAACATGTGAGATTTGTCACGTTTAACAGTCGGTTTGGCTGTTGAGAGAAGTGCAGCCTTTTTTCACCTAATTAAGAGAATAACAAAAATTTCAAAAGTCATGATAAAAAATAAATTAAAAAAATTAAAAGTCTGACGCCTATGCGAAAATACCCATATACACAGGACCGATAGTGAATATCTTCTTGTAATTAAACACAAATAACTATAAAATAATCATTCTCACATCGGCACTGACTGCATATTCTCACAAACCTCGATCGTTTTGTCTATTCCCGTCCCATTAACAATTTTAATGACTGAACATTCGCCAAAACTGATTGAAATGAATGGGACACAAGATTATATAGAATATTTTCTCTAAATATAAAACGTTCGTCTGCTTCCATTAGAAGCCGAGTTATGCCCCTGGTAATGGGAAAGTCCCCACCCTAGACGACAGCTTCTGTTAATTAGTAAATACAATACAACAAATTAGTTTTCCTGTCTTTTGAATAACTTAATAGTTTCCAAATGTCTCTTCTCGAGAAACCATGGGCCTAGAACGCATTTGCGCCATTAAAAGTCGACAGTTTTAAAATTTTGGAAAACTAATACCTAATTCATATTGAAGGCTTTTTCTTAGGTGAATTAAAAAAAAACAATATTACAAATACACTCGTCCACAAAAAAACTGGGACACTCAGATTTTACAGCAATAAAGAATATTTATTTTACCAATACATTTTTTTCTTAGTATTACAATAAGAAAATATAGTTATGATGTAAATTTTGTCAAAAAAATACAAATTATATGTAATAGAAATAAAGAAATAATAATAATAATAATAAATGTGAAATACTGGTTTTGCAACTTTGTGGAAAAAAAGTTCTTCTTATGTCTCAATTGCCATTTAGTAACGAGTATTTCCTCCTCGCGCTTTCTTAAGAGCCATAACTCGCTGGGGCATGGAAGAAATAAGATTTTGGATGGTCCTTTGTGGAATAGCATCCCATTCCTGTTGTAACGCAATGCGAAGCTGTTGCACAGTATTTGGAGGCTGCAGGCGGTTCCTGACACGCCTCTTTAGTATGTCCCATAGATGTTCTATTGGGTTCATGTCTGGAGAACGTGCAGGCCAATCAATAACATTGATACCTACATCCTCCAAGTACTGGTTAACGACTCTAGCAACGTGAGGCCTGGCGTTGTCATGCATTAATAAGAAATCATCCCCAATAAATGGTGCAAACGGTATGACTGCCTCTATAAGAACCTCTTCAATGTACCTAGCAGCGGTCATAGTTCCATTTTCAATGATCGTTAACTCCGTGCGGGCGTCCAAACTTATCCCACCCCACACCATAATTGACTGTCTATAAAAAGGAGCAGTTCCCGTCATGGTACATTGACAGAAGCGCTCATTCTGTCTTCTCCTCACATAAACGCGGCCATCTGAACTATACAGACCAAAACGAGACTCATCTGTGAACAGTACAGCTCCCCATTGCTGTACAGTCCAATGGATGTGTCGATTAGCAAATGTAGTCCTGCTTACACGATGCTCCCTGGTAAGCTGTGGCCCTGTAGCCGGTCTTCTTCCATGTAAATGTTGTTCTACGAACCGTCTTCTAACTGTCTCAGCAGAAACAGCGACTCCCCGGGTAACTAACAGTGCAGCTCGAACTTCTGAAGCTGTCAGGAACCGGTTTCGAAGAACTGACAGCGTAATAAAACGGTCATCACGCTCGCTGGTAGCCCTTGTACGGCCACTTCCGGGCCTGCGCCCATATTGCCCAGTCTCCCTGTACCGTACAACTGCTCGATGGAGTGATGAACGAGATACCCCCAAAGATTCTGCTGCATATCTCACACTCCGCCCATCTTCAGTTAGAGCAACAGCTCTTGCCACCTCTTCATTCGAAAGAACCATTTTTATAATGAAAAGTAATTAATTTAGAATATTTAAAATGGATAACAAAGCAAATAAAAAAGAATCAGACTCAGAAAAGAAAATATGGACAATATCTTAACGAGAAGAGAGAATAACTATAAAATAATCATTCTCACATCGGCACTGACTGCATATTCTCACAAACCTCGATCGTTTTGTCTATTCCCGTCCCATTAACAATTTTAATGACTGAACATTCGCCAAAACTGATTGAAATGAATGGGACACAAGATTATATAGAATATTTTCTCTAAATATAAAACGTTCGTCTGCTTCCATTAGAAGCCGAGTTATGCCCCTGGTAATGGGAAAGTCTACCCCTAGACGACAGCTTCTGTTAATTAGTAAATACAATACAACAAATTAGTTTTCCTGTCTTTTGAATAACTTAATAGTTTCCAAATGTCTCTTCTCGAGAAACCATGGGCCTAGAACGCATTTGCGCCATTAAAAGTCGACAGTTTTAAAATTTTGGAAAACTAATAATTCCAGGGCCCTCTCGGTTCACTTGTGCACACGCATCAGGGAGAGTAAGTGCCTGGACTGGTTCGGAGCTCCCACCTCAAAATATTCATTATTATACTAAATGTAAACTTCTTTACTTTCCTATACCCATATTACAAGCAAATATTATAACTGTGTGAAAATCCGAGATTGAGTTTTCAACTGATTTTCAAAATTTTTTCTATTTTTCAGTTAGATGATTCAGAAACTCAGATGGGATCCGAAATAATCCAGATAGAAAAGGTAATTTTCTTTATAAAATTATTATAATTGAATAAAAATTCTTAGATATTTTTTATTTTCTAATATTTTTTTTTTGATTATACAAATATTCAAGCGGAAGTTCATCAGGCGCTCTAAAAACTCAAAATCAATATATACTCAAGACTGGCGATGATATTACTAAAGTAATTGTCTTTATCAATTAGGATTTTGTCAACAAAATTATTTATTGAATGGTAACTCCACTTCGTATCGACCAAAATAATAGTGATAATAGCGAGATGCATGGATACAGTGCCCGGGACTGGTTTGGAGTTGAGGCGCCTTTCTCTGTGAACAAGTCGCTGTTCGGACACTGAGAACCACTCTTATTAACCGTAGATCTTCCCTCTCGGCGGTCTTCCGAAAACCCCCTTTCACCAGTCGTCCGATGGCATTTCACAATCTTCCGCCATTCTACTCCATCCTCGGCCTCCCGTCTCCATCTTCTCACACCCATCGTTCTGAGGTCGTCCTCCACGTCCTCCAGCCAACGTAAGCGGGGTCTACCTCTTCTTCTTTGTCCTCCCGGGTGTCCCTCCAGTATCCTCCTCGGCAATCTATCTGGTTGCATCCTCTGTAAATGCCCCAGCCATCGGAGCCGTCCCTGCTTCACTAAGGCCACCAGGTCCGGGCTCTTGTACAGGTCCCTCAGCTCCCCATTGGTCCGTATCCTTTCTAAATACCTTCCTCTCCCCAATACGATTTAGGTTTGTCAAAGAATCGACTGATGTAACAAAGGAGGAAATCAGTTACGTTGAAGAATCTGCCACGAGGTTAACACCTACTGAAGTAATTTTGCATGGGAGCAAATTCATGTTTAAACAATTGCGGTACCCGAGACTTCATTGAAATGACATTTTCATACTTTATGGCTAGATTGGATGATATTTTAGTAATTCCATTATTTTCAAAGCATTGTAATATTTCCAAATGATAAAGCATTGCATATGTTACAACTTAACATATATATTGTTATAATTTATTTTTTCTTCGATATATTTTATTTACTGAGAATAAATAATGGTTTTCTATTGTTTCTGTTTGTTATTATAGGAAAACATAAGCGAAAGTTTGTCAGATGATGAAACTGAAGAGCAGTTTACATTTGGATCGGACGATGATACCGTGAAGGTAAATCTTTTTCATCAAGACCTCTTATTTTATCAATAATAATTGTTTCCTACATAAATATAATAAAACTGGTGGTTGGCCACAAGCCGTAAAAGTGTACAATTCGTCTCCACGATTTCTCGTGATTTTGAGTAAAATAAGTGAAAGAACTGTGTAAACTTTTGTGCCATCATTGTTATTGGTGTGAAGAATGGAGTGACTAGATTTTAGTGCCTCGAAGTAATAATTATTCAATTTTTTCTCCTTGATAGTACCGAATATGGAATAGTGTGGTGAAAAGTTCATAGAGAAATTGTCTATGGTATGAAAACTCCGGTTTTTTTGTGACATACAGTCGAAGGAATTGCATAACCTCAAAAAGTAAGTATTGTTCGATCGAAAAACATCAATCATATTGAATAGAATTTGACGAAAAAATAATTTTATTTACACAATTATGAATTGTATTTATATTTTTATATAGGTAATATATAATAAACATACAAATTTTAATTTAAAAAAAAAAGTAATATAAAAAATTGTGATGTGGCCATTACAGGACTTTCTTATACCAACCACGATTACAGATCGCTCTCTCTCCCCCTTCTCAAAATTATTTCATACTGGCATTTCTGGGTATAAGAACTCAATAGATAGCGCTGTACAAAGAGACAAAAAAAAAGATTCTGGGAAGGGGAGGGGGAGGGTGATCAGTAAGCGTTGTTGGTATAAGAAAATCCTGTAATCCGATACATTTTTACTTCCTCAGCCCATACGAAGTATAGGGGAAGTTATGTAATAGTTCGAAAATTCGATGTTAAGATTTCACCTAAATTTCATGTTTTCCGACATCCTGGTTCCAAAAATAAAAAAAAAGATAATTGTGCAGTCTGTCTATGAACATGATAACACCAGATTGATTAAATATAAAGACACAAAATTGTATGTATTAACTGTATTAAGCAAAAAAAAAAAAAAAAATAGTATTTTCAGATTATGGGATGTAATTAGGATGGTGTAGCCCAGATGGTGCCATAGGAATTCTGAGAGGTAACTTAAAGACAGGCTTCAAATAATATTTTTATTAAATAGTTTTAATTAAATAACGAATTAATTCCACCTACAGTTTTCATTTCTCTTGTAAAAGGTCAGAAATTTGTGAATATATTAAAAAGGAAGTTGTCGGTGAATCATTGGCGATGTACTTCCCCAAAAAGAATTAATTAAATACGTTGTCGCTCTCCTACCAAATCCAATCGACCCTTTGGGCTAAAATCTATAGTTGCCAACTACAAACGCCAACTGTACAAAAACTATACAATGAACATACACAAAAACTACAATGAGGGCGCCGGTAGCTCAGTGGTATGCGTGCTTGTCTTCTGAGCTCAAGAACGTGGGTTCGAAACCCAACCGAGGACCTTAGTTTATTTTATATGGGAGGTAAAATAAACTTAAGCACGCCGTCCTTCGGATGGGACGTTAAGCGATGGTCCCGAGCCTGTACGATGTCAGGTACTCGTTAAAGACCCCTGCCCTAGATGAAAAAAAATTTAGGGTAGGCAAAATTTAGGACTCCCACAGTAGAGTCGGTCTCATGTCCCACCCCCTTCCCTTCTGCCGATCCGGCTGAAAATTAATAAGTGCCGTCCTTATGAGTTTCCGAATTCACATATGAAGAAATTTTGTGTCGATACATTCATTAAAACGACAGTTGTTTGAGATAAACAAATCTCCTAATCCCTCCATTTTCTCATTATTCGCATTATTATTTTTTATGTTTTATGTTTAGATATTTAAAAAAAAATTTAACGATGGTTATTTATTCTGTTCATTTATTTATATAAGTTAATATTTTTTGTTCTTCATTATCAAATATCTGTAATGCCAACTCCGACTGACGGCCTAAATGGCTATAGTCTAAGTGTTTTTTCTTTGTATATTTCTTGGAATGATGTTATTTTTCTTCTTTTAATAAAAACCATTCTATTCTATTCTCAGTGTTGAAAACAATCTGTGACCTAGCAAGCTAGTAACAAGTGTAAAAATTATAACGGATGATATTTTGGTAATTCCATTATTTTCAAAGCATTGTAATATTTCCAAATGATAAAGCATTGCATATGTTACAACTTAACATACATATATATTGTTATAATTTATTTTTTCTTTGATATACTTTATTTACTGAGAATAAATGATGGTTTTCTATTGTTTCTGTTTGTTATTATAGGAAAACATAAGGGAAAGTTTGTCAGATGATGAAACTGAAGAGCAGTTTACATTCGAACCAGAGAATGATAATGTTGAGGTAAACCTTTTTCAAGACTTCTTATTTTATCAATAATAATTGTTTCCTACATAAATATAATAAAACTGGTGGTTGGCCACAAGCCGTAAAAGTGTACAATTCGTCTCCACGATTTCTCGTGATTTTGAGTAAAATAAGTGAAAGAGCTGTGTAAAATTTTGTGCCATCATTGTTATTGGTGTGAAGAATGGAGTGACGTGATTTTAGTGTCTCGAAGTAATAATTATTCAATTTTTTCTCCTTGATAGTACCGAATATGGAATAGTGTGGTGAAAAGTTCATAGAGAAATTGTCTATGGTATGAAAACTCCGGTTTTTTTGCGCTGTACAAAGAGACAAAAAAAAAGATTCTGGGAAGGGGAGGGGGAGGGTGATCAGTAAGCGTTGTTGGTATAAGAAAATCCTGTAATCCGATACATTTTTACTTCCTCAGCCCATACGAAGTATAGGGGAAGTTATGTAATAGTTCGAAAATTCGATGTTAAGATTTCACCTAAATTTCATGTTTTCCGACATCCTGGTTCCAAAAATAAAAAAAAAGATAATTGTGCAGTCTGTCTATGAACATGATAACACCAGATTGATTAAATATAAAGACACAAAATTGTATGTATTAACTGTATTAAGCAAAAAAAAAAAAAAAAATAGTATTTTCAGATTATGGGATGTAATTAGGATGGTGTAGCCCAGATGGTGCCATAGGAATTCTGAGAGGTAACTTAAAGACAGGCTTCAAATAATATTTTTATTAAATAGTTTTAATTAAATAACGAATTAATTCCACCTACAGTTTTCATTTCTCTTGTAAAAGGTCAGAAATTTGTGAATATATTAAAAAGGAAGTTGTCGGTGAATCATTGGCGATGTACTTCCCCAAAAAGAATTAATTAAATACGTTGTCGCTCTCCTACCAAATCCAATCGACCCTTTGGGCTAAAATCTATAGTTGCCAACTACAAACGCCAACTGTACAAAAACTATACAATGAACATACACAAAAACTACAATGAGGGCGCCGGTAGCTCAGTGGTATGCGTGCTTGTCTTCTGAGCTCAAGAACGTGGGTTCGAAACCCAACCGAGGACCTTAGTTTATTTTATATGGGAGGTAAAATAAACTTAAGCACGCCGTCCTTCGGATGGGACGTTAAGCGATGGTCCCGAGCCTGTACGATGTCAGGTACTCGTTAAAGACCCCTGCCCTAGATGAAAAAAAATTTAGGGTAGGCAAAATTTAGGACTCCCACAGTAGAGTCGGTCTCATGTCCCACCCCCTTCCCTTCTGCCGATCCGGCTGAAAATTAATAAGTGCCGTCCTTATGAGTTTCCGAATTCACATATGAAGAAATTTTGTGTCGATACATTCATTAAAACGACAGTTGTTTGAGATAAACAAATCTCCTAATCCCTCCATTTTCTCATTATTCGCATTATTATTTTTTATGTTTTATGTTTAGATATTTAAAAAAAAATTTAACGATGGTTATTTATTCTGTTCATTTATTTATATAAGTTAATATTTTTTGTTCTTCATTATCAAATATCTGTAATGCCAACTCCGACTGACGGCCTAAATGGCTATAGTCTAAGTGTTTTTTCTTTGTATATTTCTTGGAATGATGTTATTTTTCTTCTTTTAATAAAAACCATTCTATTCTATTCTCAGTGTTGAAAACAATCTGTGACCTAGCAAGCTAGTAACAAGTGTAAAAATTATAACGGATGATATTTTGGTAATTCCATTATTTTCAAAGCATTGTAATATTTCCAAATGATAAAGCATTGCATATGTTACAACTTAACATACATATATATTGTTATAATTTATTTTTTCTTTGATATACTTTATTTACTGAGAATAAATGATGGTTTTCTATTGTTTCTGTTTGTTATTATAGGAAAACATAAGGGAAAGTTTGTCAGATGATGAAACTGAAGAGCAGTTTACATTCGAACCAGAGAATGATAATGTTGAGGTAAACCTTTTTCAAGACTTCTTATTTTATCAATAATAATTGTTTCCTACATAAATATAATAAAACTGGTGGTTGGCCACAAGCCGTAAAAGTGTACAATTCGTCTCCACGATTTCTCGTGATTTTGAGTAAAATAAGTGAAAGAGCTGTGTAAAATTTTGTGCCATCATTGTTATTGGTGTGAAGAATGGAGTGACGTGATTTTAGTGTCTCGAAGTAATAATTATTCAATTTTTTCTCCTTGATAGTACCGAATATGGAATAGTGTGGTGAAAAGTTCATAGAGAAATTGTCTATGGTATGAAAACTCCGGTTTTTTTGCGCTGTACAAAGAGACAAAAAAAAAGATTCTGGGAAGGGGAGGGGGAGGGTGATCAGTAAGCGTTGTTGGTATAAGAAAATCCTGTAATCCGATACATTTTTACTTCCTCAGCCCATACGAAGTATAGGGGAAGTTATGTAATAGTTCGAAAATTCGATGTTAAGATTTCACCTAAATTTCATGTTTTCCGACATCCTGGTTCCAAAAATAAAAAAAAAGATAATTGTGCAGTCTGTCTATGAACATGATAACACCAGATTGATTAAATATAAAGACACAAAATTGTATGTATTAACTGTATTAAGCAAAAAAAAAAAAAAAAATAGTATTTTCAGATTATGGGATGTAATTAGGATGGTGTAGCCCAGATGGTGCCATAGGAATTCTGAGAGGTAACTTAAAGACAGGCTTCAAATAATATTTTTATTAAATAGTTTTAATTAAATAACGAATTAATTCCACCTACAGTTTTCATTTCTCTTGTAAAAGGTCAGAAATTTGTGAATATATTAAAAAGGAAGTTGTCGGTGAATCATTGGCGATGTACTTCCCCAAAAAGAATTAATTAAATACGTTGTCGCTCTCCTACCAAATCCAATCGACCCTTTGGGCTAAAATCTATAGTTGCCAACTACAAACGCCAACTGTACAAAAACTATACAATGAACATACACAAAAACTACAATGAGGGCGCCGGTAGCTCAGTGGTATGCGTGCTTGTCTTCTGAGCTCAAGAACGTGGGTTCGAAACCCAACCGAGGACCTTAGTTTATTTTATATGGGAGGTAAAATAAACTTAAGCACGCCGTCCTTCGGATGGGACGTTAAGCGATGGTCCCGAGCCTGTACGATGTCAGGTACTCGTTAAAGACCCCTGCCCTAGATGAAAAAAAATTTAGGGTAGGCAAAATTTAGGACTCCCACAGTAGAGTCGGTCTCATGTCCCACCCCCTTCCCTTCTGCCGATCCGGCTGAAAATTAATAAGTGCCGTCCTTATGAGTTTCCGAATTCACATATGAAGAAATTTTGTGTCGATACATTCATTAAAACGACAGTTGTTTGAGATAAACAAATCTCCTAATCCCTCCATTTTCTCATTATTCGCATTATTATTTTTTATGTTTTATGTTTAGATATTTAAAAAAAAATTTAACGATGGTTATTTATTCTGTTCATTTATTTATATAAGTTAATATTTTTTGTTCTTCATTATCAAATATCTGTAATGCCAACTCCGACTGACGGCCTAAATGGCTATAGTCTAAGTGTTTTTTCTTTGTATATTTCTTGGAATGATGTTATTTTTCTTCTTTTAATAAAAACCATTCTATTCTATTCTCAGTGTTGAAAACAATCTGTGACCTAGCAAGCTAGTAACAAGTGTAAAAATTATAACGGATGATATTTTGGTAATTCCATTATTTTCAAAGCATTGTAATATTTCCAAATGATAAAGCATTGCATATGTTACAACTTAACATACATATATATTGTTATAATTTATTTTTTCTTTGATATACTTTATTTACTGAGAATAAATGATGGTTTTCTATTGTTTCTGTTTGTTATTATAGGAAAACATAAGGGAAAGTTTGTCAGATGATGAAACTGAAGAGCAGTTTACATTCGAACCAGAGAATGATAATGTTGAGGTAAACCTTTTTCAAGACTTCTTATTTTATCAATAATAATTGTTTCCTACATAAATATAATAAAACTGGTGGTTGGCCACAAGCCGTAAAAGTGTACAATTCGTCTCCACGATTTCTCGTGATTTTGAGTAAAATAAGTGAAAGAGCTGTGTAAAATTTTGTGCCATCATTGTTATTGGTGTGAAGAATGGAGTGACGTGATTTTAGTGTCTCGAAGTAATAATTATTCAATTTTTTCTCCTTGATAGTACCGAATATGGAATAGTGTGGTGAAAAGTTCATAGAGAAATTGTCTATGGTATGAAAACTCCGGTTTTTTTGCGCTGTACAAAGAGACAAAAAAAAAGATTCTGGGAAGGGGAGGGGGAGGGTGATCAGTAAGCGTTGTTGGTATAAGAAAATCCTGTAATCCGATACATTTTTACTTCCTCAGCCCATACGAAGTATAGGGGAAGTTATGTAATAGTTCGAAAATTCGATGTTAAGTTTTCACCTAAATTTCATGTTTTCCGACATCCTGGTTCCAAAAATAAAAAAAAAGATAATTGTGCAGTCTGTCTATGAACATGATAACACCAGATTGATTAAATATAAAGACACAAAATTGTATGTATTAACTGTATTAAGCAAAAAAAAAAAAAAAATAGTATTTTCAGATTATGGGATGTAATTAGGATGGTGTAGCCCAGATGGTGCCATAGGAATTCTGAGAGGTAACTTAAAGACAGGCTTCAAATAATATTTTTATTAAATAGTTTTAATTAAATAACGAATTAATTCCACCTACAGTTTTCATTTCTCTTGTAAAAGGTCAGAAATTTGTGAATATATTAAAAAGGAAGTTGTCGGTGAATCATTGGCGATGTACTTCCCCAAAAAGAATTAATTAAATACGTTGTCGCTCTCCTACCAAATCCAATCGACCCTTTGGGCTAAAATCTATAGTTGCCAACTACAAACGCCAACTGTACAAAAACTATACAATGAACATACACAAAAACTACAATGAGGGCGCCGGTAGCTCAGTGGTATGCGTGCTTGTCTTCTGAGCTCAAGAACGTGGGTTCGAAACCCAACCGAGGACCTTAGTTTATTTTATATGGGAGGTAAAATAAACTTAAGCACGCCGTCCTTCGGATGGGACGTTAAGCGATGGTCCCGAGCCTGTACGATGTCAGGTACTCGTTAAAGACCCCTGCCCTAGATGAAAAAAAATTTAGGGTAGGCAAAATTTAGGACTCCCACAGTAGAGTCGGTCTCATGTCCCACCAGGGTGAAGAAAGAGCGCTCTGGTAGTAGGCGATTGACCTCGTAGTTAAGGCCCGGGCATGAGTCATAAAACCTAACCTAACAAAAACTACAACATTTCGACCAAAATTTACCGAAAAGGGAAGAAAAAATATATTATTTACCTGGTAAATGGGATCACTCGATCGGTCTTTTACCAATACTTGTTAAAAATTCGTTACATTTAGCGAAATGCTGACATCCGAAAAATCCTCTTGAGGCTGATAAAGGCGACGGATGAGCTGTCTTTAAATCATGATGCTTTTTCTGAAAAAAAAAAAAATAATAATAATAAATAGGTAGCTAATAAGAAGATGGATCACATATGAAATTTCGAGTCAATACAACGGCAGTTACAAACTACGGGCCGTACTGAGACCATTAACATTTATTAAATTAAACCTTCTTCAACTTAGAACGGCATTCCTCCCTCTCTTCCCCAAATCAACTCAACAAGGTTTGCCATTCCACAAGTTTGCCATTCCAAAAATCTAGGAACGAGAAAACCCAAGTTCTTGCTCTTCCTCAGAAAAAAATTTACCTAACTTTGAGAGTGAGAGCAATGGTGGGGGGGGGGGGGGGGGGGTCGGAGAGATTGAGGGAGAAGGTACTTGTGTTTAATAACAATATATTATAGATAATATCTATGACTATATTATGGTCATTACATCGGCAGTTATTAGGGTTTTTGAGTTGAGCCCCTTCTGCCGATCCGGCTGAAAATCAATAAGTGCCGTCCTTATGAGGCCAAATGACGGCCAAAATGGCTATAGTTAAGTGTTTTTTCTTTGTATATTTCTTGGAATGATGTTATTTTTCTTCTTTTAATAAAAACCATTCTATTCTATTCTCAGTGTTGAAAACAATCTGTGACCTAGCAAGCTAGTAACAGGTGTAAACATTATAACGGATGATATTTTGGTAATTCCATTATTTTCAAAGCATTGTAATATTTCCAAATGATAAAACATTGCATATGTTACAACAACATATATATTGTTATAATTTATTTTTTCTTCGATATATTTTATTTACTGAGAATAAATAAAGGTTTTCTATTCTTTCTGTTTGTTATTATAGGAAAACATAAGCGAAAGTTTGTCAGATGATGAAACTGAAGAGGAGTTTACATTTGGATCGGGCGATGATACCGTGGAGGTAAATCTTTTTCATCAAGACCTCTTATTAAATGTGACCTCTTTAGATTCGATTTACATCACGTTTTTTTGCATTCAACCTTAAATTTCTCCATGAAATCGATACGAAATCGCAAAGTTGACCATACAAATAGAAAGCTGATTAAATTTGCAAGTTTTCTAGCCCCCTAGACGGTTGAAGTGGTCTTTGAGCGGGAAAGTAGTTGACGTGGAAGTATTTCCCGAAATTTTAATTTTTCTAAAATGTTAACGTTTTAGCTGTTATTTAGGTTCTAAGTTGGTAATTTTCAAAGTTGAAAGAACGCTAGTCTAATAGGAAATTTAACGCTAATTCTGAAAATGTGGTCAAAAATTGAGAAAAGTTGATTTAAAGAGGAACAATGTGGGACTTGATGGCAAAAAACGTGGTTATATGAAATTTAATGCTGTTTCTAATGGTGTTATTGAATTTGATTTATGACAAATACGTTTTGAGATATGATTGATTTTATGAGAAAAGGTAGGAAAATTAAAAAGTTTACGAAATCAAGAATAACTTTTGAAGGTGAACGAATCGGACCATGGTTTATTAGAACTTTTTTGTTCCAAATGAAGTGGAGAACCATATCCCGAAATATTGCCAGAGGTTGCTGTTACACCCTGTATATTGTTATAATTTATTTTTTCTTCGATATATTTTATTTACTGAGAATAAATAATGGGTTTCTATTCTTTCTGTTTGTTATTATAGGAAATCGTAAGCGATAGTTTTTTAGATGCTCAAATTCATTTTGGATCAGACGATACTGTTGAGGTAAATCTTTTTCATCAAGACCTCTTATTTTATCAATAATAGTTTTTTCCTACATAAATATAATAAAACTGTAAGTCTGTCTGCGTTCAAGCAAAAACCGCTGTACATATCTTCATGAAACTCTCAGATTATCTCAAGGATAACCAACTTAGAATAAAGGCTATGTGAAAAGCAACATTTTATTTAATTTAGGTGGAGTTGAAATTTTAATGAAGGGGATGGCAAGTTTTTTTGTTTATTTTATAAGTGGCGTCTCCAGTCCTTCCAATCCAAAGTCCTAAGAACAATTGTCGATGCACCCTTCTTGTGTTCAACCTTACCCTCCATAATGACCTTAAAATCCTCTATGTTATTGACCTCATCAAGTCCCGCTTCTCCAAATTCCACTCTAACCTTTCTTCCCATGTCAATCCAGTTGCTCGACTCTTGTCATCCCATTCCCATCCAGATAATCCCCCCCGAAGGCTGAGGCGACGCTGGCCGAGAGACCTGCTACTGTAGCAAAAATATTTAGGGAATGCCGGTGATGACCAGCTTCTCCCCTCATGTAATCCTCTTACCTTCAACTCTCCTTTCCTTCTTGTCCTGCCTCCACTGCTGGACAGTGATTGGCAGGGCGAGAAGGCAGGGGGGATCACTCGAGCCCCCGCGGTCTCTCCTGCCCCCATTAAGTTGGAGGGATGGGGATGACAGATCCGGGGGTGTTTCGAGGGGTCTCTAGTTGAAGGGCTTTTTATGTTGATTTTATTTTATTTTTATTATTATTGTTTTATGTTTATGTTTATTATTATTTAAATTTAATCTTTTCTCTTTGTTTCGTATATATTACATTATTTGCATATAGACCATTATTATTCTATTATATATACATTTTTTTTTTACCTATTATTTTGTACATAACCTTTTGTAAATAAGCTTTCGATGTATATATTTTTTAATTATTATTTTTTTAATGTATCATCCATCAAATTTACTAAGGTTTATACCGATTGTAAATATTTAAAAAAAAATATTTAAAAAATGTGTGGCGTCTAAGGGTTCGCCGGATAAAGTTCGAAAATATATGTATTTTTTTCTTTTGGGGGAGGGGGTGCACATTCATTTGCCTCAGAGAATTGGAAGGAGTGGTCATAAGGTAACGTTTTAACGGTCTCTGACATTCAATACTTTTTTTGTCGTGAATGTAGAAATTCGTTTGATAACCATTAACGGAAGAGGCGATTTTATTTCGGATAAGTAAGTCTGTTCATCTTACCCCTACAAGTACATAAGATTGGCTCTATAGTTACTCCCGGGCAACGCCGGGTAACCAGCTAGTAAGTTATAGCGTATGCAAGCCAGATATATATATTTTTTTAGAGTATAACAAAAATTTAGAAAGTCGATTTGTTGTTCTAAAAAAGGAAAATGAGAGTGTGGTGAAAATAGGCCAGACTAAGTAAAAGGCATGTTATAATCATTGAATTATTATATATATATATTTTTTTATGGAATTCATTATTTTGCTTTTATCTATTTTCTAAATATAAATAATTGTATAATTTTGTAGTTGCCCGATGGCTTTTGTCTGACCAATCTTCAAAAACTAGATGACTCGCCAAAATTCGAACCGAAGAAAGCTGGAAAACTGAAGGAGGTATTTATCTTATCTTCCCTTTGGTCATTTGGTACATCCATTCAAAGTTAATTCCGAGGGCTCTTAGAAACAACGACTCTTTTTGACTAATTCTGTGATCGTAAAAGAGGTTTATTAAAAGAATAATTTTAACTTCCCAGCATATAGGGAAGTTATTGTAATGGGTCCGAAGATCAAAATCAAATTTTTCATCATATTTTTATGTTTCAAAATCATTACAGTATTTTTACACTATTTTGGAAAGAAGTATGTATGTGTGTGTGTACGTACAATTGTTCCTGAACGATATCTCGCGAATGAAAAATGATATCAACTCCGCTTTGGTACCAATCGAAGGGTATCAACGTAAATATGGTCTGAAAAAAATGTTATCAAACTCGATCCAGCCGTTTTTTTTGTTTAGGCAAAAAGACTGCTAAAAAAGTGGATTTTAGAAATTATTGAAAATGATTTATCCGATCTAATTTGTTCTGGTGGCAATGTAGCATCCTTTAGAGCCAGATTGAAAAATAGACTATATGGCGTCTGAAAATTTTGAACGGGAGACGGGTTATGGGAGGAGCTATGCATAAAAATTGTTCTAGCTCATCAACGGATGATCTGAAATGTAACATGCAGTAATCTTAAAAGCCAAATTGAAAAATAGGGTGTGTGGTGTCTCCAAATTCTTAACAGAAGCTATGGGTGGGGGGGGGGGGGGGGGGGGGGGCTAAGGATAAAAATTGTGCTAACACATTAACGGATAAACGGATTGTAATGAAATTTAACATGTAGTATTCTTAAAGCCAAATTGAAAAAAAAGGGTGTGGGACATCTCAAAATGCTTAACGGGAGGGGAGACTGTGAGTGGAGTTGAACCTCATTAATGGATTATCGGATTGTCATGATATTTTACATGTAGTAGTTTTAAATGAAAAATTTTAAAAATAGGCTATGTGACCTATGTGCATTGCATATCAAATAAAAA
The DNA here is from genome assembly GCA_963662175.1 of Aradus depressus. Classification (NCBI taxonomy): domain Eukaryota; kingdom Metazoa; phylum Arthropoda; class Insecta; order Hemiptera; family Aradidae; genus Aradus; species Aradus depressus. The sequence continues at coordinate 16,030,767 of OY759218.1, read as the reverse complement.
TCTATGTATGGATTAAACTCAATTAAATGAATAAATAATTCTGTACAGAATAAAATGCCTACTTTTGTGATATTATTATTATTGATATTTATTATTTATGCTGGGATGTTTGCAGTGTGGACCTCAAGGGTTGGACCCCGCACTTAGTTACAAATACCACCTCTGAGGAGTCATAATACACGGCCCAGTAATTTCCTCTGATATAGGGTGCAAAGAGGTGGAACATACACATCCGTAAACCTGCTTGTTTTTATTTTGTGAGGTATCTATATATCTCCTTCCTGCCTCACACCACTTCTTTCCTTTCCCCACCACTCTCCTTGTCTTTATTAATTTCTAATATATCTGTTGTACCTTTTCAGGTGGAGAAACAATTGAGAGAGGCCCTGTTAGAAAATGAGGAGTTAAAAAATTTGGTAAAAGATCAACAAACTGCAATGGAAGTCATTATGACCAAATATAGACAACAGGCTGAATTACTAATGCAAAAAAACAGCTACATGAAAGAAAACTTCACCACAGCGAATGAAAAAAAATACAAGGAGGTCAGCACTTTCATACAGTGAAACCTCTTCTAACGGACACCTCTAGATAGCGAATAACTCTATTAAGGGACAAAATGTCTATGGTCCCAGCACCAGACCACTCAAATCAATGCTTAGTTTACCTCTCGATAACGGGCCCTGTCTTAACCTACAACGGACACCCTTAAATGGTCCCGTGCGAAAAATCTACACCCCGAAGGCGGACAGCAGGCTCTTGGTTTCTTGAAACACAGTGAGGCATAGCTGGGGAGAAGTTCAGGGAAATGATCAAAAAATAACAAATACGTTTTCTAAGTTTCCCAATAATTATAGACATTCTTGTTTCGTTTTCGTTTGCATTTCGCAAGATTTCATTCAGTTTGCTTCCGACCATATCTCAAAACAGAACTCGGCTAACGCTCAAAAGTAGAATAGAAGTAATTATAATTTAAATAATTAACAGACTGCCGCTGGATTCGAACCGGGTATCTCGAGATTGGTAAATCAGCGTTTTCTCCCTGAGCTGGGACGCCTGTCCTTGCTCCCAACCCAATATAGATTATCCTTGGTTTCGTTTATTATAAGAAACATACGGCTCGATCTTGAGAAATCCTCTGCTTTTAATCACCACTTTTTCTTAAATTAAGTGGTAAGTGGTCGTGAAAACAAAACTTTTGTGCTATCAGTTATTTTAATTAAACTTAAAAAAAAAATGTCTTTCTTATTTATTATTCAAGATTAAATTACGAAGATATCCTTCGGATTTTCCGTTTCTTCTAATGAAGAGGATCTAGACAAAGGACAAATCAATAATTAAAAAAAAAAAATCATTTAAAAACTACAAACAAATAAATAAAAATAAGAATTTTACAGTCAGGTATTGCCCATACGTTGAAGAGTTTTGTAGATCAATTATGGATTTATGTTATTTTATTTTAATTATTTGATTGATAGCGATGATCTACAGGTTGCTATTCTGTTTCAAACCACTTTAGCGAAACAATGTATAGAATAAAAATGTTAAAAAAGGAAATCTTTCCTTTTTTTTGGCTTATCATATATATTATGTTTTTTTGGTCTTATGTACGGTGCATATTAGCCAAGTCAATGTGTTATTTAGTTATATTTACGACATCCATGGCCCCGGGAGGGAGTTCTATCTACGAAATAAAACTCACTCCCGGACGGGATTCGAACCCGCAAACCATGGTGAGACCATGCGACCAAAGCCCGACGCTCTAGCCCGCGCGGCCACCATGGCTCCCATATTAAGTTGTTAATATATTATATTACATTAAAAAACCTTTGGAAGTAATCCCCTCCATTCAGTGATTTTGAAATCATATGTATCCTAAATGTTATTACTGAAGGTTCCCTAAAACCTATTCCTGAGTAGGTCGATTTTCCGAAGCTTGGTTGAAACATGTTCAGTCATTTTCCCAAACAGACAGACGAACAAACTGTCACGGAAGCTAATAAAAAGCACTTGTATGGACTTTGTTTGACTTGAAACAGATATAATTCAATATTTCCAAAATCCCCTTCAGTATTATTCATAAAGATAAATAAAAATGTACGTTACATAAAACAAAAACTACAGACAATATAATATGTACACCTACAACCTAATAGTAATAAACTGGGAGTGCACCATTGTCATAGAAATACATTATTTATACTTGAGCTTCAACGAAAAGGTCGTTCTTATTTTATTAGGGGATACGGCAGGTTCCTTTGATATCCTATTCTTCTATTTCGGGCGATACTATCCATCCGATTTGTTAAATTAAGAATGTTTCATATTATCTGCGCTGTATCTAGTTTTTTTACTAAATATAATACATACATTATTATTAGAAATTTTGGGTAAAGGGATCATGAAATTACATTCATGAAACCATTTTTCAAATCCAAGATAGTATTATTTTTGTGGCTTTGAGAAGGAGTTAAGTACATTTTCTGTCTCCTCGCAAAATTCGCATACCATTTAGACTAAGGGGGTACACCACCCGGAGAGTTTCAATAAATGCATATTAATTTCCTCTAGGCCTGCTTTATGGACCCAGAATACCAGATTAAAGATAAGACAATTATCATATTAAAATTTCCGCCAAATCTTATTTTGCTTTTTTTCTCGAAACGATGTTTTTCAACCTGAACGCCTACTACTGTTACTCCGAAACTACTGGTCTAATTGACTTCAAATTAATTAAAATTATAAATCAACTGAGACAAACTGGTTATTCATTGTTTTTTTCATTTTATTCTAGATCATTTTAAGGCAATCACTCAAGTTGCAAGAGATGATTAATATTGTAAATAAAGTCATTCGAACGGATTTCTGCAACTATACCAACATCGCAGAGGAGTTTCATCGTCTCAAGATAGAAAATGAGGTAACATGTTTTTCATTACTCATAAGAATCTAAAAATAATTTCAATCCCGAGTTTGTAAAAAGTTGAAAATGCCGGGATCCCGGGATTGCAATCCTTAGTTGTCGAACTTAGAGACGGTATTTGTTACTGGTAACTGTTACCACTACTAGATACTGGTAACAAAAGTTAACGACTGGTATTTGATACTGGTAGTTTCTAACGGAAACAATAAAAGGAAAAAACACCTTACATAAGAAAATTGAATTAATTGAAAAGAATATTTTTTTCTTTTTCTTTGTTGGCTTAACATCGAACCGACTGTTGTGGTTATTAGCGATGAGATTAGGGAATGTCCTCACTCTCCTCTCTTGACATTTTGATATCCATTTGTTCTCTCTCAGCACATTCCTTATAGTATATAGTCTTTATACTGTAGTAAATATCTGTTTATACCAAAATAATAATAATAAAATTATTCAAGAAAATACTTCAAAAAAATTTATTTTATTCACTGATTAATTTTTCTTCTTTAGGGACTTAGACAAATTACCAGTAAACAAATGGGAGACAAGTCTACCGTCGATTTGGACTCCAAACGTGAAGAGGAAAAGAAAAATTAGATAAATTTTTCCAGTTTAAAATGAAAACAAAATTTTTTTTTTAGGTTATACCAAGTTTAAATTTAAGTTATTTTCTATATATTTTGTATTTATAAAAATAAACAAGTGAATTATGCAACTACATTCATTTATTATTTTATAAACTGACTAGCTAAACCCGCCATGCGTTGCAATGTCCATGTGCGGGTAAGGGTAGGGTAGAAAGAAGTCTCAAACATTTTAAATGCTCTAAAGAATCCAATACTGAACATTTTATGCCAGTTCGTGCAATGATTCTTGTTCCCTAAGCGAATGAACAAAATGCAGGGGTGGGTCGTGGGTAAGTTAAGGATAGGGTAGAAAGAAGTCTCAAACATTTTCAGTGCTCCATAGAATCTAATACAAAACATTTTAATTCAATACAAAACATTTTACGCCAATTCGTGTAATAACTTTTAAAAGTTCAAAAAAAAATTTACTAGTCTGCTTTATTTTTTAAAAATACACATAAATTTGTACTGAGTCCAAAAGACTTAAATTAATCATTTATAAAAAATTTTCCACATACCAATTGTATATAAAAATAAATAATTACTGTCAATATAAGATGTCCCCTCAAAGAAATATCTCAGATTGAATGAAATACATTCATCACGTATATATCTCCAAAAACTCTTAGAATACAAAAAAAGTCCACATACTCAGAAGTGTATAAAGTTAGCCGCTTCCATAGTAGGGGAAGTCATTGTTTTTTGTCTTCAGGGCAATGGAAAACTCAGTATCTACGGAAGCTGTTCGTTTAGACTTGAACCTCTACTCCTCGACCTCTAATGAACATTTTAAGACTCAAATAAAAGATAACACTCTAAATGAGAAATGGCAAATTTGAAATGTCACCCCTTGTTTGACTTTCCTGGTCGATCTTCCGTCTACAAGAATGATTTTTGTGCGAAGTTTGAAAAAACCTGAAATACATACAGCGTGAATCTAATCTTATCGATCTCCGTTTGGGATCGTATAAAGAATTTAATTATGGAGTTGTTTCCTATAAGGCTAATAGGTCTCAGTAGATATATATTTTTTTCATAATCGCTCGAGACGTTTTGCCAAATGTACTATTTTCAGGGAAAAGGTCCAAGTCTCCCCTACTTTGATAAAGGAGCGATGGCTTTTAGAACCAGGGAATGTTTCATTTGCTTGGCTTTCAGGGTGAATGTGAGCGGAAGTTATTATAAACCAAATATTTCATTGAGAAATAAAAAAATGCTAATTGAAAACGTTTCTTGTTTTTATGAAACTTTTTAAATAAGAATAAAAAAAAAAAAATACTCTCTTTCATAAGAAAAATTTTGAAATGCCCCCCACTAATACATTTTTTGAAGTCATATCAATTTTTGAAATCTAAGACTCTTAGGTTTTTGAAATAACTTAGGAATCAGAAAGTTATGAATTTAAATTTTACTTTTTGAAAATTTTTGTAATTGGCGATATGGTAGAGTTCCGGATAATCCGAAATAATGACTGCAAAGGGTTGTGTTATGTTTTAATATCCATAAGTTATTAATAATTATTATTAATAGCATATTAATAATAAATAAAAGTATATGTTTTAGAGATCTGAAGTTTTGAAAATACAGAAAAGTATCGTTCAAATATTTTCTCATTCATTAAATGGTGTAAGCCCTAATAGGTTGTTCGAATTAGCGGAAAATGAAAAAAAAGAAATAGAGCTGCGCCAATGATAATTTATTAACCTAAACTGGTTTTAAAGTCATTCCTTTGTTCAATTTTCCTCATAAAACTAAATGACTTTTCCACAATTTCCACTGATACTGGTGTTCTTTTAGACACATCTTGAACAGAGCTGATTCTACACAAGAGATCAAAAAATGTCTAGTTTTCTCTCTAACCTGAGACTTGTTTGGGAATGAGGAGGACTTAAGGATTTCCTCGTTTCAATATCCTATGCATAAAAATGGTATTCGGTTAGCCCGTATTCGGATTAGTGGGATTCCGCAGGACTTCAAATTGAGGGTACCTCATCGCACCCTGTATAATAAAAAGTTTCAAACAGTAGGCACTTTGAGTATTGACATGATTCTACCCAACTTATTGCTTCTTTTACGCCTCGGTCTTCTTCTTATTACAAAATATCTAAATATTAGAAAACATACAACTAGAACTATCACTATCACTAGGAACAAAGGTAATGTGTCAATATCCTCATGTTGTATGTATTCTGCAGTCGGTAACCAAGCCTTGCTGTTGTGACTGAAGACCGGCAGCTCTGCCTCCAGGTTGACCGACAGTAGCTTCTGCGATTTGTACAAGTTCCTGAGACAAAAAAAATATATATATCTTATATATATAAATCTCGTGTCACAATGTTTGTCCGGGATAAACTCCGGAACTATTTAACCAATTTTAATTAAATTTGTCTTACTGTGTGTAATTTGGTCCAACTTAAAGGATAGAATAGTTTTCATCTCGATTTCTCGGCTTCTAACAGATGGCGGTGTAATTTAATTTAACGACAACACTTCAACATCTTTTGCTATCTAGGTTGTGTAAACAACCAGTAGATGGCACCGTGTTTAGATTTCTTGACGCTACAATCTATTCCACATCATATGTGTTTATGTTTACGATATAACCATTGTGTTTTTAATCCTTCGTATATCAGTTTTACAATTGTGCTGTGTATTATTATTTTTAATAATTCTAATGTTAATAATTCTAACATTATTTAAAGTTCTAAAACGCGTAAAAACGCACGCGGTCCGTTAGTGATACACGGCTACGGTTGACCGGGCTAGACATGCCACTGGATGACGGGCTGATAATGATCCGAAGTTTCTCCAAATCTATTTTATGGGTAGTTGTGAAGAACGCGTGACAACTCGGTGCCAGTATAATTTCATCGAACAAGCAGAAGAGAGAGCAATTGTGTAATTATTGGAAGATTTTTTGGAAAATCATACTCAACTTATTCAATTGTTTAAAAGAGTGTTACCACAATTAAGAAATGACAACTGTCAAATCGTCATCAAAGCCGACAACGGTTGTATGTATGACAAAGACGCAATTATTTTGACGACATGTTATCCAACCCGGATGCCATGGACGCCTCTAACACATACTTAAATTTCATGTGTGGGGAAACCATCAAATCTATTTGTGTTAGCAAAAGACGGGCTAACTAAAAATATTGTACACCAACTGGCACTTAAATAGATTAAAATATTTGAAAATAACGCTTTCTACCTGCTTTATAAAATTGAATTATTATATTGTATTAATTCAGTATTTAATAAAATGTAAATCTAACAATTCTATGTTGGTTTGTGCTTAATTTTAATTCTCCGAAACTCTTTACCAATCACTTTTAAATTTTGGTGTAACGTTCCATTCTCATTCCCATAGGTTTTAAGATCGGCTAAGACGTTTTTATCATTATTAGTTAATTTTAATTTGACAGTATTAAAAAGTTTGAAGTTAACTGTTTTAGCTGTAATTCAAAGTTAAAAGAGCCACAGCAACGCGTGGCCGGGACAGCTAGTATATATATATATTCATAAAAGAAATATAGGTGGGTTGCTCAGGGGCTTCTCAATGCGTCGGGGTATTTTGAGTTAAATGTCTGAATCAACATATACAAATTCGTGTCAATAAATTCATTACATTAGGCCCGTTATGCACTGGCGATCAGTCACCGGAGAGTTGGTCGCGCCAAGGGGTCAGAAATAGGGAGACTAAACGAGGAGAGAAAATATGAAGATATTTTTTTTAACTTCGTAAGAATGTGAAATCATTCGATGAACTGTAGGATACATTGAGATCATTTAGAACTGAAGAAAAACCTATTTGTTACTTTGAGGTAAGTTATTATTGATAATTGAAATTGATAAAAAGTTAGAACAATGTTATTAAATTGAAATGAAATGAAATGAAAAATAATCTTTATTCTGGGACTTTCGTCCCCTAAGAATAATAACATAAGAAGTAGATAAAAGAGTACAAGTATCGACCCATTGAGACAGAATAAAAATAAAGGAAAAGAGGTCTCTAGTAATAAATATAAAATGTTAGAGAGAGGCAATGATTAAAACAATAAAAAACTGGTGAAAATTAGTGATAAAAATAAGAATAAAACAAAGTATGAATAATAATGTAAAACATAATAACAATAGTGAGTTATATATGAATTTAATCGCAAAAAAAAACTGGGCAGATGAAACTGGAGTGTGACAATCTGTCCAGTGGAGTGAGAGACTTATAGGAAGACTAGAACTATCTCATGGGAGCCCGCCTTAGGAATCAGAGGTTTGTTGAGTTAGGAGATAATGGAAAAGTAAGGACTTAAATGAAAGAAGAGAAGGAGCATGGCGGATCTGGAGAGGGAGAGAGTTCCAGAGGGAGTTAGCTTGGATAAGGAAAGAGTTGTGGTAGGTTGTTGTCCTGTGGGAAGGGAGGTAAAGATCCGAGGGGCGGGATCTAGTGACTTTCTGGTGGATATGGGATTTAAATTGGAGCATTTGGAAGATGTAGGAGGGCTTTTGGGAAGATATGGTTTGATAGAGGAAGGAGCCTAGGAAATATTGTCGACGAGAGGATGGGAAGAGCCATTTTAGGTCGGTATAGGACCTAGTAATAGAGGAGTGTCTGGGGAGCCCGAAGATGAATCTTAGAAAGGAGTTCATGACTCGCTTTAGTTTCATGTCGAGCTCACCAGACAGTCCTCCATATGCGAGGCAAGCATAATCAAAGTAGGGGAAAACAAGAGAGGATACCAACAGCTGACGGGTTTTCGTGGGAAGAAGGTGACGAAGGCGTTTGAGGAAGTAGAGGGTTTTGAAGGAGCGGTTGGAGATGTGAGAAACATGGTCTTTCCAGGAGAGGGTCCAAGATTTTTTACACTGGTGCAGTATTCAATATCGGAGTCATGTAGTCTTAATGGAGGTAAGTCAGTAAGGGAGTTTAGTAGTTTATGGTTACCTATCACAATGGCTTTAGTCTTCTCAGCGTTCAGTGTCAGTCCATTTTTGGAAGCCCAGTCTGTGATACCAAGGATGTCCTCCATCATCTTGTCGTAAGCAGCAAGAGCGGTGGAGGGGTGGAAGGAGAGATAAATTTGGAAGTCATCGGCATAAAGGTGATAATTGGAGTGTTTGATGGAATTGGGGAGGTCATTTATGAAGATAGAGAAAAGGGTAGGAGAAAGGGATGAGCCTTGAGGGACCCCAGAATTAACTGGCAGAAAGGAAGAGGGAGGGAGATTTGGGACGAGAACTGACTGAGAACGACCGGAGAGGAAGGACTGAAACCAGCGAACAGCACTGCTGGAAAGGTGGGTATTGTGGAGCTTGGAGAGGAGGATGCTGTGGTCAACGGTGTCAAAGGCTTTAGTGAAGTCGAAAAGTACAAGCAGAGTAACCTGTCTGTTGTCTATGGCTAGTTGGAGGTCATTGGTAACTTTTAGGAGAGCGGATTGAGTGCTTAAGCAAGGACGGAAGCCGGACTGTAGGGGATTTAAGATTTGGTTGGTTTCAAGATAGGAGGATAGTTGGGATTGGGCTATTCGTTCTAAGGGTTTGGAGAGGTTGGAAAGGGTAGATATTGGCCGGAGATCTTTTGGAGAAGAGGGATTAGGAATTTTATTTAGGGGGAGGACAATAGCTGATTTCCAAGCAGTCGGGAAAACTGAGTTCTGCAGGGAGACGTTGTAGATGTGAAGGAGGACAGGGAGGATGGAGGGGAGGGCGCATTTGATCAATTTTACGGGGACATTGTCTGGACCGTAGGCGTTTGTACGGGATTTAAGAGAAGATCTTCAGGATGTATATAGGAAAAAAAGAAGGAATTTGGATTGAAAGTTAGATTAGGAGGCAAGGGGGTAGGGGGAGAATTTGTATTAGGTGATGAAGTGAAAAAGTGGTTTAGAGTATCAGGAGAGCAAGGAATATTGGAGGAGCACTGTTTTGATTTGACTAAGGATAGGTTGCGGAGAATGGACCATTTGGATTTAGGATTAGGAGCTTCAGAAAAGACCCTGTGGAAGTATTCAACCTTAGCTCTTCTCTGTAAATACTGGGTTCGGTTACGTAGACCTTTGTAAATCTCATAATCCGTGGAAGAGTGACTGCGGACAAATTTGCGCCTTGCAGAGTCTCTATTCTTCATAAAACTTCTGATTTCAGGAGTTAGCCATGGTGCAGGGGGCCGCCGGATTCGAGATTCCTGCAATGGAGCGTGTTTATCCAGCACGAATATGAGATTTGTCGTCAGATCTTGAACCATATCGTCGACGGAGTGGCTATTGAATATTGGGCTCCAGTCAATAGCATCAAGGTCTTGCTGTAGAGATTCAGGAGATATAGAGGAAAGATGTCTCGAGGATATGGTTTTTTTAACAAAAGGAGGAGATTGGAGATCATAGGAAATAGAGATAAGATCATGGCCGGAGAGAAAAGGAACAGGAAATTGGGAGGAGGAAAGTAATTTAACAGAGGAGTCAATGACATGGATGTCAAGCCAGGTGTGACTATGCTGAGTATGATGGGTGGGAGAGTAGGGTACTAAGTAGAGATTGAGGGAGTAAAATAAGTTGAGCAGGTATTTTTTGTCATAGGAGTCAGAAAGGAGGTTAGAGTTGAAATCAGCGGCAAGGATGAGATTGGAGTAAATGGGGAGGTACGCTAGGAGTAGGGATTCGAGGTCGGTGCCAAAGGGAATAGAGGGAGGTCTGTAGACTACACCATAAAGCAACTTTTCATGGCGAATTGTTACTTCCAGTAACATATACTCGACGTGTGGGAGGGGGGAGTCAGATGAACAATCGAGAACACGGGCGTTGAGAGAGTCATGTACATAGACCCCCACACCCCCACCAGTCCGACCGGAGCGGTCATTACGAAACAAGGTGTAGCCAGGAAGAGGAAGAGCGGAGTTAGGGATGAGAGGGGTGAGCCAGGTCTCGGAGATTCCAATCAGGTGATAGGTATGGGATTAGAAAAAGTCTGAGAACTCGTCAAAATGAGGGAAGAGGGACTGGGCGTTAACATGACAACTGGTTAATATATTATAGGACATGGTGAAGAGAGGAGGGAGGTAATATATAGGGCAGGTGAGGGGTTAGAGGAGAAGACGGCTCGGTCCTATGTATCGAAAAAGAGGTCCCATGAGTGATAATACCAAACTGATTAATAATTGATAGGAAAAGAGAACAAGCAAGTAAAATGAAAAAATGGAATGTATGCAAAGTTAAATTATATACAAGAATAGTGTTTACAATTCTGCAAGCATGGTGATAAAAAATGAAAAATGAACATTTACATAAATAACATAAACAAAAATAAATAAATACTGGCTTAGTGAGTAACAATAATAAGAAGGAAAGGCCTGGTTTGATAATAAAGAGAAACAAGTGAACAAAAATAAACTGAAGAATACAATCTAAAACAAAAATACACAATAAGAAGAAACTCGAAAAACACGAAACGGACGAGAAGAGAGGCGAAGAGCCGGAGAGAAACCGTATCAGGATGTTGAGGTACAGATGACCGAAGACAACTGGAGTAAAGATGGAGAAAGAGTTGGCGGAGGAGTGGGGGGACCGGGGGAGACCTGATTGTTGTTGTTATGGGAAGTGAACGTCCAAATCCTCTGGTCTAGATATTGGGATAACGGGAGTCCCATTATCCCTCCTGCATAATACCTTCCCCCCAGAAATCCAGACAAATTTGATTTTTTCTTCTTTTTTTTTTTGCCTAGCCATATAATAATTTTTTTTGTTGAATTGTGTAAGGTCTTCACTGATATATACACGGTGTGAATCATTATCTTGCCAGAATTAAATATAATAATTAAATTATATTAAATTGAATAATTAAATTAATAAATTCTGGCACATCATTGCTCGCGCAGACCAGCTGACCCCTATCGCTCATGTTTATGTAATCGCGGCGTCCAATTTCGTATGTGCTCATGTATTCCTGAGCTTATTGGTTGCCTGTGTATAACGGGCTTTAGGGTTTTTGAGTTTAGCGTCAATCTAACCTTCCCTTTCCTTTGGCCGATTTAGTATAAAGATTAAGTATTCATTTTACTTTATAGTATGATAACGAAATAGTGACTATACGATTTGTACATTTAATGAATAATCTACGAGAAGACCCACAACATAAGTAAGTACTGGTTACTTTCTACTTTGTAATTGTCGACATTTTGGCTAAAAACAATGAAAAAAGTTATAACCTCTATAATTACAATTAAAACGACCGATCGTCTACAGAGTGCTAAAAATACTTTTATTTCACATGAACCAATTTGTATCCTTGGAAGAAGAGATCGCTATGAGTATATTTTTCACAAAAAAAATTAAAATGGTCTTTATAACTTAATTCCAAAATTAAAATTTTGAAAGTCTTGAAAAACGATTATACAAGAAATATTACTCTACGATGCAATTGATTTTGATTTTAAATCTGAGAGCTCAAGGTTCAGACATTGGTTGATTTGACAAGGAATGAACCGTCTAACTTTTTTTATTGAACTAATGATAGAATAGTAATAGATCCTACGAAACCCCATTTCATTCAGCAATGTATAGCCAAAACTCAAAATATTTTTTGTAGATATGGCACTACTAAAGTGTAAGATATGTAAAAATATTTTTTCGTTGAATAATTAAAATAGAAAAACGTACGTGGGAGCAGATTTATTAAGAGGATTCGGTACAGCCCAGATAAGATGAGGGCAGGCGGGTAGTACTCTAACCATCAGCTTTCTAGTGTCCACAGATTGATTCTCAAGAACTTTCGAGTATCTAAAAACACATTATTCAATCATTATTATTATATACCTATAACTCTTTTTTTTTTTTTTTTAAATGGAGGTGAGTACATGAAGTCCTGTTTCCCTAGGGTGGCCATAAATAACAAACATTTGGGAAACAAATTCCCTGACTTTTCTGAGATTTCCTGCCTATTCTCTTTATTTGCCTCAAATATCTCTCAACAATTCAAATAAATGAAAGTAAAAAATTACCTGTAAAGGTGATTTCCTTCCATTCTCTGCGGGAATACAGCGGCCACTTCAGAGAGTTGAGTCTGTTTCTGAAGTAGAAATGAGGGAGTATGCCCCGTGGAAGTGAATTCAAGGATGGCATCCAGCAACCAGAAACAATCTGCCAAAAAATATTGCCATTTTCTTAGAACGACGTCTCGACCCACAAGAATGACAGCTTCATTACTACCAGGGATATGAGTTCTTTTTTAATTTTATTTATTCTCTTGTGACAGAAATTTTACTGGGGTGAAATTTTTGTCACAGAAGAATAAATTTTAACAGTAATTCACCTATAATTTCTATTTATTTATTTTTCATGTTATTCGAAGGTTTAATAACTATTAATATAAGTTATTTATAAGCTATCTTGATATACAAAATTTTAGACGATCCTATTACCACGTTATTCTTCAAAGAAAATAAATATTATTATTATTATTATTTGACTTATTCCTCACCTTTCTGAAGATGACTGTTGTCGATACAATTGGAGTCACCATAAACAGCGATTCTTCCACTTCTTTTGGTATTTTGAGTCTGCAAAAGCCCTAGAATAGGAACTTTCTCCCTATTAATTTTGCCAGAAAGTATTTCAGCTCCTATTAAAAAAGAAAAGGAACAATAAAATCAGCACATAATCAGAAAATAAGAGTACCAGTTCAAAGGACTGCTGCAAAATTGACTAAAGAGGGGGCGCGATGTGTGGGTCAAGGATTTTAACGAAACTTTATTTGGTTGAAAAATAAGCGGTACAGGTCCGAAACCATAGCTTTTCCATAAGTAATGTATACGTAAATATGGAGGAACATTTGAAAATGTATTACTCCCCATCTCTAACTCATGGAAAGTTATGAGAAATAAATCATCCCTTAGGTATTTTAATATAGAATAAGAAAATAAATGAATGACATTGACTAAAAATGTACAATGCTGAAAAATGGAAAGGATAGATATTTTTTTTTCAGAGATAATAAAATAATTTCGTCCCCAGATCCTCAAAAAAAGTTTTCTTGAAATTCCTGACCCATCCACCCTGGGCAGACATGTGAGAACCGATTCGAACAACTGACAGCACTCCTGCCATAACATATAATATTACCAACTTCTAAGTTGAACATCGATATAATATTACAAAAATCAAACATGAATATGAGGTTTGTACTAAAATTATCAAGAAAATTTATTTACCTTGATCAGTAAGTTGTACGGACAACACCAATCCTTGAGGTGGGAATCTAATGAGATGTGTTCCGGAGGCGTAAGTAACTGTTTGTTTAGCTATAGTGTAATCTCCATCGTAAACATGATCACCCAACGCTATATCCCACGAGGAGAGAAGATCGTTCAGGGCAGGAATGTTTGATCCTCCAGTATCCGGCATCCACCATTGCCTACAGGAAAAAATCATACATTTTTCCACAACTTCTATACAATACACCACATTTCGGGCTCTAAACTTCTTTTTGAAATATTGTCTAATCCACAAAAAAATGTACCAATAAACTATCAGTTTCGGCATTAACGTTATGAACTAAGAGGCGGCCATCCTACTAAGCCGACGATGGTGTAGTGCCGAAACCGGTATTTTATGAATACATTTTGTTCTGGAATGAACAGTTTCAAAAAATAAGTTTGTTTTATTTATATAAAAGTGCCTCTTCGGTGTATTACATAAAAAACACGCAATAGCAAATGTAACTTCAACCGCACCATTAAAAAATTAGCTTTTTGATTTGGTTCTATTGAACCTCTGTTGTTCTTTTTGAAGTTTTACTCTTCATTCCGCCTTTACATTTTCATTTAGTTATTCAATCTACTTTAATTTTTTCTCCTCATTTCTGATTTTATAATCGTACTGAGCTCAATTATATTTTTAGACTTATGTTAGTTACGATTTTCTTGTTTGTTATTACTTCATAATAATTCCTTAATTTTGTTCGTATACGAACTTTTCATTTCTCTGTTAATAAAAGAAAAATTAATTTACTTTTTTTAATTTCTTCCATGGAAGTTGATATCATTACTTTTTAGATGGTTGCCTTATTCTTTTTGGCCATTCTAATTATTTCTCACTCAATGTTTGTATTCCAATAAATAATATTATCATTCTTACTGCGTAGTTCCTTATTTATTTTGTTATTTTTTTTTTCTTTAGTTTTCTTATACTTCGGAAGTTATAACTTGTACATTTGGAAACAGTAAAAATTGTACTGTTCTATAAAATAAGTATAAATTGAATACAATATACCTGTGTTCTCATCAAAAAATAAGAATAAATTAATATACAGTATAAATATAATACAATTTACCTCGTGTTCTCATCAAAAAATTTCACCTTCTTCATGACAGTGACGTTATACCAGTCAGCAAAAACAATCAAAGATAGACCAGAGTCAACATCTTTTTTCAATTTGGCAATTTCTTCGGGAAAAAATTCTTCTTCAGGATCAACAAGAAGTAAAGTACCGTACTGAGAGGCGTCAAAACAGGAGAATGGAACACCTAACACTTCTATATAGTAGCCAGCAGCTCGTAAATGGGTGTACATATCCTAGAAACAGAGAAATGTATGAAAACGTGGTATATAAAGATATCCACCTGTTTATCCAGCATATTTCTTCGAATTTTGGAATCGTGATTTCATAGATTCGTTACGATTTAGGATAAAAAACATATTATATTATCCCAGATATACGTAATATAGGGGATGTTGCGTAATCAGACAAAAATTCGATGTTGAGTTTTAACAGGAATCTCTTGTTTTCCGACCCCTGAACCAAAAAATGATTTAAAGAATGTCCTTGTCTGAATGTGTCTATAACTCCCGATACATACCGACGAGAACTCGTAGACACAATAAATTTCAGAAGTGGATTTTGACGGTGTCATAGTCTGGAAGAGACTAAGACACCTATTGATTTTCAGTCAAATCAGCCAAATGGTAGGGGGTATTTAAACTGATTACACAATTTTCTGATAGGATAAAAATGCAATTCAAACACGTCACAAATCCAAAATTCCTAGAAATACGGGAGATAAAAGGACATCGTTTATGGGACATTCTCATAAAATTCCCGATATTTCCAGTGCAAATAAATACTTACTTTAAAATTTGTATGAATGTGATCTGCATTCCAGTCTAATGGATCCGTTTTCATCCGTAAATTGTCTCTAGGGAAATAGCCTGGCGGGTATCTTAAATTATGAAACTGATCCCATAGAAGTCTTTTTCTAAATAAAAACAAAAGTAATAATTTAAAAAAAAAAAATATTAATAAAAGGAAATTAATTAACTCTGTGGGCATGCCCGTTCCCGGTGATAACACCCCCTATACACGAAGGTTAGTATAGAAATAAGCGCATGGATCCCATTACTGTTACGAACAAAGAAGACGACCACATGGAAGCAGAGTTATACGTGGCAGAGCGGGTGGAGGACCGGTTGGGGGGTCACACCCCCTTGCGTGTCCTAGGCCTTACCCCCACTGCCACAGAAGTACACACAACAGCGGAACTGTAGCAGCAACATCACCAGGGCCCAGTAGGAGCTGGAGTCCCCATGATAGAAGAGCCCACTATGACCATTATCTTCCCGGGACAGGATGGCAGACGGTTCGCCGAACTGGCGAATGAACTTAATAAGCAGTACACAGAGAACAGTAAAGACGTCCACAAGCACGTGAAAATGATCAGATATTGGACACGATTTGGGATCTGTTATGTGGAAGGGAGGGGCGGAGGTCCGAGCCATCATTCGAGCCATGGTGAGTGAGGTGATGACTCAAACGTCACCCACTGGAACGTTAGGGACTTCCAGACGGACACCTTCAATGAGGCACAGGAGCTATGGCCGCCTGAGACCAATAGCGCCGGTGCAAGGAGTGCCACCGATCTCAGGCGGAGGCCGTCATGCTCTGGCTCTCCCGTGCGTGCGACATCTCCACGTTTGATCGCCCACCCACGCACTTAGCTTCCAGCGCCCCTTCTTATGGTCGGGCTTTCGCTTTGCCAGCAGCAATCGAACCTTTTCCAGGTAAAATATTTCGTGGACCGAGGCATGTTGCTTGTTCTGTAGCCAGCTCTCAGTCTATGAGGGCCGAGTTGAACGCAGACCCATGGGGTAGGGCCTACAAGATCGTGACCAAGAAGCTTTTACCTGAATCGTTCCACTATGCGCCACACAATTTAGAATCCGGATTTTTCGCACTAGTTCTATATGCAGGAAAAAAAATTTTATAACATCGACATTTAAAAAAATAATAATAGTAACTAGATTTTTAAAAAAATTGAAACTTACTGTTTAGGGGGTGTGGGTATAATGTTGGCTTTGATGGGGAGTTTGACATGAGATCTCTTATACGCAGAATCACCATCCGAAGGGGATTCTACAGTTAGTTCTATATGACCCTGGGCGGTTCCTGTGAAGTCAGCAGCAATTCTGGAGACACTCAAGTGTATCCCAAGCCAGCCTGACCATGGCCATAGTACACTGCTGTACGTCACTGAGATCTATAAACAGTAACCTCACATAAATCCGTGAACCACCCCGGCTATGTGTTAAATCAATTTAAATTATTTGAAACCAATAGTGTTCTCATTCTTCCCCTAAATCGTTCTCCTATTGAACAATTTAACTAAAAATTGATAGGTATCTTACGCAGCAGGAACTTCTCGATTAACATATAAAATTTCTTGTCTATAGTATAGACTCTATATATACTGATATGGCTGAAAATTGATAGGTTTCGTTCTTATGGGGTGCTGGATCCACGTATAAAATTGCATACATTAGAAAAATAATTTCAATTTTTACGTTAATTAATTATTATTTCAAGTCTCACATACTTAAGTTGAAGAAAAAAAGATCCAAGTGTGTAAAAAATGTGATTGTATGTTGCCTCTTTCCGGCATTTTTTCCAGAGGTGTCTTTTCTTTTACGAGATCACTATGACCCAAACAAGGGATGTGAAAGTGTCCCGTAATATTGTCAAAAAATAAATGACACCTCTGGGAAAAAAATAAATAAAATACCGGAAACCCAGAGGAGATTAAAAAACACAAATAAGGTTTTACCATATTTACGAGTATAAACTCTGTCACAAGTCACTATAGGATACGCGCTGTATCCGGATCAGGTGACCATGCGCTCTCAATAAACAGTAAAATAACCATTAGATCTAGGAAACATTTTACAAAAAGCAAAATGTCAGTTATAAAAACCAATAGGTTGACAATTTTTCTCGGAATGGACAGCGTGGGGACACGGTTTATTCACACACGGAGCAACAGAATTAATATCTGACTCGGAACATACCTCTAAAAAGTTTCCATTTTCGGGAATATAAGGGAACCAGAGAGGTTTGGACACAATGCGCCCAGAGACCCCAAGTCCGTTAAGTATAGTAACGTTAACTATAGTTGGGATGGCTCCATAGTATAGAGGCTGGGTGCAATAAGGCCACATATACTGACACTCCCCCAAATCTATGTAGCTGAAAAAAAGAAAATTAAATAATTAAAATAAACATGCTATATTATAAAACACATCAGAAAGAATAATACAGGTTAATATTGTAACGCACCGAGCCGACCAATTTAGAAATTACACTAATGATTGATAACCGTTAATATATTTTTCCCAGTTGTACCACAATAAGGCCCTCCGCACACGGTGCAACTGTTTTGCAACTTGAGTTGCAAACCAGTTGCACCATTGTCACAAGCACAACCAGTCTGCAACCAGAATACAACCTCTGTCAGCACACGAGCGCGACTAATTCTGGATCAGTCGGTGTTCTCTGTCCACATAGTTTATAGTCACGAAGCTAGTTTTGGCAATATGTCAAGGAGTAGTTCAGATGAAGAAGACATAATTGCCTATTATCAAAACTGCAGACTACGAAGAGCAGTACGAACAGAATATTGGTGCCATCCTTATATATAGAGAAATATGAAGTCCAGGCTGTTCGTAGCAGCAGGAAAATTGAATGAAACAGACAGCAAGTTTAGAGCATTGTACAGAATGTCCAAAGATTCTTTCCTGGAATTGGTGAGGGTGGTTGCTCCTGCCATAAAGAAGATGGAAACAATTATGAGGGAATGTGTGACTGCAGAAGAAAGAATATTAATAACACTGAGGTAAGCTTTATTTATTGTTATTATTGTTTTCGCCCAAATACAAAATTAAAAAACTACAATGTAAAGAACTGAAAGTACTGGAAAGAAGATACAAAATTATAAAACTCCAATTTAAAGAAACAAAAAATACATAGAAAAAGCCTTAAAATTCTTGTCCATCATAATCGCTAAGGAAGTTTATAATTGTACTCCATGTTTCTCCACCACTCCAACAAATGTTATATTAATTGGTTGATCACTCATAATTTCGAAACAAATGTGATTTTTCACCTGCAACCATGCAACTGAAACCGTTTTGCAACTGGGAAGCACGATCGCACGCAACCAGTTGGCAACTGATTTCAAATCGGTCTCGTTTGGTCGCCCCATGTGCAGACCCCCACTACCTTACATGGGCAAGGTCGCGAAACAGTTGCGCGCGCATTGGTTTGCAACTCGAGTTGCAAAACAGTTGCACCGTGTGCGGACGGCCTTACACCCTATTATATTTTGTATCCATCTGTCATCTCGATTATTAAAATATTAAATCGAGATAGGATCTGTTTATAACAATACAATACATTAAGCTTAAATATTGAAAAGAACTTATTTGTTATTTTTTTTTTACTGAATCTCCATAATAAATATGCTTCTCGTGACGTCTCAAATTTACTGTCGAAAAATTGCCTAGAATTCGCATGAGAGGTATTATGAGAAAAAGTTATCCGGGCAACGCCGGGTAATACTGCTAGTATTAGAAATGAGTAACTATTCAAAAGCCAAAAAAAAAAAGTGGTTAGTGATTTTCAGAAATGAGGAGATGGTGGATAAGGTTTAACCATAACTATGAGTGACAAATCATTTTAAGAGCTACGATAACGCTTAAATACAAAATGACTGTAATATAAGTCTTACCCAGGACTTAGACTGGCCTGAGGTGTGTAACTGTTCAGTATGTGATAAGCCTTCAGAATATCTAACTTCCCATGTCCTTGTTCGAACATGTTGATCCCTGGCAGCCGGCGAGCAGAGGCCATCAATGCTTGTTTCATACTTGCTGGGTTGATGCTACTCCCGTGATGAAGAACACCGCTGAAACAATTTCAATAAAGACAATTCACGTCTCAGCTCATCAATTAACACAACAATTTGGATATGCTATTGCAATTGCAAGCTGCCTTAGAACAAGAAAAATCTCAACCTGGTTAAGCAGGACTCATATTAACAGGTATTGAAAGCATCAATCAAGCTTGAAGCATTTCCGATCCGAGAAATATTCTATAATGTATTTTAATGGGACGATGTGCATTGCGACCAATTAAGAACAACAGCAATATATCTAGTCTTCAATGACTAATAAAAATATTAACTACGTGATATTGAATTAAAAAATAATATTCTAGACTGAAAAAAATAGATAATGCAATGGTTCACTGATATTTCCTTTCTAAGTCTGGCAATAACGTTTACAAAAAAACTAGATATACAATTTCTTTTAGGTTATATCCTCCCCTTCATTTTTGTACTGAACTTGTTGCCAGAACAGCTATTTCGATTTAAAAAATGTTGGCTGCCATTTTTCTAAGATGACACCAAAAGTAGACCTCTCAAAAGGGGGAAAAACAGTACCACAATTAGAAACCCAAAAAAGAACGGTTAAAACATTTTCCACTATTATTGGAAATATTTTTTGAAATTGATCATTTTTCAAAGCGCCTGGCCTATACTAGTTCTTCCGTTTGGCATATAAAGGCGCAACAAGAAAACCAAACAAGAATTTTTAGACATACCTGGCAAGTAGCGCTACAGCTCCGGTAACGACAGGGGACGCTACACTGGTACCTGAAAGAGTTCTACAGCCACCTTTGATACTGGATCCACGGACGGTAGATCCATAAGTAACTATATCCGGTTTCAGCCTACCATATCTGTAATAAAAATAGTAAATAATGAACATTTTAAAAAAGTGAACATATTATACGACTACTACATTCCTTTGACTGAATTGGCTGAAATCATAAGGTATCGTCCTTATGGGATTCTGGATACACACATAGAATTCCGTGTCGGCTCTGGTAAAAGGCTTTATGACATCGTAGCTATAATAACTGACTATATAATATATAAAATAATAGTTAGTTATTATAACTAACTATAGTGTTGATTTCTCAACTCTTATAAATAATCACATATCCTCCATCAAATGTATCAATAGACAAGGAATAAATCAACAGCTTGTGACAGATTAATTCCAATAAAAATGACAGGAATGCCATCTTGAATATTTGGGTCACTTTAACCAGGCCAAAATTTGCCCCATTCGTTACGAAGTTTTTTTTTAACCATTTAAACATTTTTTTAAGGAAAAAAATCTCTTCAAATATTTCGACCGTAATAATGGAATACCAGCTTCAGAGTTTCTCACCCTTGAGGCAGTTCCCAAGTAGTCATTCCTCGGGAAGAGAATTTCGCTATCTGATCATCAAAGTTGATACCTCCAACTCCGATCACATCCATCTGGTCCGCGGGGTTATTCAAAGTCCTGAAAAAAAAAATTTTGTATAATGAAAAATACGGGGTCATCAATTTCATGTCGAATCGGCCTATAAACTGAACATTGAGCTCACAAATTTTTTGTACATTAATCGTGTAGTAAGAAAACAAAAGGTAAACATTTTTTTAATTTTTCTCCAATCAATATGCAGTTCCAGAGATGTAATGAGGTTATAAAAAGGCGAAAAAAGCACAAAATTCAATATCTTCTGGATAGGGCATTAATATGATGTATTAGCTAACTTAATTTTTGAATAGGTACATCAAACCGGCAATGCACTTCCGTAGCAGAAATTAATCCATTGAATTTCGCTCTCCCTCTAAAATCAATCAACCATTTGGGCAAATGCTGAATCCTTATACTCAATTTTGCGTCGATACATTCATTACATCGGCCTTTTGAGTCGAGCCCTCCTACCCTGATCCTTCCCTTCGACCAAGTTTGTGGAAAATTCGTAAGTGCCGTCCTTATTGGGTTTTGAATTTAAATCTAAACTTTAATGTCGATACGTTAATTACATGGGCAGTTATTGGGGTTTTCAGTTGAGCCCTCCTCTACTCCCTTCGGTCGATTCCGCTGAAAATTAATGAGTTTTCCTCATGGAGTTTTGAATTAACAAATAAAATTTCATGTCAACATATACATAATACAACGGCAGTTATAATATAAGTTTTTGTGTTACGGGCCCCTCTAATCCACCTCTTCCCTTAGGCCAATGATGAAAATCAATACGTATGATCCTCCTGTCGATACATTCATTCTATCGGGAGTTATTGAGTTCACAGATACACACACACACACATACATAGATTGACAGCAATTTGTTTTTAATTTTTGCATCAAGGAGTCGAAGAACATGAAGTTCCGGTGAAAACTCAACATCGAATTTCTAACCGATTACATAACTTCCCCTATACTTCGTAAAGCTGGGGAAGTAAAACACTATTTCACATTTTTTACATAATACACGAAATTAAAGCCATATTCAAGAGCTGTAAAATGAGTCGAATCCAGCCCAATATTGCCAATTTCAGCCTATGTAAACTCAAACTTCACAATTTATCGCTACACAAATGTGTACTAATTGTAATCTATCAACAATAAAACTTAGGTTAAGGTTAAAAATTAATTTATTATTGGTTGATTTGACAGGACCAGTAAAATAGTGCTTAAAATACATCCCACATTAGTCGTTAATGCTATTAGATGACGAATGTAGCAATTATAGAGGAATCTCCCTGCTCCCATGAGCCTATAAAGTCCTGTCCAACATACTCTTCCAGAGACTGCTTCCCTATGCAGAACAGGAGCTAGGTCCTTACCAGTGTGACTTCGACGGGGAAATCGACCACGGATCAGATATTCTCCCTAAGACAGATCCTTGAGAAAGGTAAAGAGTATCAGATCCAGACCTAGATTTTAAGGCTGCCTATGATAATGTCGACAGCTGCAGCTGTTGAGGGCTATGGAAGATTTCAACATCTCGAGAAAGCTGATCCGTAGCTGACGATGGCAAGCGTGCAATGTACGGTCCGGATCCAGAGAGAGTTCTCTGAGGAGTTTGAATCGAGTAAGGGAGTGAGGCAAGATGATTCCTTAGCATGCTTACTCTTCAATCTCGTCCTGGAAAAAGCTGTAAGGAATCAGGCATACAGACGAACGGATCCATTTTCAACAGGACTGTACAGCTCGTAGCCGATGACATTGACATCGTAGGAAGGTCATTCCGAGATGTCAAAGAGGCATTTCTGGCCTTAGAGGCCCCGGCGAGGAGTTTGGACTTGTCATCAACGAAGTCAAGACCAAGTACATGGTTTCAGAGCTGGAGGTCGAGCCACCGGCCCTTACTTCTTCGAGAAAGTGCATGAGTTTGTATACCTCGGCTCTCGAGTCGCCTAAAAAGTCGCCTTCTTACAAGGTCTGGACTTGTTTTTTTGGCAGGAGGGAGAGTGCTTTTTACGCACATCCAGGGAAGATAGCCCTGGATAGTGCGGGACTCGAGCCGTGGCCCCATACCCACTAAAAACTCCCTCCTTCGACGATCCTGATGTTCCCTTCCGCGAAACAGACCTATCATTACTTCATGGAAGGGAGGATGGGTGGCTGGAAACGCCTGAAAAATCTGAGCAGAAATGAGA
Source organism: Aradus depressus (assembly GCA_963662175.1). NCBI lineage: Eukaryota > Metazoa > Arthropoda > Insecta > Hemiptera > Aradidae > Aradus > Aradus depressus. The sequence goes on along the minus strand of OY759218.1, from coordinate 16,007,393 downwards.
CAAATATCGCTCAACACGTAAACTTGGATCTAGGCATGTCAACATATATTTGTATACCCGTATAAAGGACCGTCATTCCCAATAGCTGAGACCATGATAACTCTGTTTGCTGTCAGTTCCCAAACTTTATCAACAAATGGATGATCCATGAAGTCCGGACCCCCGATGCTCAAGTTGAGTACGTTGATCTTCTTCAGAATAGCATAGTTGAAAGCGTCGAGAAACCACGAGGTATAAGATACCTGAAACAAATAAAATAATAAATTGCATTAAAACTACAATTTACACAATACTAGAGATATACATAACGCCTTACATTATAAGACGCTATACGAGCCTTAACATAACGTGAACAAACATTACAATACGGTCGTTTCAAAAGAGCCAACGAGCTTCTACCCATATAGGGCAGACTCTAGTACGTAGTTAACAGACTGTCTAATGTCAAACGTATATAGAAGAAACAGCGTACTAAAAACAAGCCAAATCGCGCAGGGTTTACAGTAAGAAATGCACACAACACGACTCGAATAGCGGCGAAGCACTGCTACTACATCCTTTTGTACTCATTTATTTTCCAATATTTATTCATTTAGTTTTTATTTATTTTTTACTATAATTGTTATTATACGTGTACGACCCTAAGAGATAATAAATGGAAGAAAAAAAAGGAAGTAAATGTTTCAGAATAAACCAATTCCAAACTGTTAAGCTACGGGAATTTCCTAGTTGAAATTCCAACCCTTTCTTTACTTATCTGATGAATAAAACGGTTATACTCAGTAAACCTGTCTTAGTTTATAGCTAAACCTGACAATGATGTAATGCCGAACCGGTAGTTCATATACGCATTTTTTTGTGGAATTCCTTTAAAAAAAAAAAAGTGTTAAATTTAGTTACATCTATTTACTTATATGATTCATAAGCTATCTTGATGATTACATTTTTATGACATATCCTATTACCATGTTATGCTTTAACGGCAATAAATATAATTTTTATTACTTCCATCAAACTTCATTAATTTCTACAGAAACCTCATCACTTACTCCCGTAACAACTTTTGTTTACCTAAAACCATCCTTTGAACATATGTATGCGCAAAAAAAACAAAAAAATGCGCAACCAAGCTTGACCATACTTCCTTTTGAAATTAACAAAGGCGGAAGCCCATAATAAACCATTACAATGATTATTTACTCGCTACAGTTCTCATAAAAGCCGGGCCTCTTCAACAACATTTCTCCAGGTCACTGTGTCTGGCATCATCCTCCACGTCGCCAATGATTGATAACCTTAAATTTCTAAATTGGTTCAGCGTATCTCGAGCAATAAAGTCATGAAGTTCACACAGAAGTGTGGTAAAATAAGAGCTCGTAAGTTCATTCGAATTAAGAAAAATTTAGAATCAAATGTTACCTGGTTGTTAGTGAACACTCTGAATATGTAAAGCTGTGAATCCGGTGCGAGTCCGAGGCACTCCTTGCTGCTGGCGATAAGACCAGCGACAAAAGTGCCATGACCGAGACCATCTTCTAAACTCTTCTCATGGGTCCAGTCAGAGCGCTCAACCACCCTCTTGAAGTGGGGGTGTCCCTTCGATAGTCCGGTGTCGAAAACAGCCACCTTCACTCCACCACCTCCAATAGAACAGAAAGAAAGTCGTCCATGAATCAATGTTCTTCCCCAACTTGAATTATTTGTATAGTAAGTATTCGCCCTACCTCAAAACCCTTTTCCCAACTGAAAATCAATTAGTGTCTTACTCGGGAACTTTCCATAAAGTAGTAACCCTAATAACTGCCGATGGTAATTTAAATAATTGATAAATAAATTCATCAACAGTTATTAGGGTTCTTGAGTTAAACAAAACATAAACATAATGTTTCGGCACATACTCAAGGGTGCATCGTTTCACAAAACATGACTAAATTGATTTAAAAATAGGCGAAAAATTGCGGTACACTTAAAAAATATAAGTATATCATATTAAAGGTATTGAAGCGCAATGCATGAATTTGAATTATGTTCACTGGTATTTTCAAAATGTCGATTCCAACGTTCTATCGCCACCGTCTTTTATTTTAAAATGATCATATTTGACATTCCATTGTAGCTTGGTAGCCTAAAGACATGAACAATACATACAAAAAATATACAAATGAGGTGTCAAATTAAAGGTATTTCATTGTTTAGAATGAATCTCTGGTAGAGGCCTGGGAGGACATACTCCGGGACACCCTCAAAAACCTCAGGAGTATGCCAAGGAGGCTAGAAGACGTTCTTCAGGCAAGAGATGGTACAATAAAGTACTGGAAACACATGTGCAATGAAAAGACATAAGCAAAATTATATTTTTTTAAATTTTTGATAGTTTTTTTTATTAATTTTATTTTTAAAAAATTTCTTTAGTTTTGCAAGCATTTTGATTCTTCTTTCCTAATTCCATATGACATTTGCTGCACTCTAAACTATATTTTATTTTTAAAAAAAACAGAATTACAACAGAAAAAAATGAAATGAAACTATACCTGTAATTCCCATCCCCCAGAGGGTATCAGCCTGAAGGATGCTAGAGATCTGTTTTTTGTGGATAGCTCTCAGTAAGCCACGGCCGTTCCTCCGTTTTTCTTTGTTCCAAAACTGAAATATAGCAACATTAGAACCCTAAAAATCAGCTTTGAAATTTTAATTTAAAAGCTATAAATTAGTAAAAATGTATTCAATCTTTACGTGGCCAATCAATTTAAAAATCCACTCCACTTACCCCTCTGAAAAAGTAAACATGTATGTATTGCTATCATCATCAGCCATGACTCAACAAATACTGTGCATTATTTATTTATTCATATATTTATATATATATATATATATATATATATATATATATATATATATATATGTATTTACATTTTAGAAGATACCGCTTATATTTATAACCTAATCAAAATCGTTTCAAATAAAAGTTGTAGAGAAAAATATTTTTTTATTATTGGTAGTTTTTTTATTTAAAATGATAATAACAAAGAAAAACCTAATATAGGTAATTTGTAGATAATATTACTTTGTTATGCTAACTCCTTTTTCACAGATCACTCTCTCTATCCCTCCCCCTTTCAAATTAATTTCACACTGGCATTGCTGGGAAAAAGAAAGTCACTCTCAGAATTACGCATTCCAATGAAACAAAGAAAACCGCTGACGCTTTACTTTCATATACCCAATAATACCAGTATGAATTAATAAATTCCAGGTGGGGAAGAGAGAGAAAGATTGATCAGTAAAAAAGGAATAGGTATACCCTAGTCCTGTTATGGCCACAGCAAATATGTTTAATGATTCTTCTCCCATTTAAAAGAGAAGTCACATAAATTCTGCATTAAAATAAATAAATGTAATACTTGCCTTTCTAATTGGTCTGCTTATATCAAGATCTTCGGTAACATTTGAAAATTTTAACTGTCGAATTACTAATCTTTGAGGAGTAACTCTTTTAACAAAAGGGTGCGCCTGTAAATTATGTAGTCCATTTCCTAATGTGCCTTCCTTTACCTATAACCGAAAAAAAATATTAATACTTTTATTTTCATTAAACCATTACATGGCAATAGGACAATATTCTTATTAAATAAACTAGTGTGACTTTTTATTTTTTGCGCTTTAATTAAAAATATGTTCCTTACTTTACCTCAAAACTGTAATTAGATAAATAAATAAAACAAACTTATTTTTGAAATATTGTCTATTCCACTAAAGATATATATTCATATATAACTACCGGTTTCGGCTTTATACCATCGTCAGGTCTAGTTATTCATAACTAGACCTGACGATGGTATAAAGCCGAAACCCGTAGTTATATATGAATATATATCTTTAGTGGAATAGACAATATTTCAAAAATAAGTTTGTTTTATTTATTTATTACAAGTTTCCACAATATGTCCGCGTTTCTCAACTTAGAAGTTGTAATTAGATATATCTGTACTTACAATAACGACATCAAAATCGCTAGGATAATCACTGGCCAGATTCTCTCTGTTAACTATTTTCCACGTGTGAATTTTGCTTTTATTCAATGCAGCTGCAATGAAATTTTCCCTAGTTTTTTGTTTATAATATCCATTAAAAGTGACGATATATTCTGAAAAATTGAAACATGACAAAATATAAACAAGGAGTTGCATGGCCTTTCCCATAGGACTAACAGTGCCAAATATAAGAAGGGGTTTAACTTCGAAACCCCATTATCTCTCGATGAAATGACATTTTATATGTTCATTCGAAAGGCTGTAAGTAAGACAACTAAACTTAATTTATTTCAATAAATTGATCCTGGGAGGTACTTCCCACTGATTAACCAAGTTTTTTCAAATTAACTTTAACTAAAAAACTGAAGTTGTTGGCACTTCCCCTCCAAAACTATATACTTAAATGATACAAAGTCATATAATAGCTCTATGAGCAAGTTATGACCTAAGGGCCACACAGCCAAAAATGGTCAGGATCATGAAATTCAAATCACATGACCTGAGGTCAAATATTTACTTTAAAAAGGTACCCTCGATCAGGATGTCATTTTACTCAGGTCATCAAACTCGAGTTAACAGACATAAAATATAAGTATTTTTTAGCGATTGTTAAGAACACGGGCTTGTATGAGTTTAAGAATCTACAAGTATCTCCATTTCTGTTTTATACAATAATTTAGTGTTTACAGGTCCAAAATATACACTTTTGAACATCGAGAATCTCTCACTAGTGGACAGCAACTGTGTGTCCCACATTAGTGGATACTGTACTGAATAAATTACCTTAAGAAAAGTTTAATTAACACCACTATGATCTCATTGATCGGTTGCAATATGAAGAACATTTGATCAACTATCAAATATCTGGTCTAAATATCTCTACACAATGTTTTTAATAATTAACCGACGATCTACGCTATAATGTATGCTGATAATAGATACTGTCGAGTTTATCGACCATTATCGTCAATAGATAGCTTTGAATATATCAATACTTGAAAAAAAAAAGTACGTACCATTTTCAACTATACGCGTTGAAAAGGAAACTTCAACATGTTGCGCAGGTAAATTATCATCGCAACTTTCCACTTTAAGTGAACTGCTATTTTCTGTTATAACCGATGTAATAAAATAATTAACAATTATACCAAATGTTATAGCAAGTACTGGGAACGTTAGCTCCATTTCCCAAAAATAATTATGTACAAAAAGTACATTTTGAAACTAATTTCAGTAGATTTCATTAGAAAATTAACTATTCCCTCCACAACATTTTGAATCACGGTTAATCATAAAAAAATAACTTCTAAACAATGCTAAATATATCGATTTATCGAATTTCCAAATTTGCAAGTATGAAACATAAGTGATGTCCAATATTGACCGTTTTTTTTTTTACGTGGGTCGGTGAAAATCTCATAGACACCTGGAGCCCCACGAAGTAATGACAGGCCGTCTGTTCCGCGGAAGGGAATCAGGATCGTCGAAGGAGGGGGTTTTTGGTGGGTATGGAGCCACGGCTCGAGCCCCACACTATCCAGGGCTATCTTCCCTGGATGTGCGTAATTGGCATTCCCCCTTCCTGCCAAAAAAAATATAAAAAAAAAGACACCTGGAGCCTCTGTAGTTCCGAGGTAGTGTGGGTCTCTGCCTAATACAAAGGTGACGACCGTCATCCCGCTTGGATCCCATGCTATGGTGTTTCAAGCGGAGGTGATGGCGATCCTGGAACGCGTCTAGAAGAGAGGTAATGAACAGTGACATGGAGGAGGTGAAAATCTTCTCCGATAGTCAAGCAGCACTCCAAGCACCTGCCAGCGCGGAAATCAGATCAAAGCTGGTAAGGGAGTGCGAAATCAGTTAAACACCCTAGGAAACTGCAAGAAGATTGGACTCTACTGGGTTCCCGGACACTCGGGGATCCAGGGAAACGAAGAGGCAGACCGACTAGCCAAGGAAGGTTCAAGTAAGCCTTTTATGGGGCCAGAGCCAGTGCTGGGAATATCTCGGGAGGCATAGCGAACCTGGATTAAAGAATGGACTAAGGATCTTTTGGAGCGTACATGGAGAGAAAAGACCACATGCAGGAAGTCGAAGATGTTCCTGGGAGGGGAGTCCAAGGTTCTGAAAGACGGGATCCTGAACCTCAAAAGGAACGAGCTTAGGCAACTGACTGGAGTTCTTATAGAACACGGTCCGTTCAATAGTAGGAGTCAAGGACAGTCCTACCTGTATTAGATGTGGGGAAGAAGACGAGGCGGCGGCACACTTCTTGGGCATCTGCTCGGGATACGCGCGAATGAGATTCCATATCTTTGGTGGAGATGTAATCGCAGAGGAGGATTTTAGAAGATTGAACTACAGAAGCATTCTCAGGTTCATTATAGAAACTGGGAGACTGAGCACATGAAGGGCTTGGTTTAGGTAGTATAAACATACAGGTAAAAAAAAAATAAAGAGGAAGCCCAGCGCTTCCAGGAAAGGGATAAGAGCACTAGATGCTTAGGTCCCTAGGTGTAAAACACCAGCCCATCACATATATATAATACAAAGGTGAACAAATATTATGACGGCAAATCAATTATCACATTTCGGCTTTGAAAGAGAGAGAGTTTTTTTTTACTGTTTCTAGTATTACTCTCTTCCTATGTGATTCACCTCATTCAAACATCAAGAATTCAAAACTCTAATAAATATTTATATAGTCCATATGTAACCTAAATTATAGTTAAGAACACCGACAGCTGCTGTATTTAAGTACATAACACTACGCATTGTTTAACATTTTCTACATTGCAGCATCATTATTGCTTGCTAATTTCATCTTGTTTACCTGCCCATACTGATTATAATTCAAGTTGCAAAATATTATTGCAATATAAATCATATTCGAGGGGTGTTAGCCAATTATTGAAAAAAAAAAAAAAAAATATTTTTGACGCAGCTAGGTGTCATCGTAGCTTTCCGACACTTTAGTCTAGGAGCTGTTCATGCAATTATAACTGAAAATTCTATTTAAATACTAATCAACAATAGTTGGAAAACTTTCTACTATACATTTGGGCTATAGTTGTTTGTTTTTGTGACTCTTGCCGGGCTTTAAGTACGAGGCCTGGTGGATATGAGCGCGACTCTACTGTGGGAGTCCTAAATTTTGCCTAACGTACCTGACATCGCACAGGCTCGAGACCATCACATAACCTCCTACCAAAAAGACGTGCTAATGCTGTTCCCAGATAATGGTATTCACTGAATTAGCAGCAGAGCTCATTTAACGTGCTAAATATCGAGCACCAGAACTCGTTGAGAAAAAATTATGCCCCCCCACTCCAGTAGACCGTTTGAGCTAATATTCAACTGCTGACTGACATGGGGGATCCTAAATCCTCATACTAAGTTTTGTGTCGATAAATTCATTACATCGGCAGTTATTAGGGATTTTGAATTGAGGCCCTACTGTGAACCCCCCTTCCCATCAGCAGATTCCGCTGAAAATTAATAAGTGTTGCCTTTATGGGGTTTTGAATTCACATATGTATGTTTATGTTGATACATTCATTACAACAACAGTTGTTAGAGTTTTTGAGTTAAGCCTCTTCCGTTTGGCTGAAAAACAATAGGTGTCGTCGTTAGTGGGTTCTGAATTCACATATAAAATTTCATGTAGATTCACGTTCATTTATTCGGAGTTATCGGATTCACAGACAGACAGGAAAACATGAAATTCCGTTGAAAACTCCGCATCGAATTTTCGACCGATTACATAACTTCCCCTATCCTTCGTATAGCTGGGAAAATAAAAATGTGTGACCGTATGTCTAAGATTTATGAGCAGGGAGGGAGTCCGTAGGTAGTTGTATATCGTATTTTATCTTGTATCTTATAATCTAATTTGGTAGACCGAAGGGAGATCGGCACGTACCCCTGATCGGGTATTACCCAGATTCACATCAGAAAACAAGGATTTTGTTTCAAATGCAGAATGGGAGGGGGGGAGAAACATGAATCGTTTGGCTGCACTGTTTGGAACATTTACATATTATTTTTTCTTTCCAACTCTTAAATGATTTATTTTTTTAAAATGTCTAAATACGTTTTCTTTTTGTCCTTTTCATAATATTCTATATTTAAACAATGATAAAAGAAATAATATATTATTTAATTTTCAAAAAGTATATTATATTTTTGTATTAGTTACCAAAGAGAGCCTTTTATATTTCCGTTATAATATTTTTAAATTGGAAACAAATGAAAATCCGTTATAAAAGATTTATTTTGGCTTTTCTCAATGATAATTTCAATGAAATTTGTACTGGATATGTTGGCAATTCATATCAATAAACAGCTGTTAGCAACACTCCTGAGTATTTTGAACTATAACTTTAATTTTAATTTACACTGAGTTGCTACTATAATTATTGTGAATTTTGTAATAATTGGAAGTAATGAAATCCTTGTTAATTGTATGTACATGTGAGATGTGAACCATTTATTTTTTAAAATTATTTTTTAAATTACTTTTTTCTATGGATCGATGGAAAAGACTTTGTGGGCTATGCGTGTAATTTTTATTTTTGTGGTGTTTTAATGGAAACCACATTCAAATTTGTGTTGGGTTAGTATGTTATTTAATTTTTTTTTGATATTTCTAATTTGATTTTATGTGTTTTTGACGGTTTTATGGTTGTTTAATAGTTTTTTTTGATCCTGATGTTTTGTTTTCAGTTCCAAAAGGTTACTATGGCTAGTCTCGTGGAAATTGACAACCTAACCAGTTCGGAACACATCACTAAACTTTTCCCAAAGTGTAGGCCAAGGGATATAAATTTGAATTCTGTGCCTGATAATGAAACCTATATAATGGATACAAAACACCATAATCGGTAAGTCTTTAAAAAAAAAATGAGTAAATCTTTTTAAATAATTTTAACTGTGTTTTATTTTTATCGTATTTGTTAGTTACGTGGTATTATCAGATGGTGCACTCAGAAAAAACTTTTATATTTTTGCGATTTAAAATATGTAAGAGTTTTGAGAGAAGGGGAATTAGGGTTTTATTCCTATTTGAATTTCCAAAAAGAAAATAAATTACCCTTAACATTTATTTATAGTGTGTTGATTAAGTTTTCGCCATCTGGAATGTTGAGTTTACAGTTCAGAAAGTGAGAGAAATAGAAATTTTGACATTTGCTATTTTACTATGTACTTAAAACTGTGAGATGTTTGTAATATCACGTACATACTACAGCAAATATTCAGGATAAGTGGTCTCGATAATCCGAACTAATGATTACAAAATTCTGATTGATTAGTGGGGAATTTAAGTATGACTGCATTAATTCTAATTTATTAACCTAAAATGACTCTAAAGTCTTATTCACTTTTCTGTTCTGTCTTCGCATAGGGTGCAACATCCCATGTTTTTTGTGGGAATAATATAATGAAATTAGGGAGTAGTGACGAGGCTTTTTCTGTTCTTTTCTTGGCAGGTTTATTACGAAATGTAAAACGAACATTTTTTAGGTTAACCCAATTGACCGTTATTGTCATCAGTTCCAGGAAACATACATAAGAATGCAGATGGGAGGGGAGAGGAGGACTTATTAGGTAAAGTGGATGAATGCAGGTATTCGGTCTTCCAAATTTTAATGTTTTAGTTTTTAATGGAACGTTTTGAGAACATGTGAAAAAGAAACATGTTTTACATTTGTTACAGAATGGGCTGATGATGAGCTCAGGCTCAAAACGTTCTCTTAAATACTACGACTAAAATTTGGAAACCCGAATGCCAGTATTCATCAACTTTATACTTTTAGACCTTACACCTTGGGACCTAACCAATCAATCTCTTACCTGACAGCTCTACTATGGTAGTCCTAAATTTTACCTTCTCATGTTTAGTTTTGATAGGAATCTTTAATGAGTACCTGATATCGCAAAGGCTCGGGGCAGTCATTTGACGTCACCTCCAAAGGACGGCGTGGTCAAGGTCTTGCTACCTTCTAGATAAGAAAACTAAGGAGTTTGTTGAACCCACAATCTTGAGCACAGCATTGCCTCCCGTACGCTACCTCTGGGCTACCGGCAACTTAAAAAAAAGGTACTCGCTTCGACTTAATATGTGGATCCAAGAGTACTAAGCAACAAGATACTTCTTAATAACTTACATGACTCCCTGAGGGTGCCGGTAGCTCATAGGTAGCGTGCCAGCTTACTGAGCTCAAGATCGCGGGTTCATGACCTACTGCGGAGAGAAGCCTGGTCGTGCCTCCCTTTGTCTCCTGGTCTGGCCTCTCCGCTCGCCGGGGCTCCTTGTTTCTGCCTGGCTTCCCCGTCTCGCACCTCTTGCTCCCCTAGTGAAGAGTCTGACCCAGACATAAAGATTGCTGTACCGGGCACTCATGACCCCTTCGCGGTTGAAATGCCCTCCAAAAAAAGATCGCGGGTTCGAAACCCGGTCGAGGCCCTTAGGTTTTTTTATCTGGGAATAAAGACCTTGAGCACGCCGTCCTTCGGATCCCTCAGGACCCTGTGCGAAGTCAGGTACTCGTTAAAGTCCCCTCCCTTAGGTAACTAAACCTGGGATTGTGAAAATTTAAAATTTACTCCCACAGTAGAACTAACAGGGAAGGGATATATATATATACCTCCTTTCTTAATTTCTTAATGCGGGACAACATTATTAACTTAAAAAATCTGGACCCTAATCAAACCACTTCCTGGAAGGATTTTGTATCCCGCAAGTCCTTTCAATCCTTACCGCTATTTAAACACCCTCGTCACTCTATCCCAAAGTTCTCGGCTGCTCCTTGTATCTTATTTGTTAAGCCTTGTTTTTCCTCATTTCAAATATGGATGTCTGATTTATAATGAGTTAAATATGGGACTCGATACCAAACTGCAACGAACGCCCACATCAGATTTGTTTCGGACGTCCCTAGAGATGCTCACATTTCGCCTTGGTACTCCACGTTGAAATGGTTCAAAACCAAATTACCCTACTTACTACCTTTACCAAATATTCCCATTTAAGTCTCTAAGAAAGACCAAATCCTGTCCTAAGGACCCTTCATCCCCTGCCATTCCTTCTCTGCCTTCTACATTTTGTTTCTTGTTGAATCCTCCATCTGAAACTCCTGCCTCGCTCTTCCAGATTCCTCAATGATTGGCAATCACTCCCCCTTTGATTAGGCTTTCACCCCCCCTCTCCCCCTTTATTATTATTTTTATTTCTATTCATTCTATGTTTAATTTTACTATTTAATTTATTATTTATTTACCTTGGTTCTAGGATGAAGTTATTTTATTCATTTAATTTCAAAAGAAAAGCTTATCAATTTTCAGCCAAGGCGGACGAGGGAGAGGGAGGGGGCTTGGAGAGAAGGAGTGGTAATCTTCTAATAAGAGCATTTTTGAGCTAGGGAAGTGCATACCCTTTCTTTTTACAGACATTTTATTTACACAATGTTTATAACAAGTTTAGAAGATATAAAACAAGAGTTTTGGAACAAGTAATTTACGTTGCAGGTTGTGGAAGACGTGAATGGTCATTGTTATACTTTTAGAGTTGTTACTATTGTTATTACAATTTTTGTTTATTGTTTTAACAGAGAGAGTGAGGAAGGTGAGAGTGGTAGAGATGATAGTTCTACTGAGGAAAGTAACGCAGAGGAGCAGGAACCTCAGCAGATAGCAGACAATAAAGTGGTCCTACAACTATCTTCTAGCAAACCTTCCTCTTATAAACTTAGAGAATCTAGGTAATTATACCAATGCCTCTATACTTATATTAGCATATCTCTAGCCAGGTTTTAAACTCATGTTCAATTGAACCGGGCGAACTGTAGCAAATTCTACCATAAATTTCACTCGTAGATACATTATGCATCATACATACGAAAATAAGAGAAAACTATCATATAATGCAATATTGAGCTTCCAGTTTACTTCTAGAAACGGTATCCCAAATTACATAATGTATTTATTAAGTATGGAGAATATTGGAAGAAATTATGCCACTTCTTGCTATTGTTCAAAAATTCTATTCCCAATACTCCCGTGTATGATTGAAATAAAAAGAAAAATTGCTGGCATGTTGTCAGTCAGACCTTTTTGAACTACGTGCTCACCAAGCTTGATCGATTTTTTTTATGGTGGCCCACCTGGCGTGGAATGAGCCATATATTAAAATAATTTTGCTAAAGATTCGGCATTTCAGATTTTTTTATTAGGTTTAACATCCATCTCAGCATGCAACACTACAGTAGTCAGGGCTGCACAAATCGTGGATCGGTAGAAGGCACTGCTAGTGGCATTTTATTGTGTTAGGCTTATCATCGACCTCAGCATTCAGCATTGCGGGGATCCTGTGGGTAATTAGGAGGAGCTAGTAGCGACATTTCATATCATTAGGCTTAACATTCACTTGAGAGTAGAGCCAACTACAAGGGTTACAGTAATCATGGGTGCACAAATGAGGGGTGGGCAGGTGTCGCTATTTTATAGACCTAATATCCATCGCAGTTAATAACTGTCAACGATTGGGGTGCCTCTACACCAATATACGTATGTTCTTTCCAGGATGACTAGTATGTCTTTTCGTTTTCACTAATTCTGTATGTCTCAGCGTGTTCCATCCAATTTTGAACAGTCTGCCTGTCTGTTGTATGCATGTAAGTCAGTCCTCTCTATATAAAGATGAAAAGGCCACGAAATGTATGTAAGCAAGCATCCTTTTCATAATGTGTCATCAGAATTTTATTGGTGAATATCTTCAAAAACATTTCTGTAGACTTCATAGCAGTGATTTGGGGGTTACGGGGGGCGGAGGTGATTTTGATTAGTTTTTCGTTACCCCTCCCCTGGGAACCTTAAGGCCGTAGAAACAGAGCTCCTAGTTAAACAAAAAAAACATTGTTTCAGGAAAATTGAAATAGCTGGTGGTCGTGAAGTCTTCAGCCAAAGTAGGTGTAAAGCTATCAGGAAATCACGTTCGGAAGACAAAATGATAGTTCGGAAATCCAAATCTTCACACGAATCCGGAACTGTCTGGGAAATCAGGAACAAGTACTAGAAAATAATTCTTTAAATTATATTATACTCATGTTGCTCATAAAAAAAAACGAGATTTTAGATTAATACAAGTGAAATGGACAAAAAAATGTCATAAATGCCTGGATGTTCAGTGATTATTATAATTTATTTAGAATTTATATTTTATAGTTTTGATTTTTATATGATGATGTTTCTAGAAATCCCGAATCTGCTAAAAGTGCTGCTTGCCGTGAAGTAACAGAGACAATATTTTCTGCTGAAGTTCATTCCTTTCGACATCAAAAGTCACTTCAATCAAAAAGTAAGTTATTACTTTACTATATTTTCACTATATTGGTCAAAATTACACGACTACTATAGTTTCGCCTCTTACGGCATTATCAAGTGAACATACATAGTTTACTTGATAATGCCGTAAGAGGCGAAACTATAGTCGTGTAATTTTGACCAATATAGTGAAAAGATTTACAAGTAGTGTGTGTGTGTTTTCTTTTATCCTTCACAAAGTAGACCTGGAATCAGTTCACCACTTATCACAACTCAGTCTACTATTCTAGTTTTAATGTAAATCTTCATGTTACTCGGTCAAAACATTGTCACTAGTCTTATAAGAACTTTTTCTTCTGAATTCGACTGGAGGACACCTCCAATTCTTTTTTTTTTTTTTTTCTATAAAAAATTGTTTAGTTATTTCCTTTACATTTGCAAACTAATAATACTGTATACAATCATGCATTGTCAATTGGAAATACGTATTAATTAAATGTTTATTAAACTTTTTAAAAGAAAAATAGAGAACTTTAAAAGCTTATTTATATCTTTTGAACCAAAAAAGGATTTGGGAAAACGGGTTATTGTATAAAAAGGAGGTTGTAGAAAAAGCTCTAGACTATACAAAACAAAGAAAAAGTCTTGGCAAAAGGAAACAAACTTTCAAAATGAATTTTAATATTTGAAATTTAAAATATTCAAATGTTTATTGTAGTTAAATGAAAGCTGAGATAACTCCCCATAAGTGACATCAGATGTAAATAAATTTGATTTGTGTTTCTTACCCTGGCTCCTTTACTAGTAGATTTCCTGGAATTATCATACATTTGGGACACCCTATATATTAGACAATTGGTTTGTTAACTTAAGTTTGTTTTATTTATTTATTAACTTAAGTTTTTCTGTTTTAGACGGAGGTGCTGTGGTTTTCGACGATATAGAAGAGCCTTGGCCCTGTGAAGGTGACAGCTCTCCAAGCCCTTCCCGTAACTGTCACCCAGGACCACCTGCACATTATTTTAAGGCAAGTTCATTTTTGGTTATTTATTTAGTTTTAGCGTTTCTATAGTAATAGCATGTTTACCCGATTGGTGATACTTAGGCCAACCTCACATTAGGCAATTCCGAAGCGACGCGACTGATACTCAAGTATCAGCCATTTGAGTTACCTGTGGATATGATACCCGTAGGCAACTTTTCTCCTCACACTGAGGATACTGTGCAGCGACTAGGATCTCTTCAGTCTCCATCTAGCCGTGGCGAGAAGCTGAGTTGTTCACCATGTCAAGTGAAGATTCTTCAAGTGATGAAGATGTCGTCGTGTCTTATAATTATTATTATTATAGAAAAAGGAAAATCCGAAGATTATGGCGCCATCCTTACATTGAAAGGAATGTTAACTATTTGTTGGTGCTAAGGAGCTGGAAAAGTCGGATTCCAAGTTCGTAGCATTGTACGAATGACGAAAGAATCATTCCTACACTTGATTGGCATTGTTTCTCCATCCATAAGACAGAGGAACACACAAATGCGGGAATGTGTGAGTGCAGAAGAGTGTATTCACTAGCCATTGCGAGGCGACGCAGGAGACTCAAGGGACGGGCGACCTTCCTAGCAGGTCGCTTGAGACTGGTAGGATATGGGTAGGATACGCGTCTCCTGGGAGTGGCGTCGTTTGTGTCTCCCCACCACTCAACATAGGAAGTGACTTCTAAGATACCCTCAAGATACTTGAGTATCAGTCGCGTCGCTTCGGAATTGCCTAATGTGAGGTTGGCCTTACTGAAACTACCATCATATTTTCATCAAACATGCTCTCCTGAACGCGATTGAAGGGTCGTTAAAATTTTTATTTTATATGCGGGTGATTTCACGAGAAATAAAGTCCTAATGTATATTTTGATATATTTTTTAAAAAGGATATGCTACGGGTGGCTAGCTAGCTCAAAGTATATTCATACATAAAAGAATTATTACAAAATATAGTTACAACTCTAACAAAAGAAAAAAAGATACAAATAAAATATAAACAATTTTTGTAATGAAAATAAATAAAAATTGAAAGTTCCCAATCCCTCAGACAGTCCAGAAAATTAAGAAACTGTGACACTATTATTAACTTTTAAAAGAGTTTCTATTATATTTAGTACAGTCTTGCTTGCTGTGGAAAAGTCCATATCTGTTTCAAAATTGATTATATTACAGAACTTCATTAATCTATTGATTGGAGGGTGGCTTGCATAATTTGTATTGTGCAATCTTCACATAGAATGTGCCCCTGTTCCTAGTATTAAACTCTCCAGTTTAAACGATAAATGTGCCAGGATGGAGCTATCATTTATTTTATTATGTACTTCAAGAAGGAAAGACATCCAGGACAGTTTACAATGGTTTTCCAAATATAGCGTTGTATTGTAGAAGAGCTGTCCTAGGCTTTTCGAAATCCTCACATATTTTTACAGTAAACTCTTGACCAGAAAAAACAAACCATTTATTTATGTTTATTAAACTAAAATTATTTTTAAAAAACACAGGTGGGTCGTTGTTTTTTCTCGAGTTTGGGTTTTTCGATCCTGTATTTTGGCACAATCTTGATCATTTTGGAACAACAGAAATTTAGATTTTTTTGTGGGAAATAGTTACAGTGGCAATCGCGATTTCCTGTCGAACTGATAGACCTATGGATCTCAACGTTTGAAACAATCTCTAAATTTTTCGTTTTCAAAAGAAAAGGCTGATCAAAATATTCGAATTTTTAGTTTTTCCTCTTCTTTTGATTTTTCCAATACATTGGCACAATCTAGGTTAAAATAATATAATAACCTGGTTCAACGTCAGTAACAAATAAAAAATGGTGGCTAACTTGACAAGATTTATTCTGAGTAGTAATTGTGTTAACACTATGACCCCCAGCTGGAATGATCAAATTCGCTCCTTGGTCTAAATTAACTTCGTGAGTCCAATCAACTTTTGACAAAGGGGGCCTTCGTTGATCGCAAACAAATTATATATATGGCGTGGTCCTAAGGCCGCTTTGGTCCCTGTGGAAAGTTCACTTTCGGCCTTAGTGGGGCTCGACTTAATTTTGATGTTGTGTATATTTTGTATGTGCAGGTATCAACATCAGTGTCAGATGGAGAGTCTGTATCGGTGTCCCCGGAGTATGAGGCTGAGGTGGAGGGGGATACTGAAAGGGATAGTCATGGGGAGGACCAGCCTGGGAAGACGTCTCTCAGGATCATCGGTGATCTCTCTAGAATTATAATAATTTATTTACTACAACAAAACATACAAATACAAGACTAAATAAGCATAAATAAGTTGAGGCCACTGGTCAGTGCCCAGCATGCTTTTCGTTCTTAACTGGTCCGTCATTGAGATGGGAGAGCATTATACAAATATTGTTTATGTGACATTTAAATCGAGTAGAGTAGAAACACAGCGTAATACGAAGTTCGCTAAATTGTTATGACATATCTATATTTATGCCAGAAATATAATTATACAGAGCCGTATAGAAGAGGTGAATTTTTATGAGGTTATAAATACACTGAAATGTGTATACACTACAGTTGGCATAAAAACTCTGTGTATTAAATACATTGTTTGCAAAAATATCAGACACGATTAGTTAGAAATTGTGGCGCATGACCTGGCTTTAACTATGAGGTCATATCGTTCTTTAGTCGCTCTGGGGTACTTGACCTCGACTCGACATGATCTCGAGTTCTAAGTTTTCTCTATCCAGGTTTAGTAACCTATGGTAGGGGCATTAACGAGTACCGGACATCGCACAGGCTTGGAACCATCGCTTAACGTCCCATCCGACGGACGGCGTGCTCAAGTTCTTTCTACCTCTCATATAAAAATTCTAAAGGCCTCGATTTCGAACTACACTACAGTTTATATAAGACGATCCCTTAATGCGTTGAGGTATTAGAAACAACACTATGTGTATTACCAAACCAACAAAATGTATAAACCATGTACGTAGTTCTATAACCGAAATGATCCCATTACATACATATATAACTAAATGTATTATATTCATTAATATAAAATGCTGTGTGTATAATCATTCATTAAACTACAATTATTTCACAGCAAAGAAATAATAAAAGCACAATGCATGGACATGGTCGGTACGAATTTTAATGAAAATAGATATCTAGATACACGTTTAAATGAAATTAAATCCCTAAATACAAATGTTACTAAAATTAAAACCCTACTTACAAGGTTAAATGAAATTAAATCATATTCAATGACAATTGACTAATTAATCACAAATTAAAAATTAAGTAAGTAATATTTATTAATTATTTCTAGGTGACTATGAGGGTGAGGCTGGGAAGGCGGCCCTTCGTATGATTGGCGGTCTCCCTATAGCCGACTATGAGGGCTCCCCCAGGCGGTACGGCCCTAAAGCCCCTCCCTCAGCAGTGACACTTCTCTCATCACCTTCATTCTACTCCCCCAGGCCAGGATTCCCTCAGGTCGTTTCATTTATATAATTTTAAACTGCCAAAATTGTTATATCTTCTAAACCGTTAGAGGTATGAATAGTTTGCACATAGCTAAAGTTGTACTTTCTTAATTAAACTTTAATAATTCTCAAAAATTGTGTATTTAAAGATGAAATTTGATGTTGAAAGTGTAGGTAGGTTTCCATATAAGTTTTTTTTGTAATGTGATTTGGATCCTCGGGTGCGCCTGGCTCATCAAGAGACGAAACATCAGGGGAAGGCGGATCTTATTAATGTCTGGCAGCTAAGCAGCGCTACAAACTGTCGAAATAGATTCCGAAATCATCCTGGAATGCTTTCAAACACGAGTCCCTGACGGACCAAAGCAGAGTAGATGGTATGTGAGATGGGTGTTAGGACATCGGGGATTTGAGGGCAACGAAAGGGCTGATCAACTAGCCAGGTCAGGAACTGACAGAGGACCCGTACAAAGGACATATGACAGGGCTGAACATAGAACATTGTCATATAAACAAACACCTCCACAATATGTGCATCGCCAGAAGCCCTCTGTGTCTAAAATGTGGCGAGAAAAATTAGTCTCCGTTTCATATTCTAAGCCAGTATAAAACTCTAGAAACAAGAGGTTTTACTGCTTCGGGTCTGCCACAATGGAACCGAGGCAGGTAATGGAGGGAACCTGCAACAGAATCCTCAACTTTATTTAAGATTCAGAGCTGCTGTGGGGATCAACACACACAGGGCACACAATACGCGTACTCTGGACCCGGTAATATCTAAAAAAATAATAAAAAGATTGAGATGAAATTTTAGGTTGAAGTAGTGGTTTTGTATAACTTATGTATGTGATGGAATTTGATTTCAGAGGGTGGTGAATGAAGGCGAGGTAGGGTCCAGGTCTTCCTCTCAGTCCCCGTCAAGGTCCACCTCACCCCAGGGCTCCCATCCCCAGTTCGACTATATGTACGAATTCTCTGAAACACGTAAAGTTCTGGAGGAATTTTTCAAGACTGGTGAAAAAAATTCACATTTTCAGGTGCTCAAAAATCACAATCCAAAAAAAAAAGTGTGCCTTAAAACATATATTTTCTATTGTGTTATTATTTATTTATTTTTGTTCAGGATTTGGAGTATGAACTGAGACGGAGAGGCAGTTCAGGAAGTGCCTACGTTGGCCTCAGGTTGGCCAAGGCTACAGACGATGAGCCTACCTTCCCGTCACCATCAAAACCTCTAGACTCCACCAAGAATTTACTCAGTTTACAGGTTTTTAATTTTTTTTATTTACTGCTAGAAAAAAAAAAAAAAAAAAACTTGCTTCTGGTTAAGCAAATAAAATTTCAAAATGTATTTAAGAAATAATGTTATACAACAAATCTTTACGAAAAATATTTCTGTGTACCATGGAATACCTCGCTGTTGAGAGATGCTATTCTCGAATGAAATATGAAGTTGTCCCACTGTTCATTACATAAACCAGAACCGGTCTGAACATACACTATATGGTGTTATGCCATTGAGGATTCAACGTACTATATGAAAACCGGCTCTAGCTATGAAATAAACAGAGGGAAAACAACTTATTTCAATTGATACATTTATGAAAATGCTATTCTAGTTCTATTACTATAAGAATATTTTTATTTTTCATGGCCCTCTAATTTTCGTCCCTACAGAGGGAGAAAAAATTGAGGATATTGAATTTTTTGTTAGGCATATTTCTGGACTTTCCAGAAAAAAAAGGACAACTTTCTAGTTCTGGTAGTTGGTCTCCTGTACATAGGACAGTCAGGTCTCTTTAAGGGTTTCGGTTTTACTTCCCCAGCTTTACGAAGTATAGGGGAAGTTATATAATCGGTCAAATATTCGATGGTTTTCAACGGAATTTCATGTTTTCCGAACTCTAGATTCCAAATATGGGAAAAAAGTCGTCAGTGATCTGAATAAGATACTTACTGATTTTCAGAAAAAAAAAAGTGGAAGAAAAGCAAAAACGTAATGGGTTACAAATAATTTGAGCTGGGGAAGTGCATTTCTTGTGATCCTCCGGCGACTTTTAAAACTCAGGTTTTCTAAGGAGCTAAATAATAAATAGTTTGTCTATTTTTCTAGGAGCCAGGAAGTATGTGCGGTTCGACGGAGGACCTGGAGACGGAGGTTGGTCAAGCAGTGGGACACTCGAGAAACTTCACCCTCTCTCCAGAGACGACAGACTGTGACTCCAACTGTGACAGTGAGGGCTCTTCTCTTCTTTTGGCAGAGGTGGCTCCGACCAGTCTGCCGCCTCCCAGGAGCATGCCCGTTCTCGAGGATGGACTCTCCTCAGGACATGCCTCCGATACAGAGAACAACAATCCTACGGTAGGGTGAAGTCAGCGTTTTCAATCACGGTTTGGTCATTCCACGCCCAAGACTAATATCTTCTTATGCGCTATTACGAAGGAAAAACATGCAAAAGATATAATTGAGTAGGCAAGTTGCAAAACTCGTTATTTCGATTCCAGACGAAACTGAGAAAAATGCAAAAAACTGTTTACTGTTCATCTATAAAAGATAAAGTGATTGTTTTTTTTTGTTAAATTAGATAAAAAATCAAATACCGCTCCTGCAAAATTTGAATTAGATCACATTAACAGTAAATAAATTATTTCAATTTTAAATTTTGAAATAACGAGTTTTGCAGCGGTAACCGATAAATAACGGCGTTTGCTTCTTGATGCTCAGCCATTCGCAAAATGGATCCTGTTGCAAACAAATCAAAATCCATGACTTCATCTCCATTATTTTCTTGATTAAAATTTATTGATGTACCTGAAGTACCCCTTCTGATGACATGGACATCATCTCCCACAATTTCAAGTTCCATGATAACTTCTTCATCTTGCTGAACTTGATTATTCTGTTTGGTGGAAAGGAATGTAGTTGCTATGAGTGATATTTGAGTCTCAAAAACATTGGTATAGTAGGCGAGATTTGGGTTTGCAGCCCAATTTTCTCCATAATGAAGTTCTAGTAGTCTATTTACGGCTGATATTTTTTCCGGCTTCACAACAACTCCTCTTTCGACTTTATCTAGCATAGCATTTCGAACGGTCTTGTTTTTTTTTTTGTTATCAATTTTGGTTCTCCCGCCTCAAAATTATATAATGCTTCCCCTTGAACCAATACAGTTTTTCTGCTTGCTCCCGGTTTAAGAATAATTTTTTTTGTTTTCTGAAATTTAAAATGCCCCAACAGGTTGTAATTTTCAATACCGTATCAGAAGCTTTCTTCTAGTCAAGTACGTCACAGTCACTGCCTAAGCGAATGACTGTAGCATATTTCTGAAGTATCTCCAGGTAAATTTCAGGGTTTTCTATTATGCTCTTAGCTCGAAACTCTCTAGATTGCCAAATACCCGGCCTGGCGGAATGAAAGAGCGGCCTACTTCTTGTTCTGCCCTCCACAACCGTCTGAGAACAGGGTGATTGTTTTAATGCCTTCAAGCTTAAAGCCACCAGGTCTATGGAACCATTCATCTCATCTTTCTTGTACACATTTCGCTTCCATTTGTCAGGTTGAGAAACAGGTTTACTGGCTTTTTCGCGAGTGTTTCTAGTAGCACCTGGATTCTGTGGGATGTTCATTATAAAAGAAAAAACAATTTCTTTAAAAACAAAAAGAGAAAACAGCAAAAATTAATACTTAAAAAGTCAAGACCACTACTCAAAACACAGCACCTTTCAATCCATTCTTCTATAAACTGAACGATTAAACAACTAAAAATAACGGGTTTTGCTTTCTGAACATTCTTGCTATATGGTTTTGTCTATGTTAATAACGGCTTTTGTAATAGGACTGTTTTTAACGAGTTTTGCAACCCGCTGAGCATGCTTTTTAACGAGTTTTGGAACAGCATCGACTTTTCAAATTCATTTTTCAAAGGTTTTCAGCAGGTTTTTACACTTAAAACCGTGTCAGAATTGTAGGTGACGACATTCTGAATCCAGAGGTACCTCTAACTCATTTTTCACAAAAAATCGAAATAACGGGTTTTGCAACTCGCCTACTCAATTATAAATTTTTATGTAAAGAAAACTTTAAGGTTGTCTGTGCAAGAATTACTGGGAGGTGACTTTGCTCGGAGAGTGCTATTCTGTCGGTGGATCATTACAGAAAACCATTTTCTACGAAAAAATACTGTGGACCGATGAATCCCAATTCACAAGTAATGACGTATTTAATATGCATAATAAGCACCAGTCTGTTGATAACCCCCATGTGACAGAAGAGACAGCTTTTCAGCGTAAACGTTTGGATTGGAGCCATTCTTTTCAAATTAGGTACTGAGGTGGGCGCAGGGATTTCATACTGCAAGTCATTGTACACGTTTTTTTGAGAATTCACAGCTGGCGATTGTGGATTGGAATTATGAACTACATGTTGATTATGCTTAACATATTTTGCTGAGAATATTGTGAAACACTTGATAAAAAATAAAGAAAAACGTATGTTTTTTAGAAATATTGTCTATTTCACAAAATATATATAAAATATGTGAGTACTTACGGTTTTGCTACGTACGATGATAGCAATTCTGTGGCTGAAGATGGTAGCAATACCGAAAGAACTCCCATATTTTATATTTATTTAGTGAAATATGCAATACTTATAAAAAACATGTTTTTCTTTATTTTTTATATGTTAATAATTAGTTCACACTTCTCTTTGATTTTTTTTAAATTTTATATATTTACATGTTTACAAGGACCTAACATTTGTCATTAGTAATTGTTGAGCAGTGGCAAGTGTGTGGCTGTACTGCTGGGGTACGTGACCGAAGAGGAGTCCAGGCTAGTCCCTCTGCCATGCCCGCTTAAAGCGCTGGGGTGGATTTTTGGGAGGAGTGTTTGTGGATAATTGTTGAATAAGTGGATTGGCGTGATGTTGGAGTTTATCGTGAAAATGTTGATAGCGTATCCTGATAACAATGGGTATAAATGGGATGTTAAGGTCATAGTATGACATTAACATCCCATTTATACCCACTATTACGTAATGTGAGATTGAAAACCGGGCCAGGCGTTTGGAAGCTAGTTCAAGTAAAACTGGAGAGTGGTCTGATGATAAGTCGTCTAAGGCGCAGTCACGTAGGTATGAGATGCGTTTATATATGATTTAATAAAATAGTCGAGTATGTCAGGGGATTTAGTGATAGATGTGGGCCAATAAGTTGGTTGACTTGGGGCTATGATGTCGTAACTGGAAGAATTTAGTAATCCAAGTAGTCGCCGTCCTCTAGTGATGGTCTTGCGTCACCCAAAATGCACATGTTTGGCGTTCAGCTAAGACCCAGGTCTTGGAGGAATGTGGTCATGTGTTGTGTTTTTATTAGTTTTAAGTTTTTATTCATTATCATTGCTCTGGACTCGAATTATTGTATATTTATCAGGTGTTGCTGATGAAGCGGCAGATCAGTGAGATCGAGAGAGAGATCATCGAAAGGAACATCAAACCGTCCTCTCTTCAGGTGGGAGTGACTAGTGGAAGTAGTGGGAATACAACCATGGCGGGTGTGTTCCTGGAAGAACAGAAGGCCCCGTCTCCCAGAGGCATCTCTCCAGACATCGACCTTCAGGCACTCGACCCTCTCAGTAGGTAGTCAGTAGCTAATTTAGTGGGCCTGGCCGGTTATTCAGAGAATCGATAAATTGTGGCCACTTTACCTAATGATACTTCAATTCGTGTCCGGCAAAAAATCACCTTTGTATATAGGGTGCGCGCATCTAATTCTAAATTCGAGGTCAACAATTTTTATTATCACGTTCGACGTGACTCACCGAGCTAAGCAAAGGGACCAGGGCTCGCAGGTCAACCTTTCAACAGAAAAACGCAAATAAATCTATGGCCCGGTTCAAAAGGGGAACAACTCAAAAATTGGTAATTTTGAGTTATTCACACTATCTAAAAGCCTGAGGAGGAGGCCTCTATCCAACTCAAAAGAGAAACAACACATAATGTTGTGTATTACATGATTGTGTCATTGTGTGAATCCGTTTGGCAATGAATCTTAACAGGTGCATTTTTAGTATATTGTCAAGTTGGACCAGGCTGGGACACACTTGGCCAGCATTTGGTACTTGTGAATATGTGTCAAGAGTTGCTTCACAGGATGCGGCCAGTGTTGGCCCAGTTGAATGTTTGTGTAAGCCTCCACCAGTCAGTTATTACATAAAATTATTGGAAGGGGAAAAGAAAAACAAATTTTTAACTATTTAAAAAGAAGTGTTATATGTTGAGTTTGATAGCCCTCCATTTTTTGTTGTAGATGGAAGCAGTCCTCCGCCACCGGCTCCACAGAGTCCTGTGATCACCACGGGGGTGGGAGGCCTTGGAGATCCAAGTGTGGAGGCAGCGCTGAAAGACATCCGACTTACTCTCCAGAGAACCAAGACACTTCCCGTGAGATCACCATCCCACGAGCCCTCCCCACCCACTCTGGAGAGCAGCCCTGTCTGGATCCCAAGGTAGACTGAATGCAACTAAACCTTAGAAAATACAGGTGTGAGCTATCTAAGTGTGGAAGCCGCTCTGAAAGACATCCGACTTACTCTCCAGAGAACCAAGACACTTCCTGTGAGATCACCATCCCACGACCCCTCCCCACCCACTCTGGAGAGCAGCCGAAAGTTGAATTTGAAAGTCATAATACTGTGTAATTAAGAACTCATTAGATTGTAACATTCTAACTCCTCGTAAATAATTACCATTTAGATTTTTATAAATAAACGAGAAAAATGGGTATTTCAATATAGCTCTGGTCACCCTGTACATATTTATTATTATGTATACATATATTTTTAAAGTGAAAACTTCTTTAGCAACGTTGTGATTTGAAACTCGATGAAACGAAAAAGCGACACTATTGCCTTTATCTATATTTATGTTGTTTTATTTAGTCATCTGTTTGAATTACTAACATAAGGACTTCTTTTAACTGAGAGTGAAGAGAAAAAAAGTTGCCGATAATGCTTCTTCTCTAGTCTTGCAATAAAAAAAAATAATCATGAAAAATTCCATCGCCTCCTCCTCTCCCTCCAAAAAGTTTGAAATTGTGAATTTTTTTAGACTTTTAAGAACTTATTAAGGAAACATTTATTCCATACTTTAGTTACCATAACGAGTGGCATTTGTTGAAATTAAAAACATGGAGTTTGAATAATAAAATATAAAATAATTTTTAAACTTGGTACCAATATTAGAATAAATAAACCCTATAAGTATCCCACTCCTGATACTGCATTCGTCTCATTCTCTCGCAGTTTCGTTTTCTGAAGGTTTCACTTCTACCGCGTGTGAACTGCACACATGTTTTTTTTTTAATGTTTCTAAGTTTATCTTCAACCCCCCCCTTCCCCCACCCATCCCTCAATGGTTGTAGGCCGATGATGATGGTGCTTTATTTTTAATGAAAAAATACTAGAATTAGTATTCTACAGAGTCGCTACTTAACATATGCATTTCACTTAAGGTAAACCTATGTTCATTTTTCCCTTTATGCTTGGTTCTTGATTCTTAGAAATACACAAAATAAAAATTCAATAATTAGACAAAATTATTTATTTATTAATAATTATATTTCTGTTTCTTTTAGAAGAAGGTGTACAGGGTCTGGTGCCGTTCAGAGTGGAGATGAAGGTAAGTCATAACCTCTCATTAGAATACAGTGTAGTCCCGATAATCCGAACTAATAACTGTTAGCAATTATAGGCATCGCTTGGTGAAAATTCGGATTAGCGGGAGGTTTAAGAAAATATTACTTCACCAATGACAATTTATTAAGTTAAACTGAATGTAAAGTCATTCCTATGTTAAATGTTTTCCTGAAACTGTGTTTTTCAAGTATAATTCCCCATATACATCAAGCCGAATTCGGATTATCGGGTCTCCACTGTAATATCAATTAAAAATAAAGGTTAATTCTTAACCAGATATTAGAAAATAATAGGGGATTAGGGGAATACCATACTCAATTCAATTTTTTTATATCTGGTTTTGGATAATTCGTTTTTTTGTTTTTTTTTTGTAAACTTTTTTACTTTTTAATATACTTATAAGATATTAAACCCGAGTTTAAGTTACACCTTTACATTTGTTATTTCATATTTTCCCCGTTAAGCCAGTATTAAAGTTCATACTTCATTTTTACTTTCCTAGCCGTACATAATATAGATAAATTATGTTATCGGTCAAATCTGTTTTGATCTAAACAACTTGTTTTAAAATTTCTTATTTCGGCACCCAAATTTTTCAATTTATTATTTCAATATTTGTTTTGGATTATTATCATGTTTGTTGTCATGTATGTGTAAATATTAATCCTAAGTTTAAAGTTAGTATTAAAGTTCATATTTTGTTTTTAAAAATTTTATATTTAGATGAAGCTGACACAGACTTGGAGACAGATCGACTTCTCGGGCAACAGAGGACTGAAGACCAAGCCTTTATCGAAGACAAAATTGTTAGTATATCTACATTTATTTATAGACGGTAGTGCCCGGGAGAGCCAAAAATCTATAGGCAAGTCCAAGACGTATATCAGTTCGGCTGGCTAGTCACGTTGATATTTTATAAAGGTAATTTGTATATTTCTATGATGTAGTGTTCTTCGAAGTGGTGTGTCACATATCCACCTCCCTCGATTAAAAAAATCTTCAGTCGTCGCAGGGTCAATGTTTTAAGTTGATTCTTGAGATACAAAGAAATGATTTAATAATAATAAAGGCTGGTAAACGGTGGACTTTATGATTAAATAATAAATATAAGAAAGAATTTGGTAAGTTCTTTTATACATTTATTAGGTAAATAAAATGGCTTCTTAAATCCACTGCATACCAGGTCAGTTTTCCAAACAAACATTAGCCAATTTTCGCATATAATAGAAGTAACCATAGATACCTGATAGATGAAAAAGTGTTGGAAGCAAATCAACGATCAATCAAGTAGGCAAAAGGAGGCATAATTCACAAGTATATATAGAATTGGGAGCGAACTTATTACAGACATGGTCTGGACGCGGGAGTCAACAATGTTTTGATATCATATGAGAGCCATTTCTTCAGTTTTTTATCCTCTTTCAAATAAATAATAAATTGGAGTGATTATATCAAACCTTTTTTGTGTAACGATAAAAAAAGTTACCATATCACACACTTTGTTAGGACTTTATTATATTGGGGTGTATATATATATATGTATATATTTTTTTTTATTAGCGTATTTATAAGGGAATGATTTATTTGTATGATGTTTCTTTAATTATTTTTTTTGTTCTATCCAAATGTTATATTAAAAAACAACTAATAGTTTTTTAATTTATATTACACATTAGATACAACAGTCTGTAATATCAATTGATATACTAGAGTATGTTTTTCTTTATTTGGTATAAAATTATTATTATTATTTACAGGCTTGGAGGAAAAATAAGAAAAGAGCGGGTAAAACCTCCCCGTCTCCAACGCGCTCCCAGGACTCTTCTGTTGAAGTACCATCCAAATCACCTGACATTTCTCCAGTCGATGATACAGCTCAAATTACGAAAATTATACCAAAAAAGGTATACTCCCTATTTAACTTGTAGATTCGCAAATCATTGATCTCGGGTTTTGAATTGTTTTTAAATTAAATAGAATGGGACACCATCACTCATCCGCATAAGAAAATAATATACATTTCAGAACGGGGGTTTTACAATCATTTGTTTACGACACGACCCCTTATATCAATACTTTCTATTAATAAATAAAGTTTTATAAAATAAAACAATGAATAACGTTAACAAATTTTGTTTTATTTATTTATTTACATAGAGAATGTTACATAAGCATCAAGACGGCAAAATTAGTACTGCCATTAATGATTTTTGCTGGTGAGATCACTGCACTGCAGAGGTGCGTGGCGTTTAGAAGCGCAGCCAGGTTACATCCCGAGCAAGTCACGCTGCCATGTTCGTTTGAGTCGGCGAGGTGGGTTTGTGGGCAGGGTATTTGAAGCTAGTGTTTGAATGAGAGGATTGGCGTGACTGGCGTGGAAGTTTCTGTATCTCAGTTACAACTGTGGAAACGAAAGGTAAGTCGTTATGAAGGGTGTTGTTAGTGACGTAGAATGGTGCGTTAGTGATGTGTCGTAAGATGATGGACTGCATGGCTTGAATCCGGTTCAAATTGGACTTCGCCGCAGATCATGAGAGTGATGATCGTCGTCCAATTAATGATTTGAGTAGTCCGAAGCGTCTTTTTATTTCTGTTCGTTTTAGTCTGATGTGATCTTTCCACGTTAGTCGTCTGTCTAAGTGCAGCCCAAGGTAGCGGACAGTCTCTGAGGTTGGTAGAATGTGATTATCTATGTGGACTGATGGGCAGTTATTGCGGCGGAGTGTGAATGTAGCATATACTGATTTGTGGTAGTTGAATTTGATACGCCAACGGTGGGCCCAGGTTGAAAGTAAATCTAAGTGATTTTGAAGATTACTTGAGGCTTGATGAGAGTCAATGTGTGATGTGAGAATAGCTGTGTCGTCTGCGTATGTGGCTAAGAGAGTTTCTGGATGTTGAGGGACGTCGGATGTATAGAGGGAGTAAAGAAGCGGACTCAGGGCACTGCCCTGTGGCACGCCAGCTTTCACCGGGATGAAAAATGATAGGGCGTTCTCCTGGGAAACTTGCGAGAAGTAATATTCTCATTAATATTTCAGGAGAAGGAGACTTCTAAGAAGAAAGGCCGGAACAAAGAAGGTGAGCTACATTTTTTATTTTTTTTATTTCGATAGTATAAGGAAGTATTGTAATCGTGCGAAAAACCGAGATCGAGGTTTCAACGGATTTTCACGTTACACGTTTTGATCAATCTTGCGATGATGTCTGGATATGATTGGAAAGTTGTGAGCGCTCTTACGCTGAAACGATTTCAGCTATGGACTGAAATTTCGAGTGAAGTTATCACATGTGCTAACGTAGATCTAATGATTTTGGCCGAAATCGGTCGAAAATTCAGACCACTTTATACAATGTACCGCCTATACTTATGAACTAATCAAAAATATTTTCAAGTAAAAGTTATAGAAAAAACTAAAAAACACTTTTTATATGAAATACGATTCTTCGGAGGTCGTCCAGTTTTCGAGATACATGCCGAAAACCGTCCTGAAATGTTTTGAAACATAATTTTAGACGTTTCCTTGATTTACCCGAAAGCGGTTATTAAATTTCCAATCGCTAATTTGAGATTTGAGATAGGGTCAGAACGACCAAAGTTTTAGCGCCTCAAAGCATGGAAAATAAATTTCAAAGTAATGTTTAAATTGTCTCGCGTCGCAACGAATTATAAAAAAAATTGATATTGGTGATTTATATTCAAAATTGTTTAAAAAAATATATGTGATATGGCCATTACATGACTTTCTTGTATCAAATACGCTTTTACAAATCATTCTCTCTCTCCATCTCCCCTCTAAAATTTGTTTCAAACTGGAATTACTGATGGGTTTAAAAAAAGTCACTCAGAATTATGCTGTACAATAAAACAAAACAAAAAAAAACGCTGACGCCATAGCATTACTTTCATATGCCTGTAATGAATTTGAGAGGGGGAAGAGAGTGATTTGTAAAAGCATGGTTGGTATATAAGAAAGTTTTGTAATGACCACATCACATCTTTCTCTATAGGACTAAAGTAAATCCTAAAGAACAAAATCTCCATATACACATAAAATCTGTTTTTGTATAATTTAAATAAATAATTGAGCAGACTGTCTCTTGAGTATGTTGAGATTGCTAAGCTAGGACGTTACTTTCTGCGCTAGGACGCTTGTAATACCATGCCAAGGCACTTTAATCCTCATTTCCTTCTACTGTAAATGCTCTACATAAATACTACTTAATACGGTATCATTAGGTTACATGTATAACACTTCATTATTACATCAACCTTTAAAATCACTATAATTTCAGTTATATTTACCGATTTGAGTGAAATAAAGTTTGTCATAATAGTCTCGTTGAAAAGTTTCATTAAAAAAAAATCCATAAAGGTCTTGGCAACATAATGATGTGCATAGCCTAAATTATCTGCCAAGAGAACGATTTCATTTTATTTTGTTTTTCGTGTTATACTCTTCAATTGTTTAAAACATTTATTGAAGTTATTACTTATTTATTTTTGTTATAATTTTTCTTCCGCTTCCATTGTGGACTATGGTGAGTATATTTTTTATTAAGTTTCTGTAACAATCTGATTGATAGTTGCATAGTGAAAGTAGTATTATAAAAAAAAACCATCTAAATATTAACATAAAAAAGAACTTTTGTACGAAACATTTTTTGATATCCCTTCTTGTTTCAAATTGGCATTTAAACATTTATCGTAATCATCCAAATCTACATTTCCCGTTTCTGAAATAAGTTTCCAAATGTTGTTTCTCGTGACCACTTCCAAATATTCTTTAGGCCCCGTGGTACCCTTCCTAGAAAATGGCTACGCTCCCAAAGTTTTCTGAGAGTAGTCATGAAACAGCATTCCAAAGCTTATTTAAAAACTAAAAGATATTACCTTAGTTTTCAGTTTGGGGGAAAATTAATAACGATTTTTAGAAGAGGGAGATTTCATTGTGTCGGCATTTCGAAACAATGAAAGGTATAAAAAATGTTTGTTTTAGACAAAAGTTGCTTCTTTTTGAAAAACCATTAATATGAATCGCTTCTGGTTGAAGACTGAGTTATAATATGCTACAGTTAGAAAGAGTAAGTCACATTACTTTCCAACGATTCTCTCCCAAATTTCTACCGTCAGTAGATAGAATCCAAGATATTCAGGTATTTATTTTTTAACATGTCTATGTAATATTTAAAACACTCGATTTTTTTTTTTTTAAAGCCCGGATAAATTATAAAGCCGTTTAAGAGGGAGTCTACTGTGTTATTGTAGTGTTATTATTATTGTCATTAACTGTTATTTTGTATTTTGTATTCTAGTTATGATCCACGAACCTGCAGTGCTGATAGAAGGGGTGCTGTTTCGAGCTCGCTACCTGGGCACCACCTCCCTCGTTTGTGAAGGTCAACCCACCAAGAGTACCAGGATGATGCAGGCCGAAGAGGCAGTCTCCAGGATAAAGGTAATCCTAACTCGTATTAGTTAGTATATATGCTGCCCCAAATAAAACAGCCATTACTTCTAGACCGCTACATAGCCTCTTCGTATAACGTTGATATGTAAATCGTCTCGTGTTAAACTTGATAGGAACTCGTCGACAAATAGTTTAAAAGTATATTTATATAGGAAAGTGAAGACAATAAATAGACGATAAAAAAGCACGACACGAGCTCGAGCCGTGTATTCAGCCAATAGTTCCACGTTTTTCTTTGGAACTGTTTATATTGTCCCCGATTCATACGTTCCACGGACGAGTCTCATCTAACTTCTCCAACTATATTTTCCCGTTCTCATTTGTTATACATTCGATGCGCACGATTTTTAGAACCTCAGAAGTCTCAGTTTTCAGTTCGATCTGATTGTTAGTTATGGTAGTGCTAAGTTCAATAAGCACGAACGGCGGTACCATTCAAACGAACAGGAGTGCCTCGCGTTGGTCTGGGCATGTAAGAAATATCGGCCTTACCTAGAAGGGCAGAAGTTTATCGTGCGCACCGACAACAAGGCGTTACAGTGGCTCCATAAATTTTGAGAAACCATCGCTAAGCTGAACCGGTGGGCTCTCTTACTCCAGTAGTTCAATTTCGAGGTAGAGCACTGCCCGGGAAAGGACAATCACCTAGCTGACGCATTGTCCCGGAATCCCGGCAATACACGCCGTTCCGACGAATTGGACGATGTTTCCTTACCAACCTAGGGGTCATGCACCAGGAGCTAATCGGGGCTCAGCGCAACGACCCGGGGATGCGGCAGTGCATCGAACATCTAGGGCACATGGAAAGTCAGGATGAAAAGGACATCCCTCTAGCCCTCCGTCTGGCATATCAGCACCAGCAACTGATGTACGGTCTCCTGGCGGATCATGGTGCCAGCATCTATGCGGAGTCCCAACTTGTATGCCTACCATGAGAACGACGGAGCAGGACACCCGGGTCAGGAAGAAACATACCGGGTGCGCAGTATGTGCGCAGCTGTCGTACATCCATCTGCCGATGTACCCGCAGCCCGCAGACCTCAACGACCTTGGGATGTCATCGCCGCTGACCTCATGGGGCCATATTCGGCGTCAACTAGGCGAAAGTTTAGGTTTATCTTGTTGGTAATGGACCTTTTCAGCCGGTGGGTGGAAGCCTTCCCACTAAGACAACCAACCTCGTCAGCTGTCTTGGAACAACAGGGAATGAAATCTTCCCTCTCTGGGGGTATCCCAGAGCGATGCTGACCGATAATGGGGCGTGTTTCGATAGTAGAAAATGGAAGCGGGCTTGCGACGCCTGGGAAATCGAAACATGGACTACACCACTATACCTACCCCGCGCCAATCTCACGGAACGCCGCAATCAAGAGATTAAGACTTCTCTGAAGATCCTCATGAGAGGGAAGGCAGAGAATGAGTGGGCCGCACATCTCCCCGCAGTCCTGTTCAACCTCCGAACACGAGCAACGCCGTGATTGGCTTTAGCCCTAGCTAGGTCTTGTTCGGCCATCGTCTATAGAGACCAGGCGAATGGCGGTTTCATCGGCCAAAGGGGACCGCTCTCCAGGAGGTTGCGCGGTGTAACCAGGTCAGTTACCTGAATAGCAGGAGAATGAAGGTGTTTTCCAAGAGGAGTCCCCCTAGATAGGCGACCGAGTCCTGATGAAAAATATGGCTCAAGGGAGGACGTTCCAACCCAAGTGGCTGGGACCCTACGTCGTAACGGAGGACCTCGGTGGCGGCTTTTTCAACGTTCGGTATGGGGAAGCGGAGTTGAAGGTTCACTCGTCGCTACTAAAACCCGCCGCCATTTCTTTACGAGTGTGGAGACTGTACGTATCTAGTTGCTCGGTCTCGGCCCGATCTACCCGTCTACTAATAAAAATGGAAATGCTTTTTCCTCGTGCTCGTTCTGTCGTCTTCCCATCCCTATATAAATAAGTCGGATGTGTTTTGGGTTTTCGCGTAACGCAGCCAGTGGCTTGTTCCTCATACACTTGTAATTAGATTGTTGATTTTTATAAATAGTACTTACTGAAACCACCAATACTTATTACAACCGTTTGACTGTTTACATTTCTGGTGTTAATAAGAACGTAATTTGCGCAAATATTTTCATGATTAGTGGTGAACTATAATTTCGGATTATCGGGACTCCACTGTTTCCTGATCAGGCTATTCGTTTTAGAGGAAAATGGCGGATCCTTGGATGATGAGAGATCTGTATTGCATGCAAAGTGTGTAACTGAGCTTGTATTTCGCATGATTCTTTTCTCTTCACAATGTTTTTGAAATTCATTCTTTAGCCCTTTTGTCCCATGAATGCTACTTTTACTGTGAATGCTTCTTCCCTAATACCGCTTCAAATTTTGCATGATTTTGAATTATTTCGTCCTGTCATAACCAGTCTACAACCCGCATTACACAGTGGCAGTGTACCCTCATCGCGTTTCATGTTATAGAAATTTCACTTGATTCAAGTAGGTATCTTCTAGATTTTTCCCTTTGAGTTATTATTTTCACGATAAATGGCTGAAATAGTTTTTTTTTTTCTAAATTAAAAGTTAGCGTTAGTATTACTTGTTGCTACCCATAGCGTGGCTTTCTATAACTTAGCTTTAGAACCTGACTGAATTATGTATCGTGAGCGATCTTTTAGAAAGTTAGTTATCGTTTTTAGAAATATTAATTAAAACAATATTTGCTCTGTAATTGATTTATTATTTCTTTATTTTATGTTATTTATTTCCATTATTACGAGTATATAGGCCGGCGACATATAGCGTGACATGTCATTTCACGGAAAGCCTAGTCTTCTATGCTGGAATTTCCGCCCTGATATCGTGGTACCTATTGAAGTTGTATAACTGACACTTCGCACTTAGTTAAAGGGTGATATGTCGACCTAGCCATATATCGATGGGCCAAAAATAATTGGGTGTACAGAAAATATTAATAAAAATAAATACAGACCCCTGAAAAAATTTATGAATACCGTTCACAGTTACGCTATCTAACTGACGCTAAAATCGCGAACCTGAAATGACTTAAAAATTCTGAGAAATACGGTAATCTGTTTTTTATGCTTCTCTGGGATGTTATATGTTGATTTTTTTCGACATTTTTCCCAGAGATGTCTTCTTTTTTCTTTTTGACAATATTTCTTCGGAACACTTCCACTTCCCTTCTTCTGGTCGCTATGAACGTTCATGGTGACAAGAAGAAGGGACGTGGAAGTGTCCCGAAATATTGTTTAAAAAAAAAAAAAAAGACCTTTGGACAAATAAGGTAGTTTTTAATTCATTTCAGTATATGTCGGTTTTAGGTGCAGTGACTAGGGCTTTCCATGAATTGATATGTTACGTTATTTGACGCTGACATATATATTCATTTTTATTACGAGGATATACCGATTTTCCATTATTAAAATTTAAAATGATTCTGTTATAGCAGATGGTTAAAATCTGTTTATTCCTTCTTGTACAAAAGAGAGAGTATGCCATTGCTTAATCGATCAACTTTTATTAAGGAACCTTCTAAAATGTTATAATTGTTTGAAAACTACTATTTTATTCATTTATTTATTTTCTGCTTAAAATGTCTTAATATTATGATTTTTTGCGTTTTAACGAGTTAATATATTTTGAAAAGCTACTATTCAAATTTTTATTAATATAGATCTATAGATCTTTTGATTTTCGTGAGTGGGTTTTTACCTGCGAATAACTTGGGTTTTTATTCACAAATAACGTGATTTTTAAGATTATGTACCTTAAAGGATAATAAAACCGGAACCCTAATGCCAAGAGTCGGTTATCTATCCGTCTGTCTGTCAGATCCTCATAACGTTCGAACCGTTTGACCAGAAATTGCGCTAAAGTTTAAATTAACTTTATGTCCTAAATTGGACATAGGAAAAAACAAAAAACGTTTCTGGTTAGAGTGATGTCAAATGAAAGCTTTTCATTCTAACTATTCTAAATATACATATTTTTGTTATCTTGTTCATCGGGTTTTGAGAAGAACGCGAAAAACTGTATAAAATTATATATCGCCCACACTTTTTTCTGGTACTGCTGAACCAAACAATTTTGAATATATATATATAAGGATAAGGGGTTTATATTTATATATATATATATATATATATATATATATATTCACCCAAGACTTGCATTAGATTGGTTTTAAATTAATTTACAGAATAAAAAAAATAGAGAAAAAGCACTTTATTCATTAATGAATAAATTGCTTTTACTGTTCTTCTCATGATAACTTCTTTTCATTCGTATAGAACTAATGCAATAGATAAATAAATAAATAAAAATACAAAATCTGTGTTCGTTTGTTCCTAGCTGGTTAGTCTATAAAATGTGGGTCAATCTTTTAGCCTATCTGTCTTATTTCATTTATATTTTTTGAAATATTATATATATATTGTCAGTAATGGTTTTTAAAATATATTTTGTAAAAAGCGTTCTTATTCATTATTGAAAACATTTTCTTTTTATATTTTGTAAATATCTTTTTTTTTTTAATATGTTTTTATATTTTGACAAATTTACAATATTTAAATAAAAGATTTACTGTTAAAAATCTCTTATTCTTATATACTTGTGGTGTTTTCTCTATTTTACCATGTAAAACCCCGTTAAGTGTACTGTGTGACTTGACTGGTGGTGCCCGGGTGATTATGTAACGTATACTATATTTTATTATTTTCGCGAGGTCACTCGCACAGTGATCCGTGATTTATCTATTAGTCACATTAAAAAAATGAAACAAAGACCTGTGAATGTTGTATTATTTATTTTATTATCCCCAGTAGTTTAGATGTTAGTCATCTTATTTATTGTATGCATGAATGAGGCAGTTCCAATAATTCACTTCAAGTGTATTTTCAATCATTTGTATGTATTATAATTTTAAATCCTACATTTTATTGCATTCATATTACTTGTAATGAAATTCTCTTTCTGTTACAATTTGTATGTATAAACTTATTTAATTTCACTTTTCTATGTATTCGCGCTTTTTTAGCGAATTTCTTTACAAATCAGGTTATGCGCTTACCCTGTTCTTAAGACCTACAGAAAACTACTACCACATTTACATCAAACATGCTCGTAGAACATGATTTTTGAAACTTTGAACAAAAATCTCTGTTGTAAAAATGAGGAACCTGAATGAAAAATCGAACCACCTGGGAGGGGGGGAGAAGGGGGTGAAATTCATGATACACTTTACGTTAATTTTGGACAGAAGTAGATTATATAGTGTTTACTTCAATTTGACCCTAAGAAGGTTCGTCTATGTCCATTAGAACTCGAGATATGCCGTTAAGAATAATAAATCTTTACCCACAAACGAACAGCTTCCATTAATTATTAAATTTTGAGTTTTGTATTCCATGTCTTTGTATCCGCCATGTCAATATCATTTATCATGAGTAAACAGATAAAATAAAATGTAATTACCTACTATGGAAAAAATATGGCCCCTAAAACTCAAACATATCCACCCTCTTTAGGATAGGAAGTGGTGGTGAACTGTGGGACGGAACCTGCTCCAGCTTGTATATTGTGTATATGTGCGTGCGTGTTTGTTGTGGTTGACACGGTTGATTCTCCTTTGGTCTGTAGTAGAGACTACAAGTTAAACGTTCTGGGAGCTTCCTCTCCCTTCCACAAACACTAGTCTTCCAACCCCCCCACTCCAGTAAATAACCTTATAGTGTATTGAATAGTTTGAAATGGTTTAGAAGAAGTGATTTAACAAAGAATACTCTAACTCCTGATATGTATCAGCAGATAAATGTTTTTGTGTTTTATATTTATTAATGAATACTTGATTAATATATTATTCAGTTTTTTAAATTTTTTAATAGATCTTTTAACATATCTGTGACATTGTAATGAAAAGTTATTAAACGCGAGTAAAATGAACTTCGTGTTTTTGGATTCTATGATTTAAGACTAATAATGTAAATGACTATTTCGACTTGTTTAAAAAAAAAAAAAAATAGTTCGTAAAAATCTTTGTTATTAAGTGGTATAAAGTTTCATTGTTGATAGTATATATCAATTAGGGAAGGATTGACCAATGATTTAATAAGAAGTAGGAGAGATTAGGCTTGTGGTCGAATAAAAAACACAAGTTGTTTTTATTCAGCCACAAGCCTGATCTCTCCGCCTTCTTAATATTATATATGCAAATAAATTAACAATATATTTTATAAAGGGAAAAACTGTTAACAGACTTTCGTTATTTATGTATTATTGGTAAGGGAGGATTGTTTACCGTGGAGCGGTATCAGCTCAGCAAGTGGCTCTCCTTCTCTTCCATCACTCTCCCTCTCTCCCACTACTCTCCCTCCATTCTTCCTCTCCCCCAACACTCCCCACCGCTCAGGACGTTTAACTTGTGGTCTCTACTATAGGTGGGTCATCACGAAGGATGTCATCTGGCCAACTCCAAAGAGGACTCCGGAGTTTACGAACTTCCTGTGCTGACACCGGACCAAGAAACAGAGGATCCTACCTCTTCGTCTTCTCTTGGTTCTATGTTCAGACTTCGCTTCCTTGGCACCATCCACACAGAAGACCCACAGGGCAACAAACTTAAGAAGACCATAGTTGAAGAAGCTGTGCTCAAAATTAAGGTCCTTTTTTCCACAAATCAATGTTATTGGTGTATTTCCCCTAGATAATTATGATATCTGTATAAATAATGTATATTATTATTATTTAATATGTGGGTGCTCCAGATACAAAACCAAAATGCCTCAAAAACGGCTAGAGCTATCAAAATTTTGCGAAAGACCAAAGTTGTAGCTTTCGTCGAGGTTTTTCAAAAACAGTGAAATCAGTTTTTTTTTTTAATATGTGATATTGTTCTCTCTTGAAATTACCTCAAAATGTAGTTATTTTATACCCAATTTTATGTAAATACCCTATCAGTATGAGCAAAATAATGTATAGTTTCAAAAAATTTGAATAACCTCAAAGTTTTTTCCCCTCATAGAAATTATTTTTACCCTTTTCCCTTTTTTAAATTTCCAAATGACCTACTCCCTAAATTATTGATTAACTAAAGTTCAGAAATATTTGTCCAGGAGGAAGTAAGTCTGCTGGATTTAAAATTAATAACCAGTATTAAGGAAGAAGTAGGAGATGAGAAATACAGTGAAACCTCTTCTAAAGGACCCTCTCTTAACGGACAACGGACACCCTTAAATGGTCCCGTGCGAAAAAACTACCCCCCGAAAGTGGACAGCAGGCTCTTGGTTTCTTGGAACACAGTGAGGCATAGCTGGGGAGGAGTTCAGGGAAATTATAAAAAAAAATAAGAAATACATTTCCTAAACTTCCCCATGTTATTACTTAAATGCTTATAAGTTCTACAAAATATGCTCGAAAATACCAATCCTATTCCTTAAGCATACCTCTAGTCTTCGACTTAGGCTGCTGTGGAATAGTTAATGTTGTCTCTAAAATGTTGATATCTCTAACCGTTTTTGAGTTATTTTGATTATGTCCCGTTTGTCTGATACATCCTGTCTGTATATTATTCTTTATTTTTTTGAGACTATACAACTTCCCCAATGAGTCGTGGATCGCAAAAAATAAAATGTTGATGTAAACAGAGTTTACGTAATAAAGTATATTTTTGTATAATTTGAAACAAATTAAATTCCAGGCATTTACAGGCAATTTAAAAGAGAAGTTTTCTTCAATAAGCAATATATCAAAATCGTCTTCTTTGATATACCCACTGTCACTCAGTGTGACTTCAGATTTCATCATATTTATTTTTAAATATTATTTCATAAAAATGTATGGACTCAATTATCTATCTTTATTTAATAACATACCATTTTTCGGTTCCACAGAAATATTCAGTATACTATTTCAAATTCGTCTTTAGAAGAACTAGACAATGAAGGAATTGACAGATTTTTCTCGCTCTTTTTAAAGTTTAATTGATAATGTAGAAAATATTAACAATTATTTGTCGTATGTTTTTTTACATAATACGTGTTTTATTAATTCCTATCTTTTTTTCATGCTTTCTAGGCTATGGTGAGTATGAAAACTGAATTTTCTGACTTAAACATATTAAAATGTTTCAAATTTAATGTGTTCTGACGCTACATAGGAAAACCATAAATGAAAACAATTGTTTGTTTAATAAAAAATTAACACATTTTCCAATTCACCTCTTTTGGAAATGTGATACCCAGCGAATAAATGGCCTCGCGAAACTTGGGAGGGCTGAGATATGGGCCAGGATGAGGTATATCACCTGTGAAATTTTAAAGAGATTTTCACTGGATGTTTCGATAATCGAAGATGAAAAAGAAAAAAGTCATTGTATTAAATTAATAATTTTGTTATAAATAATCTGGAAGTCAAGTCTTGGTTCCCTTTTCTTTAGTCTTGCATCCACAGTCCAGCGATGGTCTGAAGACATTCTCTGACCAACGCGAATATAGGGGCAGCGACATTTGTGGGTCTATTCACTCCGAGGTGTCAATATAGTTGTTGCCACTGTAGACATTTCTAACTTATCCTTCACTTACTGTATAAGTCGTATTGAATGTCTTATCATACCTTTCGTTAAGTAATTATTGTCAGTGATGTGCCTATTTTCAATATTTTATTTGGCTTCTTGCAAGAGTCTATTTATAAAATAAAATCACTATTTTTTATTAATAATAATAATTAATATATTTTTGATTCCATTTGTCGCTTAGCATCTTTGGTATTTCCTCTGTTCAAATAGTAAACAATTGACAGCTGTTTTTAAATTCTTTGATCCCATATTTAGGCCTTTTTCCTCAGTGGCATAGACAGAGCGTGTATTACAGAACAATATATTTATTGAACACATATATTTATTAGTGAATCAATCTATTATTAATATGCGATACCTTCTAATGTGCGATACACTGCTCTTATACTTTTCACTCCTATATTCTTCATATTGTGTTCCAGGCACCGGATGGAGAAGTCCAGCCCAGTCCAGAGGTTGATTTATTTATTTCCACAGAAAAAATTATGGTTCTCAACACAGATTTAAAGGTTGTTTACTTTATTGTATTATTTTTATCATATTTTTTCTATGTATTTATAAAATCTTTAATTTTTTAATCACTTTTAATTTCAGTGTAGTATCTGTTTAGTACTGTTTGTTTATATAACGCCTATTTCTTGTTGATTTTATGTTCTTAAAATTAGTATTAAATGTAAACATTTTTTATTTAACTTCCATTTCTTAATAATTATTCTATGATATTACTTACTTGTAAAGAACTCGTCCTTCCTGCCCTGTTTGGGAATACAACAAAAAAACAATTTCCCTAGTCTTATTGGAAACATGTGTCACCTGCAAACTGTGACCCCATGCTTTTCAATTGTAATAGTGTTATTTAATTCAAATGAACTAAATTGACGTCTTAATACTAAGTGCATTTTAGTGTTTTTAAAAACCTATTTTATTTTTTATACTTATGTACAATCCAAGTATTTCATGTTTTCAAACTGAATGATAAATGGGTCTACTCCCTTCAGACTCTGAATATCTCCTCAATGACTGTTAGGGACAAAACCTTTCTTAACTCTGCATGAAAAGTTTAGTTTTATAATCTGAAGATCAATTTACAGCGTTCCATTGGAAGAACGAAATATCTCATAAACTACAAGTGAACATTTTTTTTAAAGCTCCCCATTGGATATGCTCAATGAAAAATTATTGTGATTTTGTCCCATATCATGATCGGCGCATTTTGTCCGCTTGGATTCCGTCCTCTCTGCTAAACTATAATATAAGATTATTATGTTCTACTAAATTATAAACATTTAATTTATGTTTTTTTTTTTTCCTGTGGCAGGAGATTATGATGGACCACGCCCTAAGGACCATATCTTACATCGCAGACATAGGTGATCTGGTAGTTTTGATGGCACGAAGAAGAATGGTTGCCACTGAGACCGATGATAACAAAATTAGTCGCACTCCCAAAATGGTGTGCCATGTTTTTGAAAGTGAAGAGGTGAGTATTGCCAACAATTCTGAATTTCAATGAAATTTCATGCACAATTTTAAATATTGTTTCCTATTTTCAGGCCCAGTTCATAGCTCAGTCGATAGGGCAAGCATTTCAGGTTGCCTATATGGAATTTCTAAAGGCGAATGGAATTGAAGACCATAGTTTTGTAAAAGAAATGGATTATCAAGAGGTACTGAATTCACAAGAAATTTTTGGTGATGAATTACAAATGTTTGCTAAAAAAGAAATGCAAAAAGAGGTTTGTAATTATAGATTTTGGCATTATTAGATTTTCAATAATAAATGATAATTAGAATATAAGGTATATTAAGGATACTTAAATTTTCTAGAAAATCTTGAGGGATGAGCCAATTCATGGCTGGTTTTACATTGATTTTTTTTATAATTGTATAAATAAATAAATTTATAATAATTGTATACAATACTTCTATAAATAAATGTATAATAAACTATAGTGGAGACGTACCGGGAGCCCCCCTCATAAACAGGAATTAAGTTTTATTTTTATTATTATTATGTATGATTAAATAAACTTTATACCTTCAGTATAAGAAAGACTGTAATAGCGAAAAAATCGGAGATCTAGTTTTTCCTCAGAATTTCCGTTTCAAGGTCATCTGAAAACTTTTTAATGTTTTTGTGTATGTGATTGGAACTCTCTAACTCGGAAATCATTGTAGCAGTGAACTTGAAATTTGAAATCAAGTCATGTGCTATATTTATGACCTTATCAAAAATCTCTTCAAATGAGAGTTGTAGAGAAAACTGAAACGAGATACATATATAGAACCGTCTTAAAATGACATCTTCAAATAGAAGTTATTAACTGTTATTGTTTCCTTTGTTTGTTTGGCTAGGTGGTGGTTCCGAAGGCTAAAGGTGAGATCCTCGGGGTGGTGATAGTTGAGTCAGGCTGGGGCTCCATGTTGCCTACTGTCGTCATAGCTAATCTAGCGCCGGCCGGAGCCGCAGCCCGCTGTGGTCAGCTTAACATCGGGGATCAAATCATCGCTATCAATGGGGTCAGCCTTGTTGGACTGCCCCTCTCCACATGCCAGAACTATATCAAGGTATTCTACGAGGGTTGTTCAATAAGTCCTTAGAGAATCAAAGAGAATGGCACGCGGGTCACTGAAAATCGTTTGTTTTTCTGAAGCATTATTACTCAGTAGATAGCTGTTAAATTTTTAGCTATATCGATCATGTGGTTTTATTTTCATCGTCGATTGAAGCAGAGATCTTTTGTTTATTTTAAAAAAATGGAAAAAAGTGACTTTCGAGTGGTGATAAAACATTTATATTTAAAAGGCTTAACACCGAAAGAGATCAAAGCCGAGTTGGATAAAGTTAATGACACATCTACCCCTGCGTTTGCCATTGTTTATAATTGGGTAAATACGTTTAAATGTGGCCGTACATCAACAAAAGATGAAAATCGTTCGGGACGTCCAGTACAAGTGATTACATCCAAAATGATCGATAAAATCCACGATATGGCGTTAAGCCATCGGCGACTTAGAGTGCGCGAGATTTTCGAGACCACAGGCATATCACAAGGTGCAGTGTTTTCAAATTTACACGAAAAATTGGGTGTGAAAAAAGTTTCGGCAAGTTGGGTGCCGCGTTAGCTCACAGAGGAGAATAAACGCAATCGTGTGGTTGACTATTTTGGCGCTTTTCCGTCGCAATCCGGATGAGTTTCTGCGTCGATACATAACTGTGGATGAAACATGGATACACTACTACACTCCAGAGACAAAGGAACAGTCAAAACAATGGGTTTTTGAAGGCGAACGGGCTCCGAAGAAGGCGAAGACGGTGAAATCGGCTGGAAAGGTTATGGCCACAGTTTTTTGGGATGCACGCGGAATTATTTACATCGATTACTTGGAAAATGGAAAAACAATAACTGGAGAGTATTATGCGTCGTTATTGCACCGGTTGAGTGAAGAAATCAAAATTAAACGTCCTCATTTGGAAAAGAAAAAAGTCCTCTTTCATCAAGACAATGCACGGGTTCACACCTGTGCAGTTTCAATGGCTAAATTCGTGGAATTAAAGTTCGAATTGTTGAACCGTATTCGCTAGATTTGGCCCCCAGTAACTTTTTCTTATTTCCAAACTTGAAAAAATGGCTCGGCGGACATCGGTTCGGGACGAACGAGGAGGTCATCGCCCAAACAGATGCCCATTTTGAGGACCTTCCGAAATCTTACTTTTTGGACGGGTTAAAAAAGTTGGAAAACGCCTAGAAAAGTGTATAGAGCTAAAAGGATAAGATAAGATAAGTTTATTGCACAAAAGATTACAATCCTCATGGCAATGAGTGGGTTTTTTTTTCACAAAATAAATAACAAAAGAGTATAAATGAAACAATTCGAAAATTATATACAACAAAATACCACATGAATAAATAAAAAAAATACCACATGAATAAATAAAACAAAAATAATAATATAAAAACACAAAATATATATATATCTCCATCTTACAAGCAAAAATTAAATTAAATTATTCTTTATTTTTAAGATAGATAGATTTTTAAAATAAATCGTTAATTTCTCTAACTTTTAAATTATTTAAAATATGTACAAATGTTTCTGAGTTATATTCTGGTCTGTTGGTGATATGATTGTGGAGAAATGCTTGTCTGGGGATACACAAGGAGGGACAATTGAGCAAAAAATGTATGAGATCGTCCTTCTCATCTAAGGTACAGAGCCTGCAGACACTTTCAGGACAAAACTCATACCTAAGCCCTCCAAGTAATATTCTAAAATTTTTATTGGTATTGTGGAGACGGATTTGAGCTAGAAGTCGTTTGAGAAGAGTTTTTCAATATGGCAGTTAATTGAAAGATAGCTTTCCTGAGGTCCTAAAGCAGTGACCAATCGGTAGAGGGGGTTGTATTTAGAATTTACTATTGAATTTATATCCTCACAGACCAGATGATTCCTCATAGCTGCTACCAAATCACCACGGAGGGGCCGGATATCAGAAATAGAGGGGCCGTCCAGAAGGTGGTCAGCCCCAATCAAGGCCAGGTAACACCTGAGTTGGGTGACCCAGTTGAAGGGCAAAACAAAGTTTCGGCTGAGTTGGGCAAGGCGAAGGTAGCAGAGTCTGGGGAGACGGTCCTCCGACATGGCCAGGAGTTGCTGCCACCAGCCCAACATCCTGCTGAATATCTTCACTTTAGTGTGAACCCGGCCTGTTTCCATTCTAACATAGGCGATGGGGGTGCTCACTAGAAGCCCTAGAAC
The DNA here is from genome assembly GCA_963662175.1 of Aradus depressus. Lineage (NCBI taxonomy): Eukaryota > Metazoa > Arthropoda > Insecta > Hemiptera > Aradidae > Aradus > Aradus depressus. Next base: position 15,963,048 of record OY759218.1, on the reverse strand, counting down.
TGACTTAAAGAAGCCCAGCTGACCCCGCTCCACTACCTCCACGTACTCACATCCCCAAACCTCGGACAAGTATAGAAGTACACTCTCCGCTATCGAGTCGAAAAGGTAGCATTTCGCCTCCCAGGAATCAGATCACGTGGATCTTAACACCTTGACTGCGGCACATGCCCCCGGTGTACTGTAATGGTCTTTAACAGAATGCGGCCTAAAATTTTATAAAACCTCATCAAAATGCGTAAGCTTTTTACCCCGTACATTTCGTTAGTTTTCATAATCCTAAGTCGTGAATAAAATATATTTTTTTTTAGAACGCGGGAAAGCGGATTTTTCCGTACATGTCTCCGGAGATATGTTCCGCATACAGGTAACAAACTATTATCTGTGTGCGCTACATGTCTCTGGGGATCTGTAGAGTCAGGTTTGTTCATGTTTCTTTCCTGTAAGGGCATGCTTCCTGCTTCCCTTTTCTTTCAGTATCATTTTATAAGTTGAAAAGGAGAGTCGTAACTATGTCGTCGCGAGTTCAAAAAATACTGGAGTTAGCTGCAGAAAGGCTGAAGAAGCAGAAAAGGCAGGAAGAGGAAGAAGAAACAAAACTGGCGGAGGCAAACGGTGAGTGTCCCGATAGAAGATGAATATAGTGAGGAGGATGGTGTTGGAGAATGGTTGTGACGACTCGCTGGTGGATTTAGATTACAGACCATCATCTACTGAAGAATCTGAGTCCGATGATGTTATTGGTTACTCACTCACGTGAAGTGTCTGCACCGGAAAGCGATACGGTAACTCCAGGTAATGATTCTATGTGGGCTGACATACAATCTGCCTCAAACAGTTTCTAAATGTATACCGAAGCCTCCACACTCTGCCCTGACATTAATTCTACTAATTTTACAAGACCTTGGTTTTTTAAAGTGTGTCAAATGACGATAATTTCTGTAGATTATTTAATTTTTTTAATGAAGAATATATCGTAATAAAGTGTAAAATTTCTAAAAAATGTTTGTAGTGTATTGTTTCTGCGATTATAATATGTTACGCCTATAATAATAAATTGATTTTTATCATATTTGTGTCATTCGAGGAAAACCTCCATTTCATGCTAAACGGATCGCCGGAGATATGTGCGACGGGAACAGGAGAATGATCAAAGCTCCATCTATCCGTAAATACTAGTGACAGTTCTTAGAAGTTAGTCTATTTCTCAAGAGATAGCACCATTTGAAAAAAAAGTACATATCCCCGGAGATATGTATCGCACACAAATTTAGTTCAGATACCGGATCTCGGGGATATGTAACGCAGTCAAAGACAAAGCACGTAATACACATGCCGCAGTCAACGTGTTAACAGGTTCATTACCGTCGAATTTCCCGCTGCCAATTTTCCCAAAAAATGATTGGAGGCGTCGCGAAATTTGCCGGAGGAAGAGAATGGCACACCCAGATATGTGAAACTATTTACCAGGTCCAGCTTAGTCTGTTGGTAATAGAGCCCCCTCATCCTGGCCAACCTTCCAGCTTTATGAAAAGGAACCAAGAAAGTTTTGTCGGTGTTAACAGTAAGAGAGTTGGCCTGACAGTACTCGTTCAGAAGATCTAAATTACGCTGGGCCTCGCTTATAGAGCTAAAAGGAGATTATGTTGAATATTTAAAAAAAACTTACCCAAAATACTTTGTTTTTGTATCTTTTTTTAAAGACTTATTGAACGACCCTCGTATTTTGTACTATTCAACTATTTAATTGCCATTAGGATGAAACGCTACAAGATTCTTGTCACACGTGAAAAACGGTCCAATGATTTTCTATACCGGATGTTCAGAATGTCTGGTTTTCTTTAAATAGGATGTACATTTCATTTCACAGTTTTTCAAATAATATTTTCAGCATCAGAACCAAATATTCTACTGTTGTTATTGTTTTATTTCAGAATTCCAAAACACAGACAGTGGTCAAACTGACTGTGGTACCTTGTGCTCCCGTTGTGGAGGTAAAGATAAAGAGGCCAGATACCAAATATCAGTTGGGATTCAGTGTACAGAATGGTGTGGTAAGTTTAACTACCACCCATATTATCTCTCATTTACCAGGCAATTCATTTGAACAAAATATGAGACAATCCAACTTTCGCTATGTCTCCTAAACTTTATGATGTACAGACAACTGAAAATGTTTCAAATTCTATGATGGTACATAACATAAACATAAACAATTGCTTATTTAATAAAAAATAAAAACTCCATAGTTAATTATTATGACTCATGCCCGCGTCTTAACTATGAGATCATATCGCCTACTACCAGAGCGCTCTTTCGTCCCTCTGGTGGACAAGAGCTCGACTCTACTATTGGAGTCCTAAATTTTGCCTACCCTAGATTTTTAATCACGTAGGGTAGGAGTCCTTAACGAGTACCTGACATCGTACAGTCTTCGGACCATCGCTTAACTCCCATCCAAAGGGCGGCATGCTCAAGTTTTTTTCACTTCCAAATAAAACCTGATTTGGTGTTTGTGGAGTATAATAGCGGAGGGATTGTGATGGTCGATTGCAACTAAATATATAAATGACCAAGTGAAATGTGGTAGTGGTTGTGAGATAGATCAGAATAGGGTGTATCACCTGTGAAATTTTCAAGAAAATATCACTGGTAGTTCTGCAATTGTACGATAGCAATCGAAAAAATTCATCTGAAAATGGAGAAGCATCACTAAATTTTGCATCAGAAACAAGTCTTGTATTTATTTAATAATTAGTGCAAGTTGGATTTAAATGCCTATATCCCATTCATCCCATGTATCACATTAAACCCGAGTGACCCTAATACATAAATTGTTATATATTTTCAGATCTGCAGTTTGCTGCGAGGAGGGATAGCAGAGAGGGGTGGTGTCCGGGTGGGACACAGGATCATAGAGATCAACAATCAAAGTGTGGTGGCTGTTCCTCACGAGAAGATAGTCAACCTGCTAGCCACCTCAGTTGGCGAGGTATATTACTTCCCAAGCTGTACCTAGTACAGAGAAAGTTTTATAATATATCAAAAATTCAATGTTAATTTATGATTCATGTTTTCAGACCATCTGTATTCATAAATTAATTTAAAATTGTCATGTATGTACCGTATTAGTGAACATGATAGTTATTCATATATTCATTTTATCGAGAGTTCTAAACATAATATACCGATCGAGAACCCTAATGAAGAGGGGGTTCTAAAATTCTAATAACTGCCGAGGCATTGAATATATCGACACGAATTTGTATACGTGGAATGAAATGTCCCTGAGCATATAGTTTTTTTACACCCCAAGTGCACCTTTCCCAGAAATCAGCCGAGGAGGACAAGAGTTTAAAAGAAGGGTGAAAACGTATTAGTTACTGTTTCGAGCTGGGAAAGTACACTCTCGGTGATTCTCCTCCTGTTTATGGTAGCAAGACTAAAAAATAATTTATAATAAATAATTCCAGGCAGTTCATAGAAAACTGAGAAAGAGAAGATAGAACAACGAATCAGAGGATTTCCCAAAGTTAGTATGTGTCTAACAACACTGGACACCCTAGCTAGTAAGTGCCGACCAATGTAGGGCACCACGATCGATTTTTCAATTAGTACACCATTTACGTCAGAATTAGAAAAAAAAATGGAAATGATGACTGTATAGTTCTTAATTCTGCCATTGAGTATGATCTCTTTAGTTTTGGAATTTAGTTATTTCTTCGGTATGTTCTTATTATTTCTTCTGTTTATCTCATATTATTTTGTTTTATATACAAAACAATTTAATATAAATGTTATTTGAAGCATATTTTTAAGCAAACTATTTTTTTTTTTTACTTATTCATTAATTAGATTATGACGCTGATTTGTAATGTTTTGTTTCAGATCTTGATGAAGACGATGCCCACCTCTATGTTCCGATTACTAACCGGACAAGAAACTCCTGTTTATATTTAATTTTTTCTTCTAAAATACACTTTCTTGCTAAATTAGTTCCAAAGAAAATGCTGGGTGATATTATTTATTTTGTATTTCCTTGAAGGTGGTGCTAAACCCTAGACTTAAAGATACCGAAACAGTTTGAACCCAGGATTCATCTGTATACAGTGGTTCTTTTCTAATAGTAGCATGAAACGAACAGTTTGTGTCGATATATTCCATTATAAATTGAAAATTTGTATCTTTAAGACACTTTTTTGGAAAATGAGAAGCGTGCTGTGGTGGTATAATAATAAAATAGCCATATTACCACTTTTTATGAAAAAACTCCTTGAATATGGTTGGGATTTTGTTTTTAAAATCATTCCTACAAACTATAATTGACATGACCTTCCGTGCGACTGGTGTAGAATTTACAAGATCGCGAAAAAGCCCTTCCTAAAGGTTAACAATTAAAAATTCTCAATGTTTTATCAATATAACGGACATTACTCACATTTTTTAATGGACGTTGCAAATAGTCTATAAATTATATTTTTGATCCTGTTTCGTATCCAGTGTGTTGTCCAAATTAAGTTTGCACTTCAGTTTTATCAAATCAATATTCTAATTATTGTGCCCGTAGTCCCTAGTGCTTCACATCACTTGCCGCTTCTCATTCCATCCTTGTCATGTTATGTCGATTATTATAAGTATTCAATTTGTTTAATAAACCTTAGGTTTAAGGCGATCTGATTTTTATAACGTATAGATCTATCATTTCATTACTTTTACTTCCTCTATAGTAGACGGGAAGTTATGTAATCTGTCAGAAATTCAATAATTTTTTTTAATCTTGTATATTTTAGTATTTAGCTCTATTGCTTTTTATTCTTTATTTTTTAGGATTTTTTATAGTCGAATTTAAAACATATTTACTCAAATATTTCGCGCCCTTGTATATGTGCACCTAAGTTTTCTACACACCAAAAAAAAAAAAAAAAAAAAAAAATGGTATTCCAGTAAGTGCGGTGTATACAGGGTGAACATGTATGTTCCTAATTTCAGGAAGTGAGGTTGAAATAACAGAAAAGTTCTAATAAGCTAATGTATTACCAAAATGTCACACTATAGTTATATTATCAAACCAATAAACAACTAAAGAACTATGTAATTCTATAACAGAAAATATACTTTAAAAAATTTATTTATTTATACTTATGATTTTTTTTTTTGGCACTAGAATTTCATGAGTCTGTAGATTAGAAAAGAAGTCATCTTGATTTTAAGAGCCTTTGTAAACAAGTTTCTAACTTCTAAGTTAAGAAACTCGGACATATTGTAGAAACTTATAATAAATAAATAAAACAAAAAAACAGACAATACATTAAAATAAAAGTAGTAAAATTAAAACAGTTTATTCATTAATCATGACCGTGATTAAGTTGCCTCTAATTCAATTAATTATAGACGTAACACCAGGATTACTTATTTTCAATTATCTAAATGCAAGTTACGTGCCAAAAAAAATAATTCAAGTATAAATTCACCGAAACAAAACACTTTATTCATAGATTTAGTCGTGTTCATTGCTGGTAGAAAATCAGAAATATTTTAAAATTGTCCCATCACATTTGGCATATCTTGAAATAGCATTTTATAGAATAATAAACTTAAAAAATCTGTATATATTAAGAACAAAATTAGATCGTCTTAAATGTCCATTTTCATAAATAAAAAAAGTGAATTATTTTATGTCTAAGGGTAAAATATGTTTTATACGAGAGCTAGAGAAAGTTTGCTTTTATTGTGAATGTATTTTTAAAAAAATATTCTGTGGAGTCCTATTGGTGTACCTGTTTTGTGTGTGTTGGAATGTGTTTTTTGGGATTTAGAAGGACTTGGGATCAACGTTAAAAGCTGTACGTTCTGAGACATTTCACACCTACATTCATATTCAAGAATATCGAATATTTTCATTATTTTGTATACTTCCGATTTTATGACAGTCCTTTTTCTAAAATTAAAATCTCAAAAACTATTAATCGTTAATATTTATTTTTAGTTTAGTTTCTTAGATACATAATAATATTATTTAATAAAAATATCAAAGACATTAGGAAAATGATGTTGTTCACATTGACCAATTCAACTTGTTGACGATGACATAGAGGCCCATAAGTTCTTCAACTGAAGAAAGGGAAAGAAATCTTGAGCAGGCCGTGATGAGGTGTTAAGTGATGGTCCCAAGCCTGTGCGATGTTAGATACTCGTTAACTAAACCTGCGGAGGCTGGCTAGGACTCCAACAGTAGAGTCGAGCTCATATCACCAAATCGACGAAAGGCGATATGTCCTTGTAGTCAAAGTCCGGTCATGAATCACAAGAAAATCATACAAACAAACCTTAAAAAATGCATACTTTATTAAATCCTGTATGTATGAATTATAGCAATCACTCTTATAGGCTGGAAAAACGTGCGAGGTGTGTCACTCTCCACGCACTTTTGAAATTAGAACTTTTCTCTTGCATCCGTTATATTATATATATATATATCCGTTATATTCATAGCAACATTTCATATTTATTGACATATTTTACAGGATTTATTGGAAATATAAGGATTATTTGTTTTTTTAATTGAGATTCAGAAACCTCTTTGTTAAATTACTATTTAATTTTTCAATGTGAATGAAATTGTATTTAAAAAATGTTCATATTGCCAGCCATATTATTAAAAAATGTTATTATTTATTCGAAAAATAAAATTAAAAGTATAGTTAGCTATTGTGACTCATGTCGGACTTCTACTAAAGGGTCATATCATATGCACTGTTGGACATGAGTCCCATGTGGGAATTCTAAATAGTAACCCAGAGTAGGGGGTTTAATGAGTACCTGACATCATACACGCTCGGGACCATCAATCAACCTCTCATCTGAAGGACGGCATGCTCAAGGGTTTTCAACCTCTCAGATTAAAACCGTAAGGGCCTCGGCTGGGATTCGAACCCGCGACCTTGAGCTCAGTAGGCAAGCACGCTACCCTCTGAGCTACCGGCACCCTCTTTAAATGATGTTTACGAACAATAATTTTCCAGATATTTTGTAAATGTTAGTTGACTTTCAAATTGTCCTAAAACTGTAAATAAAGGAAATAATGAATAACCAAGATTTTCTTGAATTCTTCAATAGTACAGCATTCATAAAAATCGAGAAAAGTGATAGTTTTGGTGTGAAAATGACCCATTGATATTATTATTTTTTGATGTGGATTTAAGCAAATTATTTTAAAAATATTTTCCACACAAATTAGATTATATTTAGCCTTTCATACATACTAGTTCTAGTTCGTGTAGTCTAAATTAAGGTGTATTCCAAGTGAAGTTAAACCACCCTACCCACTAATTGTAAATTTGAAAGGACGTGAGTGCCTATTTATTATAGACTGGCCTGATATGTATATTTTTTTTTTCTAGTCAATATTTTAATTTTTTTTTTTCATTTTTAAATTGTTTATTTTTAAGTTTATTTACTTTTTTTAAATTTTTATAGTAGCATAAATGAAGTATGTATACATAACAAAATACATATGGAGGTACGTGTATGTAATCAGTTTTATTTAAAACAATCATTTCTATCGCTTTGTGTTGTAATTATTATTATGATTATTTTTTCTTGAAAAATCAAATTTATATATAAATAGGATATATCCTAAACATATTTAAACAAATTGACATATTTTGCATGTGATTGTATACAATAAAGATGTCTAATTGATGAGCGTGAATAATTTTAAAAAATAATTAATTCGATTGCGCACCAGATGATGGTTTGATTTACATATGCACATTGAGGAACGTTCTGTAGGTTCACAGTCTCCATTGCAGCCGATTCGCTGTTCTCTGTTGCTCGCTACATTGATTTATAAAATTTGGCAAATTTGTTAATGATTTATTTTTTCATCTTGTACCGTACTCAATTTTTTTTAAGTATTGTTTTTAGGGGACAATTTTACGAATGATTGGACCACACTATTTTGAAAAATTGGAATTGGTGGAGCAATAATTTGCTTTGTTATTTCTACGTGCTTACTATGATATCACAAGGCTTAAATTATATCCATTTGTTTTGCTGCGGTGTCTAACATGTGATTGACCAAACATTTTCATATCGTATTTTAAAATATGAAATCTCAGATTGGCATGATTATATATAAATTTTCAGAATGAGTGTTTAAATTTGTATAGCGAATTATTTGTGATCAACCGATGTACTTACACTACATCAAATTACAGCATGGATATGAATAAATCCATGGATAACTTTTTTTTCTCGATTTATTTATACTTATAATTAATTTTTTTTAGTTCTGTAGGAAAAATAAAGAATCATTTATCATGATTAATGAATAAATCTCATTTTCTTTATTTTGGTTTTAACTAACTTGATTTATTGAAACAGTTCTTTTCACCACTATAAAACTAATGGGTCTCAGGTGAAAAACAAATAATTAATTAATAGCATAAATAAATAGACAAAAAAAGATGTTATACATCGGTTTATTGTTGCGCATCACTGCATACTATAAGGTATATATCCTTTGGTAATAAATAATACTGTTAATATTTTATTATAAGGATTTATCTACTGTAAATCCATAGTGATAGAGAGAAATATGTATGATAAATGGAAACTGACATTATTGCAGAGATATTGTGAAATAATTCAAATGAACTTGAAAGAAATAAAACTTGTTTATTTATGATATTGTCTAATTTCACCAACTATATTTACATGGGAGTACTTTCGGTATTTCTACCATCCTCAATGAGTCTTATCTCTTATGCTTTTGGCTGAGGATGGTAGAAATACCGAAAGTACTCCCATGTAAATATAGTTGGTGAAATTAGACAATATCATAAATAAACAAGTTTTATTTCTTTCAAGTTCATATAATAAATGGATTTTGTGCATTTAAGCTAACAAGCCGTTTAATTCTTTGAAAGTTCTATTACTTTTTTACCATGTGCTTTTTTTTTAATCTACTATTATTTTTTATATTAATGCGCGACATTGTAAAAGGATTTGTCCCACCCTCGGAGGACATGCCACAACTTTTCTTAAACGGTTGATCCGATAAAGAAAGAAATTAATATGACTATTTTTTTTATTTTTTTATTTTGTTGAAACATTAATGCTAACTTCCTTGTACTTGCCCAGCTGTAACGTAGTATAAGGGAAGTTAAGTAATCTGCCAGAAATTCTATGTTGTTTTCACTGGAATTTCATGTTTTCCGATCCTAAAATGAACAAACAACTCCTGTCTATGAGTCTGGGAACACGATAAATCTTGATTGAATAAATATATCGACAGGAAATTTTATGTAACCAGTACCCCATAAAAATGACACCTACTGAATTTCAGCGAAATCGGTCAAAGGGAAGGGGGTGGCAACTCAAAAACCCTAATAACTGTTAATGTAATAAATGTATCTAGGCGGAATTAAGTATAAATAAAAAATGTTTCGTTTTTGTCTTCTAGAGTTCTTAAAACATGAAATTTCTGTGAAAACATCGAATTTTTGACCGATTACACTAACTTCCCCTTTTAGTATAGCAGGGGAAGCAAACATAAGTGTGAGTTTTTCATAACTTTATTAATTGGGTCAACCGTTTTGTTTCAAACTTAGTTTTATGATTATTATATTTTATTTAATATTGTGTATTTTTTTAATCTAGTCTTGATTGAATCTCAATGAATTTTAAGCAGGATGTGACCTACAAATGTATGTTTTGTCTATGCTAATATAGGAAGGCCCTTTTCTAATGCTAATACCCTTGTGTTATGGTCTTTCTTTTGTCGTAGTCAGTGTCACTGTTCATGAGACCATTCATTCATTATTAGTCATTCATTAGCTATCTAGTCATATATATTAACAAATAAAAACTTTACATTACTGAGATATTGAAAAAAAAACTGAATATGTATTATTTCGTATGAATTCGTCATAATACCAGAAAGAAAAATTATGCTTTTGTTAGTTATTATTATTGTCGAATTTGTAGATAATTTGAACATTATTTTTGTTAATTGAAAATTTATGTTATAGTGCTCCACCAATGTATTTTATTTATTTTTTTTTTCAATAAAAAATATCTACATTTTAGTCACAAAGAGATGAACGTGAATAAATCATCGAATAATGTGTTTTTACAATTTATTTATACTTCTAATTACATTTTTTAGCTCTTATGATTTACATAAGTTTTGTAGGATCGAAGACAAGTGATCCTGCTGTTCAATGCTTGAATAAATAAATAAGCTGAAGAAAAAATGAAGAAACATTCGTTTGTTAAGGCTATGAATAAATAGTATCTCTATATAAGAAATTTGTAACAACACGTCATTCATCTATTTATTCATATCCATCATTGGTTACAAAAAAAATATATGGACCCTTTCTCATCGAAGTTCATAATTGTGATTTTTTCTTATTTTTATTAAATTAATTATTTATTTATTTTTTAATATGTAAGGGATTACCTACAAAACTCAATCATTCAACTTGTCATTAAGATTATTTATTTTTTTTTGTTTTTTTTCCTGTAATACTATATTTATTTTTTTAATATGAAGGTACGATCATGTTATATGTTATTAAAAAATATAAATTAAATAAGTCTGCAAGAAGTAATTTTTTTTTTTTTTTTTGTCTTTTGGTGTATTGATGTAAACAACCTTTTTCATCTCGCAAGTACGTTTTTTAAGCGTCATGAACTTTGTTTGGAAAACACAAGTGATTAAGCGCATTGCAAAAGAAGAAAATCAAGTAGGTCATCGCACACACAATCAACTTCTATGTACGTCCCCAGCACGAATTAATCACGTTTTCGCTTTCCCTCCGATATAGTATCGACATGAAATTTTATATTTAAATTCAAAACTGCGAAATCGGGCAAAGGGAAGGGGGATCAGAGGAGAGTGCTCGACTGACCGTGCTTGCTTACTGAGCTCAAGGTTGTGGGTTCGAAACCTGGCCGAGGCCCTTAGTTTATTTTATCTGGGAGGTAAAATAAACTTAAGCACGTCGTCCTTCGGATGGGACGTTAAGCGATGGTCCCGAGCATGTACGATGTCAGGTACTCGTTAAAAACCCCTACCCTAAAGGAATAAAAGTTTAGGATAGGCAAAATTTAGGACTCCCATAAAAGAATCAGGCTCACTTCCACCAGCGTGTCGAAAGAGAGTTCTGGTAGTAGGCGAAATGACCTTTTAGTTAGAAGTTAAAAAAAATACAAGCTTAATAAAATGTGCAAAGGATTCCTTGTTTTCCAAATTTACAATACGTTTACAGTTTTTGAATGCAAAAAATAATATATATATATATATCAGTTTATTCATCGTAGTACTTTTCTGTTAACGCTGCACTACTATTAATCTGTTAACAGAGCGCCTGTGTATTATATACACACTATAGTGCATTATCACGACAGTGTATTACAACAATGACTCCGATATATTGAGTCTCCTATAGAACCTTATGTACACTGTGTATTATATACATTGTATATAGACTATAATATTTGTAACGATAAAACCATTCTGGTCGGTGATGTTTTATTTCATAACACGCTGTGCTAGAAGTAATGGCGCTCAGTAATCACTTCAAAAAAAATGTTATATATGAATGATCTCTAAAAAGTGAAACTTAAAAATCCACTCTCATCTCCTGGAAAAATGAATATAAATTATCGGAATGGAGATTGGGAAATCCATGTAACTAGGGGTATCTTTTGTGATCTTCCGTACCTTATCTATAAATTTGCATACGAATACTTACTTAGTGCAACACATGATAATATGCTCTGGATCCTCGGTCATTGCACAGTCCTCACAGAAAGGAGTCTGTCTCACTTTTGCCGATCCTACGCAAATATTTACGACAAAGTGCATGATTTGATCTGACTTTGCAGAGATTTTTAACAAATCTTCGAGATCTGGAAGATTTTCCGAACCAGGATGGTATTCCTACACGTGCATTGACTGCCTTATAAAATAATCCCTTATCGCTCGCTTCATATACTCTTTGCCAAGCGGCTCTGAGATCTTGGTTAAAGTGCATATATAGGTCAGTCACTGGGACTTTATACCGAGAGCTTACCTCCTGGTACTCAGTAGCTGACTTTGCCAAACTGTCGACCATCTCATTGTTAACAATTCCCGAGTGAGCCCTCATCCAGGCGAGACGTATGTTTCTTCCTTGCTGGGACAAATTTCGGAGACGCTCCAGGATCCCTCCCATCAGGTGGTTCACCGAGGCCTTCACTCGCACGTTGGACAAAAAGTATCACTTGTGTTCTGATCATATAACATAGGACAATCTGATTATTTGGCAATTGTTAAATCAAAAATTTAATTTAAGATTAAAGATCAGATTACTAACCCAAGTAGGGTAATAAATATGTATATTATAATAAATTAGATAACACTTTTTTTTCTCATGTAAATAGAACGTACATATTTAAGCATTCAATAGGAAAAAGAAATCATTTCCCAAATATTTCAACTCAAAAACCCTAATAACTGCCGATATAATGAATGTATCGACAATAAGGTCGAGAAAAAAAGGATGAGGTTTTGGTATGAAGGCGGTGATTCTCATCACTTAAAAAAAAACATACGAACAACAAATTTGACGCAACACTTATTTATTTTAAACTAAATAACAATAATAATAAACAATGAAACATGCAACCAAAGCAATTTATGACTAACTGAATAAATAAATTTCATTTTCCAATACTAAAATCATACTGAATTAAATAAAACACAGCCAAACAATTATGGAATGATTATAATACGGTAATTAACTGTATAAAATACAGCATACATAAATTCTAAATAAATACGTTAAAATCTTGCATAAATTTAATAAATCCTTTAACACTCAAAATTTTGCTGCTGACAATACCTATTGAAAGTAACCTTAAATGAAATCAAAGTAAGTACCTCTAAATAGTTACTAGATAGCAATGCGCAGACAACACATATAAGTTGACACTAAAAATGTTAACAAACAAAAAAACTGAATAAATAAAATAAGCTGCATGATTATTGAAAACGGACAGAATAAATTATTTAGACGTTTAATAAAAATTATCATCTATAATATCTCTTAATATTATAGTAGCAATTGAGATACATCAATTTTCTTTTTTAATAAATAAAATATTTGAAGAAGATGAATGTTATTTACAAGAATAGGAAATCAGGAGCAACAGGATAAGCTTAAGTTAACGGTTATTATAATTATGAAGGTAACTTTAAGTTACTTATTTAAAAGGAAAAAATAACGTCTATAATTCCAACTAATAATAATATTAAAGTATATAAACAAAAAATAGTTTTAAAATAATTTAAATTAATAACGAAACTAATATACATCTAAAAAAATATATACAGTAAAAGTTTTCTCTAACCTCCTTATAAAAAGAAAATATATTTTTTTAAATTTCTAGAAATTTAATGTGCGATATTTATATTATAAAATTTTTTTAAATTATAAAAATTTTATTTTAGATATCAGATCAAAAATCGTAATTTTATTTATTTATTTAATTTTGTTTGTCACATACTGTAATAGATCTAGTTCGTAATGGAAATCAATAAAGTGAAAATAGTACAAAATTGCCTACTGAATTTTACAATTAGATTTTTTTTACAGGGTGAGTACGAATGTTTCTAGGTTCAGGATCATCTTTCTGAGGACAAAATAAGAAGAAAAAATATAATAAACATAAACGTGGGTGATTCAAATTTATTACTAAAAGAATATGTTTTTAGTTAATTTTGCATAATGCTTTATTAAAATGTTCGTATAACAATACATTCTGAACTACCAATGTTTACTAGAACTAATTTTGGCCTCAAAAATATGATTCTGAAGTTAAGTAGAAGAAAAAAAAAAAATATTATCGACTGACTTTTGTTACAGATAAAAATGTCAAACTACATTATAGATATGATATACAATTGAAGAAAAAAAAAAAAAAGATTAGGAACTTAGTAATAGAATTTTTCAGATAAAGAATTAAAATTTCAGAAAGAAGTTTACATTTACAAACATAATTGTTGTATTATTATTTTTTTTTTCAGCTTAATAATAAATTACCTACATTCAAACACTAATTAATATGACACATAAAACTGAATAAATCTACATCTAATAATTATAAAACGGAAGTCATGGCGAAGCTTTCTGAAGTCAAAAGAGGGAAGAATAACGTTTCTGCACTGACTTCGACAAGTTGAATGTTCGCCAAAGAAATATTTGGCACAATTGCTCTGAGGGATGACTAGGATATCGGGGTTGAGCCATAAAATGAATTATACGTATTCATTGGTGCCTGGACTGGTTAATGGCTCATGTGCCTGAAAAAAAAAAAAAAATCAAATATTGTTAAACGATATCTAAGTCTAGACTAAGTGATTACTAAAGAAGTCATCTCGTAAAATATGTATGTTATATTTAACGATATATATTTGAAAGATTAAGTAAAATACAAATTAATTAACGGGGTATAAATGCCTATAGGTCACAGCAAATTTGAGATTGATTTTCTTGTACATAAAAATTAAAAATTGTTTGAATAATTAAATAATTAACGACGAACATCGTAGTTTTTTTGTACAATCATTTAATAATATCGTATGATATTATTAAATGATTGTACAAAAAAACTAAACAAATAAAATACACGCCTCTAGGGCATTGTATGATTCCCGTCTACAAAATGAGAACGTATTCAGCACTACATCTCAATTAAATCTTGAGAAATAAGCAATTTTGTAATGGGATATACAAGTATCCGGGAAAATCAATTTATCACAAAATAATTCACACATCAGGTAAATATTGTTTCCTAAGAAAATCCTTTTGTACAGCCTCTAATAACAATTAAACACCCATCTGCACGAAAAGTGTTTCGGCCGTGTTGACTTGGTCTGGAACCTATGTTAATAGTGTTCATTTGTATTTTAAAGATCTTATTTAAATGAAAAGTGATTTTGAAAGCTAACTAGCAGCGTTAACCGAGAAATTTACTATTGATCATTTTCAAAAACAAAACAGGTCACCGCGCTACGCAGTGCAAGAATTAGAAGAAATCTCAATGTCCATTTAAAGGGCTTTTCAATTATGTCTATACGATCATTTTTGAAGCAATTTTAAGACCAGGAGTCAATTTACCCAACTAATTTTTCCAAATATATTCATGGTCTCTACATTACTAAATGTGATCGGACGCTACAGCTACAGATAACCAAGAAAAAGCACATTTCACGTTGACAAGAAGCATACTACATAGCTTCCCAAATTATTACAATTAGTGGAACAAGACACATTGGAGGTGTTTCCCAAATGTTTAAACATACAGCATAGTTTAATTTCTAGATTCCAGCATTCATTTATCAAAAAATATTATTAGACTTACCTCCTCAGAGACAGTGGCCGGATAGACACGAGGAGACTGATAATGACTTTTGGCCAGAGAAAACTGATCTTCGGTAGTCTTTCTGTACACGGGGTTGTCAAAATTCATGCTGGTCACATTTCGGTGCAAATAATGTCGGTAAACAATGAATGCAATCTGAAACAAAACTCACATTATCACTTCTTTGTATAAATAATAATGTTTCATACACTCCATGGTAGAAATTATTTGTTTACATTAAATTCGCACTGTAGAGTGGAACATGAATGGGACTTCATTGTTCTTATGAATTTTGTTTGTTTTTGAAACTCATGTCTCAGGCTTCAACTTCGAGGACACATTCGTCGCTCTAGTCCGAATCTACAGTGGGACTCCTAAATTTTGCCTACCCAGGTTATCTAGGGTAGGGATCTCCAACGAGAACAACGAGAAGGACGGCATGCCCAAGATTCTTTTTACCTCGCAGAGGGAAGCAGTAAATTAGTATCAACTGAGGCTTCGTACAACAATATGAATGGTAAAAATTATATTTGCAATTATTAATTATAAAGATGTGAATGAAACAAGCTTTTAAAAAAACTGATGAATATTCAGAACTTGAAACTATTAAAATAGTAACTTAGTTACGATTATTATTATCAGTGTTTTGTGTAGAGTCTACCAGGTAGTCTGAAGGAAGCGAAGGACAGTTTTACGACCAATCCTGTTATACCATAAATAAGTACATAAAGCTTGGAATCATTGCTCAAAGTCCCATCAGGATGACGAGCTCAAGATTTTTTTTAATTCCCAGACGCTCAATAGGCAACACTCTATCTATGAGCTACCGGACACAGTGTGAAATTTATGAGTTTTGATTTTCAAAATTCAAGCCCCAGCTCAATTTTTGTTCAATTTGGATGAAACTAGGTGCAAAATATTTGTGAAAGCTGGCTTTTTATCAGATAACTGCGGGTTTCACAATCAAGGTATTATATGCCAGTGGCAAAAATAGCCAATATATTGAATTTGGACCACTTTAGGCCAAAATGACAACATTAGGGCCACTTTTGGCTAAAATAAATATTTAATTTGTAATCAGCGACCCAAAAAACATTCATTTAGTAAAAATCCGTTGACAAAAACTTAGACAAAAAAAATTAAATTTTTTAAAACTTTTCACGGGGTTTTGGCAGCTGTCAATTGGCATATAATACATTGATTGTGAAACCCGTAGTTACCTGATAAAAAGTCAGCTTTAAAAAATATTTTGCACCTAGTTTCATCCAAATTGATCAAAAATTGAGCGGGGGCTCGAATTTTGAAAATCAAAACTCATAAATTTTACACTGTGCGGCGCCCTGTTCTTATAAATGAAGATCTCATAAGCAATTCTCACCGTATCTGAAGAAGACAAAATCAGAAATTTTGATTTCTAGCAATTGACTTGATAATTCGAAGAATAGTGCATCTGTTAGGGAATATTAATTAAAATGTATTAAACATTGCATTATGTTTAGCTTACCATAAAAGCAAAAATCAAGAAGGAAGATGCACCTGTGATTACTATAGTAGCAATAGTACCAGTGTCAGGTTCGTCATAACCATCCTTTCCATTCTCCCCAGCATCTTTCATATCTGAAAATATATTTTATATAGTATACATAAAGATACATTGTTATCCATAATATAAATATAAATCTCTATAAATCGTTCAATAAACGGAAATATATATATATACATATTTATATTTATTAATAATAAAAATGTATACATATATTTATATATATATATACATTTTTTTTTTCAAGCGGTTACACTGAAGGTAATAATAATATACATATATAATATATATATAGTACATATGTATATTATTATTACCTTCAGTGTAACCGCTTGAAAAAAAAAAAGATTTTTGGGGATAATGAAGCCTGAAATTGAACTCCCCATATATTTCATTAACTAAACAAAAAATAGAGAAAATAATAAGCTTCCTATAAAGAGAAGAAAATGTTAGTAGTTTTAATAATTAATAATAGTGCAAATAATAAGTACAATTAGTTAGAAAACTGTCATTTCTGACAGTTCCAGTAGAAGTGCAAACAATAAGTACAATTGGTTAGAAAGTTGTCATTTCTGACAGTTCCAGTAGAGAAGAGATTAGGCCAGGGAAAATGTTGTTATTTTGTTGCGATGTAAAAGTAAGTTGTGCTTTATGGGATTAAAGGGAAAGGAGCATCCTAGGGAATTGGCAAGTTCCAAATTCACCGATAATACCACCGGTTTGGTTCAGTCAAGAACTGTAGAAAATGTGAATAGCAAAATGAGAAATTCATTTTTAGCTAATATTAATGTTACTATTCAAATGTTCAACGTCTTCGGCATAATACATCGGTGAATACTGGAAGAGCTTTGGATTCGGGTGATTTTGTACTCACTGATGATAACAGGTTTACTTAAGGTTTCATCTGCATTTGTGGGGGAAACAGGAACAGCTGTTGCTTTGACTGAAATAAAAGTTAGGATCAAAATGGTATGTGTTTTGGATACTTCAAAATAAAAACGGACTATACTACTTTTTAAAAAAAAAAATGAAAAGAAATAAATAAAACAAAAATAAGCTATTTAATGCAATCCTGTTGAGTGCTTTTATAAATGAATTCAGTTAATGGAAAAATAAATAATAGAGATATTTATTTACTACTCATTTATAAATAATAATGAATAAATTGCATTTCCACTATTTTTCCTCTAATCGGATTTATTAATTTTTAAGCATTTAACACCTGGTTTAGTTCTGTTCGAACATATGAACTAATAGTCGCGTCTTAGATGCTAAAAAAACACAGGCTGTATGGGGGATGCAGCCGCAGTGGGGTACGTGAAACGTCTTGTGCGTGCTGCAGAGGGTGTTTGGGGTACTGAAATTACGTAACCAAATACACGTGTCGAACGCGGGGGCGCCATAGCCGAGCAACCGTCAAATTTCTGCAACAAATTACACACTTGTAAGCCTTATAACTCCTAAAGAGCACAGGTTTGAGTTCGATGGATTCTATGTACCTACTATGGCAAAGTGAGATCTCTCCAACACGACTAATCCCGTGCGGATCGACAAACTTACTGCCGAGCTACGTCTCTGTGAACGCCGCGCGCGAGACTAAATTTTGCTCCGATTGTGCCATGCGTGCGCCACGGCGCCATCTGCACATGCGACACATGCGTGATCAAATAATTGTTTTTTTCCTTTACACAACGATACCAAAGTGAGTAAGGCTCGCGGGTAGTATAGTTGCAAAGATAAACGCGATATTAGTGTTACATGTTTTCGTTATATGCGATTTTAGCAAGCGACCCCCTACTCACTGAAATGAAGGAAGTTTCACGTCGTGTTACTCGTGGATTTATTGATGTCCATCACTGATTTGGAACGAGCAATAAATAATGGGCTGTACCAAATAAGACGGCGAACATTGTGATATCTCCTGAATCCATGGATGTATGAATATAAATATATATCACTGGATACATGACTAGCGGCTTAAAAGTGAAACATCTAGTTTGACTACCTCATATTTGAAAAGAACAAAACACCATATAACTGGATTGATACCAATTTCTTAATTCATTATTTCTGTCTCCTGTTTAAAAAAACAAAAACAATTAGAGGGCTGAAGTAAATGTAGAAAGTTGAAGACAATATACTCATACTTGAAGCTTAGAATTTAGTTCTTTTTTAAATACAATATTTTAATATTTTTGTTTGCGAGATATTCTTTTTATAAATGCCACAACCCTGTTGTGTTTATGGCACCCAAAAGCATGCACCATAAACCTTCGTAGCAAATAATATTTGCTTCTTTGTTTTTACATCTATTTAATATTATACAACTTCTTACATAAGTATATATATATTTTTAAATTTATATATTGTACATCTACATTTATCAAAGATATATTGGCATTGACAATAAAACATAATGATTCGAAACGAGGTCAAATATAATTGTATAACTACCTTGATCAGCACACATAAGACCATCTTTCAAGAGCATCAAACCATCAGGACAAGCACAAGAAATTTTGGGCGATTTGTCATTAATCTGCGGAGCTGGCAAGCAGAGATGGGAACAGTGGCCGTTCACGGCCGCGCAGTGATTAATGCCATCGGGTTGTCGGTAGGGATGGTAAACATGGACCACCATCGGGTTCTGAAGCTGAAATCACACATTTATGGTTAGAAGTTGTATTTATAACAAGTTTCAAGTCCTGGCGGGAGTCGAGGGCTGGGAGAGAGCCAAACTCTCTCCCCACCTTACGTCCTCGCCTACCCTCTACAGTACTAGTCATTATTATACCAGGAAGAAAGAAGAATTTCTGATAACTAAACATTGTTCCTCTCTTTGTGGAAGAAGTATAACTCATAAAGTTAGTTAGTTATTGTGACTCATGCCCGGGCTTCAACTACGAGGTCATATCGCCTAGTACCAGAGGGCTCTTTCGTCACTCTGGTGGACACGAGTCTGACTCTACTGTGGGAGTTTCAAAAGTTGCCTACCTAGGTTGTTTCACTTCGGGTTGGTGGGTCTTTAACGAGTACCTGATATCGTACAAGCTTGGGACCATAGCTTAACCTCCCATCCGAAGGACGGCGTGCAAGGATTTTTTTACCTCCCAGATAAAAAACACCTGATGGCCTCAGCCGGGTTTCAAACCCGCGATCTTGAGCTCAGTAGGCTAGCACACTACCTCTGAGCTACCAGTGCCCTCAATAAAACTCATGAAGGAATCAACTTCTTTAATGCCCATTCCCACTTCTTGAAAACAACAGATACAATAAAAGAATGTACAATTCAATAAAAAATATCCCACTTCTTGAAAACAACAGATACAATAAAATCATTTACAATTCAATTAAAAATATCCCACTTCTTGAAAACAACAGACACAATAAAAGAATTCACAATTCAATTAAAAATTTCCCACTTCTTGAAAACAACAGATACAATAAAAGAATTTACAATTCAATTATATCAAAACATCTATTGGAAAAAATATTGCAGAACATACAGTTGTAGGCTTAACACATTGGTTACTTTTTCCAGGCATTTCTTTTAGAGATATAGTCTTCAGTTATTTGACAATATTTTGGGACAAACCCCGAACAACGATTCATTGACTCGAAGAAGGGACGTGGTGGAAGTGTTCTCAAAGGATTGTTTTTCCTCAGATTTAAACTACCTATCCCAAAATAGTATTATTTCGTTAAGTTACATCTTGTCCAGACTATGGCTTACCATTCGAATGGCTGTGATGGCAGTCACATTTGATCCATTAAACTTGCTCGCCTTGAATATAGCCTGCTTATCCCAATCAGTCCAGTAGACAAAATCTTCAAACAAAGAGATAGAGAAGGGATGATGAAGATGTTCCGAGGAGCGAAGGACCAGAGTCCGCCCAGAACCGTCAAAGTTCACAGAAGAGATAAGATTCAGCTTGGCATCGACCCAGTAGAGCCTCCGACGGACCAGGTCGAGGGTAAGCCCATTCGGCCATTTGATGTCGTAGGAGACGATCGTCTGTCGATGTGACCCGTCGAGTCCGGCTCGTTCTATACGACCCTCTTTCCCCCAATCACTCCAGTACATCCAACTGAAACATTAGGAGAAAAAAATATAATTAATAATCTTGGACAAGTACGAAACAATGCAGTTATGTCTCAGCTTGTTCCTTCACAATAAAAAAAAAGCTTTTGATAAGGTTTGGCATGAGGGAATAAGATAATTAGAGGGAATAATTGCACAAGACTATAAGAATAATTAAATTAAATAAACATTATATTAATTTTGTTATATCGGAACAAGCCGATAAGTGAGAATAAAGTGCAAAATATATGAATGAAATTAATATGAATGTAGAATAGAGAAATAAACAAAAGTAATAATATTGATTAAGAGAAGAAACTAAAAATAAAATGAGTAATATTAAAGAGAATAAAAAAATAAAAAATGTATAAATAAAATAAGTAATTACAAATTAATAATAATGTAACAAAAAGAGTAAATATGGAGTGGGGTGTAGGTATTGAATAAAAATATAATATAGAAGTAGAAATACATTATTCATTAACAATGAATGATCTAAGTTTCAGAACGCTGATTAAATAATAGAAAATATTTGAGATCTCGTTCTTATTATGGGCCAGGATTAATGTATGGAAGCAACCGTACCTTCTCTTTCATCTATCAAGGAGCCCAATCCCAGAACAAACCAAAGCTATCTGGAGTTTCCCCGGTGAGTGTACTAGGGCCCTTCTCCCTGACACCCACGACTTTCAATAGAACGGCCTAATGAGTCGCTCGGAAACGGTCATCATCAGTAGACTCGAAGTGAAACTGAACAACTTCAGAGTATCTGGAGAGCTGTATGGAGCGTAAAATGAAATGCTCAAAAGACAGCGTTGGAGAGCTCTATGGAGAGAAGTACGAGTAGCAGGCCCACTCACTCTCATTGGAGCTGTTGTTCCTCACACTTCTGGAGAGGATCGACTCTAACTCTTCAAGTACTCGCAGCTCCACATCCACCTAAAGAGGCTGCTCATCTGGCCAATGTGCCATTACTGGAGGTAGAACCCCAGCGGTACTATCTGGAGTTAATGCTAATTCAGAGTTCTCAGCATCAGGCATTAAGGATAATCACCAGCGCACCCTGCTTTGTCCGAAACAAAAACAACGATCTTCAGATCCCTGAGGTAAAAGAAAGTCTGCCCATTTGATACATCAGTCTGTTGGTCAGCCGCCTCATTCAAGTGTCAAGTGCCTTTGTTTTAATTTTTATATGCCAAATCGGATGTACATTATACAACTATTTTCAGTAAATGAGAAAATAATATTTATATATTATTACAACGAAAATATGTTTACTTTACCAACTATAATCCATAAAGGAAGTTATGGGATAAGTCTATCAATAATTTGATGTGAGTTTCAGGGAAATTCTTGCTTGTCGACCCCTCTGAATTCAAGACTGAACAAAAAAATGCATGTATATCTGTTCGACTGTGATCAACATAAATCCCCATGAAATTGTGTACGAGGATCCAGAAGCGTGCGCGTAAAAACGACACCCTTTGCTCTTCACCTAAATAGATAGAAATCGTAGAAAATAGGGCGACTAAAAAAGTGTGGCGCTTTACACTAAACCCCTAATGACTTCAGCTGAAGTGAATGCATCGATACAAAATTAAGTGATATGTGGATTCAGAAATCTGTGGATTTCCAGCCAAATCGGCCAAAGAGACGGGATTTGAATACATCAAAACCCAAAATACTTGCAATGCAATGATGGTTTTGATACGAAATTTTATATGTGAAATCAGAAGTGCATAAGTTAAAACACTGGCTGACCTTTAAACTCTAGGCAAATGAGAAGGGTTTAGAGGGAAAGCGGAAACTGAGTCTACCACAAATGATCTGAACAGGGAAAGTAAATTTCCAGTGACACAGCGACAAGTTTTTGATAAGAAATCCTTCCAGACCCATATAATAAACACATAAAAAATTCAGCAAGTATTAAATGAGAAATTTGTTTTTTATATTTCGAACTCCTGATGTTTCATGTACATAATTCTTTTATTTACTTATTTCTCGTCAAGCAAATTACTTCCAGATCTAAAAAAGCAAAAATACTGTTCAAAAAACATTATACAGTACTTATTACACATAAAAATCATAACTTCAATAAATTTTGGCATTTGTTATTCAGAATGTTATATTATAATACTGTTTAACATAGTGAAACTTTTGGTCTCTAGTATTTCCAAAAGCTTGCCTTATTATTTTAGATATAATTAGTATATATTTATATTGAATAAATAATATAATAATAATATTGACAACATTATTTTCAACAATCTATCATTTAGCCAAGTTAAAATGCCCCTAGATCCTTCTTCGAAGGTATTTATAGAGTTCATCCAGCATTCTGATTCAGTCTGGTGCCAATATTAGCAATTTTTAAGGTTTCGTTGGGTTTTTTTAAAAGCAGGAACCCTTACGGGGAAATTTTGTCAGTCTGATCTATTTGTTTATTGAAACTTGAAATTTTACACAAAGGCCTTCATAGCAAAAATAGTCTGGATCTATATCCTATAGCCCTTCGCCATTTCTTGAAAACAATAGATACAACGAAAACTGACATTATTGCAGAGATAATGTGAAATAATTCAAATGGACTTGAAAAATAAAATAAAACTTGTTTATTTGATATATTGTCTAATTTCACTAACTATATACATATACATGGGAGTACTTTCGGTATTTCTACCATCCTCAGCCAAAAGCATAAGAGATAAGACTGACTGACCTCTATGTCTTATCTCTTATGCTTTTGGCTGAGGATGGTAGAAATACCGAAAGTACTCCCATGTATATGTATATAGTTAGTGAAATTAGACAATATATCAAATAAACAAGTTTTATTCTATTTTTCAAGTCCAATAGATACAACTTCTAAGTTGAGGGATATCTTTAGTGGAATAGACAATATTTCAAAAAATAAGTTTGTTTTATTCATTTAACAATAGATACATTAAAAAATATCTATGAATCACCGGCAATGTACTTTTCCAGCACGAATGTATAATCTTGCTAATGGGCATTTGAATTTAAATATAAAATTTCGTGTCGATAGAGTTGTTACAGTTCCCTCTGGCCGATCTGTCAGAAAATCAATAGGTATCGTCCTTATGTGGTTCTGGATACATATATGAAATTTCATGTCGGAACATTCTTCCTATTGAGAGTTCACAGACACATACACCCAGACAGGACATTTTTTCAAATTTCTGGAATCAGGGAGTCGAAAAACATGAAATTATGGGAAAAAAACTCAACATCTAATTTCTGACCGTTTACATAACTTCCCTTATACTTCAAATGGGTAAATAAAATCTAAAATTCAATGAAAAATGTTCATGTTAGAGAAAAGCCTCCATTCGGAAACAAAATTTTTTTCTCATTTTAAAAAAGAAAAAAAAGAACACGAAAGACAGGTTTCATAGATAAAAGCTTCGTACTTATGTTCCATCATAATTACTTTTGTTTAATATTTTTATTATTATTATTAATTTATTTGTTTATATACACAAATATAAAATTGTTTTTCTTTTATATTTCGCTTTTCAGGAAGAGGTGTTTAATCGCCCCCCAAATATCGTCGTTCTTTAACTTATCTTGAAGAAATACTTATAATCAAAAATTAAATAAAAATGGTGAATGTATTTATTAATTAGCAATTGTCTATAGCTACACAAGTTCTGCCGTTAGAGGGTTCTGGATTCACAGATACCATTTCGCGTTGATACATTCATTCTATAGATAGTTATCGTGTTCAAAGACCAACAGATTTTTTTTAAATAATTGGAATCTGGAGGCCGAAAAACATGTAATTCCATTAACCACATCGAATTTTTGACAGATCACATAACTTCTTATGTCCCTTGCTAGGGAAGTAAAATCCAAGATACTAACCCTTCAAGAGGATTCAAGGCAATGGCCCGGGGTTCATCGAGGCTGTCCCGTATCAGAGTCTTCCTCATGCTCCCCTCATAGTTAGCTACCTCGATGGTGTTCTTGCCAGTGTCAGTCCAATAGATATGGCTGTAGAGCCAGTCGACAGCCAAACCGTCGCACATCGTCACTTCGTTGTTGATAACCACCGAACGTTCGCTACCTTCATCAATCGGCGCTCTGAAATAAATACAAGACAAAATAGTGAAGAAAAAACAAAATAATTCTATTAATGAATTCATGGAGGGGTTTATTTTAAAGACGGCGTCAGACCATCATTTGATCTGAGATACAAGAAAAAATTGCCACTTTCTTGCTATCCATGGACACTATACTGTAAACAAAATGGAATAAACACTTTTATATTATCCAGAGTTTTGAGTAACGGGGATATCAAAAAAACAAAACTGTAATTACCCTTCCACAATTCTTAAAGACAATAAATACAATTAAAACAATTTTAAATTCAATTAAAAATGTTAGAGGAAACTCTCTATTTCTTCAGCTTCCCAAATCGACATTTGTGAAAGGAACATTAGACGCCTGACATAATAAGTGTCCCGAAGCCCCTGGACAAGATGAGAGCGATAGGGCTTAAAGTTATAAGTCCGAGTACATATCTAATTTTGTTCTTTGAAAAACCTAAAACCCTTCCAGTATATATATATATATATTTATATTTCTCTATCTTCAGTTGATGTATATAATTTACGTATGTGCAAAATTGTATGACTATAGTATAGTGAATATTCCTATTACTATGTTATTTATGGTTTAACAGAAATAAATATTATTATTGTTACCATTCTCTCTTTCCATCTGTTTTGCCCTCATTGGCTAAGAAATCTATACAAATGTATTGGCACGATATTTCAGCAAAGATAACTCAGAGAAGTGCCAATATTATCAAAGAAATAAACTGAGGGATCTTAGAAACAAAACCTCTCTTGGACACAAATTATATATACAGCGACTAAAGCAAGTTTGGATTAAAAAAAGCCAATGAAGTGTGGCAAATACCCAACAGAGTGCCCTTAAGTACATAATCAAATTCTTGTCCTTGACATTTAAAAATTAACTTCATATATTTTATTTTCAATAAAGCTCAACTGAAATAATAAAATTTAACTCACTTGTATATTTTTTGATCGGAAGAGTCACTCCAGAATATCATTCCCGTCCTGAAAACAAAATCCAAGGCAGTTGCTGATTTCGTGTCATTCACAATAGCGGTCATTTCGTGATGATCCAATGAAATCTTGCGAATGTCATGCCGCCTGGTGAAGAGAAGACTTGCATGCCCCTCAGTTGCCTTGCATCGGGTCCTGTCGTGAGGGTCTCGCAGGTAGCCATCCTCACATTCACACTTGAATGTTCCTTTTTCGTTGACACAAGTCTGTGAGCACGCTCCAGGGTTGTCACATTCGTTTATATCTGTTAAAACATAATTGTAAAATAAATACAAGTTTTGAGTTGTATGTATAAGATTTTGAATTCACAATACTATATTTTTCGGCAGCAATATTATTCTCTCAATCATCTTTTGGTTTTTGCAATAGCTAACTCGGCGAGAACTCCCATCATCAGTATCTCAAATTTATTTTTTTTAAATAGAGAAAAACGAATGTTTTCTTAAAATATTGTCTACTTCACAAAATATGTGAAATAGACGATATTTTTAAAAAACATACGTTTTTCTTTATTGTTTCACAATATCTCTGCGGAAAATGTTACGTATCATCAAATTTATTTGTGTATCTTTATGGACTTTTTTTCATGTTGTTGATCCATTATATTCTTTTGCTACGACATATTTTATGAGTAGACACCTTTCATAATCACTTAGTCTAGTGATTATCTAGTCTAAGTGATTATCGAAGAGGTCTACTCATAACATATGTCTCAGCAAAAAAATATAGTGCAACAGCATACAACATTTTTTACATAAAGATACAGCTGATAAATTTATTGTTACTTAACATTTTCTGCAGAGATATGAAACACTTAGGAAATAAAGGAAACACGTATGTTTTTTTCGTTTTTTTTTTTTTTTTTATAAAAATCTTGTTTATTTGGTATATATACAATCAGTTAAAATACAACTATAAGTAAATTTAATGATAGTGAGTATAAAAAAAAAAAAATAAGAAAATAAAAATAACAAATAAATAAAAGAATAAAATAAAAATTTAAAAAAATAAATAAAATACAAAATAATAAATGGCAATATACACAAAATAAGATAAAATAATCTACTGTGGGAATTCCAAAAGTTGCCTACCTAGGTTTATTCACTTCGGTTTAGGGGGGGGGGGGGGGGGGGGGGGGGAGGGGAAGGGGGTGTCTTTAACGAGTACCTGATATCGTACAAGCTTTGGACCATAGCTTAACCTCCCATCCGAAGGACGGAGTGCAAGGTTTTTTTTACCTCCCAGATAAAAAAAACCTGATGGTCTCGGCCGGGTATCAAACCCGCGATCTTGAAATACAGAAAAATAATAATACCAAAAAAAAGCTATATATTTTTTTTTCTACCAGAAAGCCTTTCGACGCTCTGGTGGTGGACATGAGCCCGACACTAGCGTGGGAGTTTTAGATTTTGCCTACCTAGGTTTATTCAGCTAAGGTAGATCAACCAGTACCTGAGATCGCACAGACTCAGGGCCATTGCTTAACGTCCCATCCGAAGGACGGCGTGCTTAAGTTTATGTTACCCCCCAGATAAAATAAACTAAGGGCCTCGGCCGGGTTTCGAATCCACGATCTTGACCTCGGAAGGCAAGCACGCATACCACTGAGCTACCGGTGCCCTCAGACAGATACTGCAGTATACGACCGAGTCTCTGTAATATAATGAAGTTGTAATTGCTGGTTGTTCTCTTTTCTTTTTATAAGATATAATAAATACAAATTATAAAAAAAAAGAACAACCAGCAATTATAACTTCATTATATTATAGACTCGGTCGACAAACACTACACAGATTTCTTCTATATATATATATATATTTAATCTGCACTGCTTCACTAAAAGGACTGAGAGGAACAAAATGTTATACTTTCGAATAAATAATACTTTAAGATCCATTTCACAAAACTGGAGAACCTAAACTGCTTCACTAAAAGGACATACGGGTAGATACAATTTTATTTTTTGATATACATAGCCTCCGAAATGTTATTAGAACATTACTTCTTTTGTACTCTGGCCAAGTGAGTTTGCCTTAACATAAATAATCAAGCTGAAAAAAAAAAAATGCAACTTACCATCGCACGTAAAATTATCAACCAGTTTGTAGCCTGGACGACATGTGCAATGATAACTAGTGGGAGTATCCACACAAATGTGAGAGCATCCGCCATTGTTTGTTACACATTCGTCCACACCACACTTCCCTGTAGGCTCATCCTCTGCATTTGGACAGTCAGCAATTCTGTTGCACACTTTCTCCATCGGGATGCACATATCTCCTCCACAGTCGAATTCGCCTTCTTTGCAAGACGGAAGAGGCCCAACTGAAAAAATGAATATATATTGAAATTGTGCTTGTGTTACAGAAAAGAACAAGGTTTTATATATCTCGGGTTCATTAATAATCGTTGGAATTTCAAAGGTGACTAGTTGGAAGGAAAAAACCTACCTATTCATCACAATATTGGCTCATCCCTACACCTGGAGAGCTTCAGGCACACTAAATTCAATGGAAAGAGGAGGTTGGTATTTTTAGTTTTTAAAAATGGCGGCTCAATTAAGAGAAATTTTGTTATTTTAAAAAGCCCTATTTGTACCAACACAAATGAACAAACAAAATAAATAGGCTTTCGAATGATGTCTTACATTAAATAGGATATTTTCATTCGGAGTTTCTTGAGAAAGGCACACATTTATTTATGCGATATAAGAAACGTAAGAAAAGTCACCCATAGACCAAAGCAAAATATTCTCAACAGTAGCGAATCTTTCAGGGGCCAAATCGAGTTCAGGGACCATGAAACATAAAATTCCGTTGAAAATTTAATCTCAAATTTAGGCACCGAAAATGTCAATTTAACTTACGGCAATTTTCTTCGTCACTGCTATCAATGCACTCAGGGAGACCGTTGCAATGGAGATGTCCAGCGATACACTGCCGGTTCTTGCACTGGAACTGATCTGGGCGGCAGGTTACATTGCTGCAGATATCAGAAGCCTCATCGGCCCCGTCCGGACAGTCCGCGTCCCCGTCACAAACCCATGTGGTATGGATGCAGGTGATACGGTCCGGACACTGAAACTCCTTCGGGAGGCAGACGGATGGAGGTGCGGGAGCATTGGCGCAATCCTGAAATCAATTCATAGATCTGTATTAAGATACATCAGTTTGGAATAGATACCAGAGGACTGGGAATGATGAGTAGGTGGACGAAAGACAGATGACACTTGTTATCAAGAGGATGTAAAGTACGCATACATGTGTATTAGACTGATCCATTTTATCTATTTTTTGCAAGTTTTTCAAACAAATAAATAATAGAATATTAATAAATAATTAATATAAGATAAATGAATACAGAATTCTTAATACAATAGGAGATACAGTATTTCTTCAAAATAAATCTTCTTTCAGAAAAATATTTCGGTGCGATCACGCGCCCTTTCCTCAGTTCACAAAGATCGAGATTGTATTGATATTATATCTGCATTTGTTTTCGCACATTGCAATCTTAAATTAAATATATATACATAAGGGAATAATACTTAACTAAAAAAATTAATGATAATATTAAAAATTTAAATAAAAGTGATTAAGACAGAAATTATAGGATATTGGTGGAGGAGCACTGCAACGAGCGAGTACATTAGACTGGTCTAATATAATATTCTTAGTTTTTTTTTTGTTTTTTTTTTGTTTCTTCACCAAAATAAGAACGTTTACGCAAAAGAAGTAATCCTCATTTATTTTCGGACTTTTTGAGCGTGTTCTAGAGGACGAGAAAGTCGTTCGTTGTTGAGTAAAAATTGAATTAATATGAAATTAAATGTATTTCTTGTTCGTCGTTCGAAGTTTTTTTAAATGTAAGATCTTATGGAACGGTTGTTTGTATCCCAACGAATAACCGAGAATTTATTTACCTCAAAAAAATAATTTTAAGTTTGTATATTAATCCTTTGAAGTAACTATTTTCATTATTATTTACATTAAATTCAGAAAACCATATTATGGTCGTCATATGAAAAAATTATTTAAAGTATCAAAACCACACGCTTGTACTGTCTGTGAATTTATAAGATTTTCATTTCATACGCAAAAAGTGCACGAAACATGCTACCTCAATGAAATATGCGCTTCTTTGTAAAATCAATTTTCAAAGGTACTTTATAGATGAATACTTCATATTACATGTGTTTTATAACCCTTCATTATCAATGTGTGTAATAAAAATAATTGTATAAAACATAAGTTTCATCTATATCTCAAGATACTTTAGGTACATTTTTCGAAGTCTGGTCCGAAGGATGGCGTACTCAAAGTTTTTTCACCTCCCAGATAAAAGACCTAAAGACCTCGCTCGGGTTTCGAACCCGCGATCTTGAGCTCAGTAAGCAACCCGCATACCACTGAGCTAACGGCGCTACTAGTATTGTTATTACTAATCACATGAGTGTCCAACCCTAACAGTTAATAGCTATAATTATAATATTTTATACGCTATCTTAATGTATACATTTTTATGACGTATTATGAGTAAAAGGAAATAAATATTATTATTATTACCTTTTCATCAGATTTGTCTGGACAGTCGAAGTCGCCGTCGCAGCGCCACTTGGCAGTAATGCAAAATTTGTCAGCACATTGGAAGTCTTTCGCAGGACATTTCGGGTCAGGACAGTTCTTTTCGTCAGATCTGTCGCCACAGTCATCGTCCATATCACAAACCCAGAGTTGTTGAATACATTTACCATTTCCACAAGTAAATTCATCCGCACGACACGTTTCATCTATTTTGGGATTTGACAAAACAATATCATCAATAATTGTCTTTCATAACAAACATAAGTATACGAAAAAATCATCATTTCATGAAAATAACATATAAAAAGGATTAATTAAAAAGTAAACAAATTATCAAGGAAATTTTAATAGGTTATCTGATATACACACACCAGTCAATAAACAGATTTCTCGCTTGTACTTATCTATTATAAGCTCTAAAATGCACTAAGAGGATTAACCCCATGAAGACACTAAAGTCCTTTTAATATAATAATATTCATTAATGAATATACAAAATTAAGTCTGCTAAAAGGAGCGAGTGTACCAAGCACGCAATATTATCAAGCAAAACTTTGTTTCAAAAACAAACAATACCTCTTTTGGTATTTAGCAAGATTAACTTCAAAAGCGATTATACCCATGTTATTAATACGATAATAAGTAAGTAACTTTCAGTGTAGTAATTTTAATTTGATTATAATTATTTATTATAAAGTGAGAGATCATGTTATAAATGAGCAATTTAATCCC
This sequence comes from Aradus depressus, assembly GCA_963662175.1. NCBI lineage: Eukaryota > Metazoa > Arthropoda > Insecta > Hemiptera > Aradidae > Aradus > Aradus depressus. Next base: position 15,931,581 of record OY759218.1, on the reverse strand, counting down.
AAACCAAACAAGACAATAAAAACTAGATGCATAATAAAAGCAAGATAAAAAAACAAATATACACGTCCCAGCTTGAACTATCAGAAGTGTAATACATAGCTAAGATAACGCTCCACTTTGCGAACGTTCGTTTTTAAAATTTTTCTTTTATTGAAAAATAGATCGTATCAGTTATAATATGTGCACTTATAGTTTTCCCTAGGGATTACTCCCAATATATGATTTATAAATTGGCTAAATTGTTTTGTTACAGGAATCGTTTTATTGCAGACACTGCTTACACATATACATATGTAAGCCTAATTTGTTATGAAATGGAATGTTACTTACTTGGTGCGATCAGTGTTTTTTTGAAATATATTCGCTTTTAATTCATATATTTCTGGAACTTAGGCCAAAAACAGGGTCTTCTACTCGTTTATGTGTTGTATTATGATATTTGAGTGGTTAACAAGAGAAAACTCCACTTCATATAAGAGAACTTTTATTAAAACTGAATGTAAACATGGAGCCGGGTATACATAAACACACACGGTAGAGCAAAGAGCTACCCAATCAAGCCGTATCCACAGCCACAGATCGAGGCAATGCCTTTATTATATTTAATTAATAATATAAAATATTATCATTGCTCATTTCAATATATTAAGAAACATTTCTCTTTAATTTGAATTTTATTTGGGGTAAGTCAGTGAATTCACTAGTGGTATAGCAAAGAGATACCCAATCAAGCCGTAGCCACAGCCTCAGATCGAGGCAAAGCCTTTATTATATTTAATTAATAATATAAAATATTATCATTGTTTATTTCAATATATTAAGAAACATTTCTCTTCAATTTGAATTTTATTTGGGGTAAGTCAGTGAATTCACTAGTGGTATAGCAAAGAGATACCCAATCAAGCCGTAGCCACAGCCTCAGATCGAGGCAAAGCCTTTATTATATTTAATTAATAATATAAAATATTATCATTGTTTATTTCAATATATTAAGAAACATTTCTCTTCAATTTGAATTTTATTTGGGGTAAGTCAGTGAATTCACTAGTGGTATAGCAAAGAGCAACCCAATCAAGCCGTATCCACAGCCACAGATCGAGGCACAGCCTTTATTATATTTAACTAATAATATAAAATATCATTGTTTATTTAAATATATTAAGAAACATTTCTCTTTAATTTGAATTTTATTTGAGGTAAGTCAGTGAATTAACAGATTTTCGCTTCAACGAGATTAATTTAATCAGTGTCGACCAGCCTTCAAAAACACTGAGTACCCTTATTTTTTAATGTACTTTTTTTTTTTTTTTATATGAAAGAACTCAATTTTCAAATCCGATATGTTCACATGAAAAAACTCAGTTTTAAATCCGATATGTCCATATGGGAAAACTCAGTTTTAAATCAGAAATTCCTATAAAGCATATTTTAAGGTTCTAGAACATTTCTGTCATTTGAACTAGATCGTGTACTCGGGAAAAAAGAAATATTTTTGAACATTTTGCCAATTTTCAACATGAATTATGGCATTGAATATACACTTTCATTTACACTTTCTGACTGCTCTTAAGACTAACTAAGTAGAAGAGCCAGCTGTCAAAATAAGCCATAGTTAACAAGTTTTCGAATTAGAATTTAGGTGTTTTCTTTAAAAGTTCTTTGCCTGGGGACATGACCTAACTAATCAACTTTTTTTTCAAATCTTTGTTGTTTCTTGAAATAAAAGCTTCTCTTATTTTCTTTTAATTAGACTTCAACAGGGTTCTGTCGAGTCTAGAAGAAAATCTACTTGAATGTCAAAACACAAAAAAAAATATCAATGAGAACATTTTTCACTCTCAAATCACAAGATTTTCAAAATTGTAATCGCACTTTTTGAAATTTCTCTGGAAAATTACTATACCTTCGATGATATAGAAAATATTTCAATTTTGGCAGTCGAAGGTGGGACCTGTACATTAAAATTATAAAAAAAATTAGAGGAATTTTAAATGATAAGAAACAGTGTGAGAGGTGATAATGGTCCTTGAGGTACATAGGTATTCTTAAGTCAGTTCAAACAAACATGACCAATTGTAGTTCAATAATCTATATATACGTTTCTAAACCTCAAAAATGAAATTTCACAACGCACACTGTATTTCATTGTTATTTTCACACTACCAAAACACCATTTTACCATTAGTAAAATAAAATGGTGAGAATGACACATTTTTTCGCATGTTTTTACCATGGTTAATTTTATAATATAATAATTACATAGTAACTTATACATATTGCGAAAACCTCAGATATGCAAAACCATAACTTCCACAAGCAAAATACTGATAACTGTAATTAGGGTAAGTCAGAGTAACTGGTAGGGATGTGACGAGTCCATTATTCTAACTCGACATCCTCTATACAATGTATACATGTTTCTAACCTCACTTAAAAAACATAAAATACTACTCGCTGTCAGTGACATGATTGTTAAAATCTCAGACAGACAGATTTTTGAAGATACAAATAAATAGAAATCCCTCGTGAGAACGTCAACATGGTGGCAAACTACGACGCACCATTATTTATTTTTTTAAATTGCGTATCCGAGGCTTGAGCAATTAGCATTCAATGCATCATTTAAAATTTAGTAATATTTCCCAAAACTGTACTACTTACGAATATGTATTACGAATATATATATTTTTTTCATTCTAACCAGTTATTATCTATTATTAATATAAATAAATGTACCAGTGTGAAATTTCAAATGTAGGTGTTTGAAAAAGTTGAATGTTGAACCAAGCTGAAATTTGATTAAAAAAAACTGTGGATTGTTTAGAATGAAACCATTTCAAAAAATATTATCTGCTGTTGAAATGTTGGTGTACATTTTTGTCAGTACTTTCCAAAATCAATCCAAATTAGTTGCAAATATCTTAAGACTCAATTAAAAGAAACCCATCAAAAAATCTGATATTAATAAAACAATTTAAAAGAATCTTGATCATCGTGCTGGTTCGAAAGAAAATTAAATTGTCAACATTTTACAATATAAAAATACGGTTAAACTTTCCTTTAAGGATGCCAATATAAAACCTATTTATATATTTTAATCTAATATAAATAAATGTGACTGAATTGTATTTTATTCATATTTTATTTCTTTTAATGCTCTTAAAAAGGATTTTTGATTTAAAATGTGATAAATACAACGATTAATTTATCAGGAGAACCAGGACTGTTTCACTAAAAAGATCGACGGGAGGGCCAACATTTTATTTCTTCGGATACATGATATGATCTGTGGTTTACAGTTTTATGCTCTAATCCTAGATCCTGTCAAACTGGGAAATACGATCTGAACTCAAACATAACATGTTTCCTAACATCTGCATACATTTATTTATATTAGATTAAAATAGGTATATAAAAAAATTTAAAGTGGCGCCCTTAAAGTGAAAAAAAATCCAAAAATACTTTAGAGTAGAATTCACTCAAAGTTATTACTCTATAAATTACTATAATTGATACTAAAGAACAAACATTAACGTAACAACAGCAAGACATGAGGGCGCCGGTAGCTCAGTGTTATGCGTGCTTGCTTACTGAGCTTAAGGTTGTGGGTTCGAAACGCGGCCGAGGCCCTTAGTTTATTTTATCTGGGAGGTAAAATAAACTTAAGCACGTCAAGCGATGATCCCCGAGCCTGTACGATGTCAGGTACTCGTTAAAAACCCCTACTCTTAAGTGAATAAAAGTTTAGGATAGGCAAAATTTAGGATTCCCATAGAAGAATCAGGCTCCCTTCCACCAGCGTGTCGAAAGAGCGTTCTGGTAGTAGGCGAAATGACCTTGTAGTTAGAGCCCGGGCATGAGTCATAATAACTAACAGCAAGACATGCTGTCGCGCTATGAATATTTCAGTTTGGCGCGAGTGGCTCAACTGTTTTCAAAAATTGGAGAAAATCATTTTGTTCAGCAACAATTTAAATTTAAGAAAAAATAATTTTGTTATTTAAAAATTTTCATGACAATAAAATGAACTCTTTTATGTAAAACATATAATTTCAAAGTTTATTGTAAAAAGGCAGTTTCACTGTAAAATGAACTTGAAATTATGCAGTTAATATTTTTTTCATTTTAGAAAGATATATAATTTATGATATTTTACATTATGAATAAAATATATTCATGATTTAATATATATATATATATTTTAACCATACTTCTTTCTAGTGCTTATTCCTGGGATAGACTTTTAACAATTGTTTTATTTGTTTGCAGCTCAATTGTCAATCTCTAATACTATTCTGGTTTTTTATGAATTATCTGAACAAAATGATGATTCTCTCAGACGTACTTCTGAATCAACCAATTATAATTATGATAATCATAATTATGAAATTGGGTAGCGCGCTTGCTTTATTTACTCAATATGGCGGTTTCGAAACTCGGCCGAAGCCCTTCCGCTTTTTTACACAGGGAAGTGAAAGTTTGAGCATGCCGTCCTTCCAATGGAACATAAGCGTCGGACCCGATATCAGTTATAGAGGTGAGAGTTAATAAGTTCACTGTTCTTTGTACAGATCAGTTGCGATTGCTTTTGAACATTCCTGCTCTGTTTAGCAACTAAAATACAAAGAAGATATTTGAAAACTCTATGTTGATTGAAATAAGAGTTATTTGTGCACAAATATTTCATATATTATATTTTTTCTAAATAACGAGTAAGCTGCGTTCAATTGTTTAATAGTTTAATGTTCTTAGCGACATTCATTTGTAGCATTAAAGGATTTTGTTCTCATAATTAGTAAATTATTTCTGTTCTATTGATCTATCATTAAGATTGATAAGTTTTTTGATTAGACTCTGAATTTACAATAATATTCAACAGCTACATATATTCTTCTCCAATTCGTTTTTTTGGTTTTTACAACCTAGCTAATATAGCCGTTTTAATAAGAACTCCCATCATGAGTATCTAAAAACAATTGTTTAAATAATTTAAAATAATAATTTTATTATTAATTATTAATAAATGAAATCATATGACGTTTGTCAATAATTCAGTACTCAAACAACATCTCAATTTTTCAAAATAATTTTAAATGTTTGTATACATAAATGCTAATTAACTTCAACTATATTTGCTGATTTTTATGTAAAATGTTGTTCAATATATTTATACGTAAGTTTTTCCAATTTGTAATATCTTCCAAAAACACCTTAACAGGTACATAAATGCGAACATGTGCAATAGTTTCTAATGAAAATGGAAGTGACATATTTTTAATTGTCATCATATTAACTTTTTGGAACGAAACATTGTTTCTAAGAGTATATTGAACAGTGAATTCATATCAGCGCGAACTTTCGAAATAAGTTGAATTTTCGCGGTACTAAATGTGTTAATTCATATTCGGGGCGGAAAGTCTAGTTACATGCACTGACATTTGAATCAGATGTTGTAACGTATATTGTTTGTTTAGAATAATTAGAATAAAATTTAGATATTGATGATTTCCTAGTTTGTAAAAATAAAAAATAAAAATGGGAGAAGAATGTATGTATTGAAAATATATATTGTATATTAGTGTATGTACCGCCGAAGCAAGTACAAAATAAACTTAAGCACGCCCTCCTTCGGATGGGACGTTAAGCGATGGTCGCGAGCCTGTACGATGTCAGGTACTCGTTAAAGACCCCTGCCCTAGGTGAATAAAAATTTAGGACTCCCATAGTAGAGTCGGGCTCATGTCCACCAGAGTGACGAAAGAGCGCTCTGGTAGTAGGCGATATGCCCTCGAAGTTAAAGCCTGAATATTAGTCATAATAACTAACTAAAAAGGGGAATGAAATTGGCCCGAAATATCTTCGGAAAAAATTGGACACTGGGAAGATTTGTTCAAAATATGGAACATCAACCAAACTAGAGAAACTTAAGAGGTACAATCGGACATTGTTTAGAGAAGTTTGTTTTTGTGAGTCATGCCCGGGCTTCGAACTAAATCTATTGAAATATGTGACAAGGATGAGAAGAATTCAAAAGACTTTGAAAATCGCGAACTTCTTGAATTCTTGCGAGGCATGCTCATCTTTTTGAGTTTTAAGAGTGCACCCAAATTTTATTCTCAATTCTGAACCTGCACCTGGTACTGGACCTAATGAAAAAAGCCAGTTGTACTATGTTGGGGATGTCATGACGGATTGGTGGAAGGGAGGGGATACCGACATTACAGATGATCAAGATTTCTTTCATTTGTGTAAATTAGTGTTATATGCTTACTACAAGCTTTCTCATCAGACCCATCCGTGCAGTCAGGGTTATCATCGCACATCCAGGTTAGAGGAACACATTCACCAGGGATCCCTCGGCATGTAAACTCCTCAGGGTCACAAATTTTCGATTCTAGAACAACAAAATGCCGGATTTTTTTGACTTACAACAATTATTTTCATCAATGCCATCTCCGCAGTCGGACTGCCCGTCGCAGATCCAAGCGTTCGGAATACATTTACCTGGTTCACATTCGAATTGGTCTTCTGAACATTTTATATCATCTAAAACATAAAACTCAATTTTTTAAAAATTTATGTCAGTAGTGTAACAGGATTCTTCTTTAAAAGGTTTCTAAAAGTGATTGTCCATATGAGATAGTAAGATGTTGTGAGAGGTGATTTCTTATAGAAATAAAATATGTTGACTTCCTACTGTTTCATGTTCAACCAGAACCGGATTTCAACGCAACTGCGTCATCATCAGTGGCACATCTTTGAATACATATAAATTTTTATTTATGGAGAAGTAACTAACAAAAACCTTAAAGCATCAGGGTATAGAGTACCCAACAAAATAAAATAAAATTTGCTTACACGGCACTCATTTAGTTGTATGAAGAACTACTGACTGATAGCTCAGCTGAAATGCGGACTGATAGCTCAAAGGGGAGGGTATACGAGGTTTTTTCACTCACTCTGCACACATGCAAACAAATACTTACAAATTCATCCGGAAATAATATGATATATACTCTTACATGAGGATACCACGGGAAGACTATGATATCTTGGAAGGCTTAGAGGTCTGACTTCCTACTGAAAGTCTTAACAAGAAAGT